>SJYX01012912.1:180246-230721 GCA_006410675.1 Oreotragus oreotragus
AGTGATTTCAGAGAAAAGTATTTATAGCTCTGAATCATCATTTTGTTTATTTACCTTCTCTCCACAGCCTGTTTGGGCTGTCTTCACTTGGTTTTTCTTTTTAGTTTGCTCTTAGTTCTTTTCTCCATCTCTCTTACCAAATACTCCAAGTTGAAGACCTTTAAACAGGTAATGCTTTAGCAGGGATTTGGCTCACTTTTAAGGAAGTTGTGGAAAAAACGTGTTTGCGATTGTTAAGCCGAAAAATGTTTTGGCATTTTAGTATTTCCTTGAAGTTAGTCCCCCCCAACCCCCTGAGGCATTGTGGAATGCCCAGGGTTGGAGTACCAGAGAGCGTTGCTGACCGTAGGCAAAAAGTAAATGAGCTTCTCTATTTTTATAGATCGATTTCAGAATGCAGTATGGTAAAAAAATAAATTAACCTATTTATAATCTTTTGGATTTAACATCTGCTTAATCTCACTTTTTTTTTTTTTCTGTAGAAAATGTGTTACCTTTAAAAAGTAACAAGTATTTGGGGACTTCCCTGGCAGTCCAGTGGTTAAGACTCCATGCTTCCATTGCAGAGGCCATGGGTTCAATCCACAGTCAGGGAACTAAGATCCTGCATGCCTTGCAGCATGGCTGAAAAGTTAAAAAAAAAAAAAAAAAAAAATAGTAACAGTGAAATAAAAAATAACAAGGTTTGAATGAAGCTGTGTTCCTAGAACATGTGCTATTCTTATGGATAATACAGTTTATTCCAATAAATACATTTAACATTTTATTGTCTGTCCTTAAATGTCTCTGAGTATCTGATTTGGGGAACTCCATTCACATATCTCATGATGGTTTCTTATACCAACTAATTTTAAAAGCCATCCACTGGTTTAGTTTTTCAATAGATTATACTGTAAACCTTTACCTTCCCTTGGCATTCCCTTGGCAATGTGTTCCTTTCCTTATTCTGACAGTCCCAAGTTCCTAGAGGCTCTCAAATTTGTGTAGATATCACAGTCACCTGGGGGGCTTGTTAAACTGCCGATCACTGTGTCTGACTCTGTAGACTTGGGGGCTGGGGCCTGGAAATTTGCATTTCCAACAAATTGGGTTAGGCTAATGCTTTTCTTCTTGAGTCCACACTTTGAGAAGCGCTGATCCAAATAAAGTAGTCTAGAAGATGGAGCTAGTGTGAACTAAGGTGGTAGTGGAGAGAGAGAGAAGTGGATGAACTTGGCATATATTTAGGAAGTAGGGTCCACAAGGCTTGTTCATGGTTAGAAGGGAGTGATGGTGAGGTGGGAAGGAGTCAGTCATGTCTCAGGTTGGTAGCTTGAACAGTGGGTGGATGTAATGGGATGTGAGCGGGTGGGATGGGCAGATTGTAGTGAGAAGTCATAAATTCTATTTAAAGTTTAACTAAACTATTTTAAAAATGTCACTCACTTGACATAAAGTTGATTTTCAATAAATAACATTGGTATTGCTGTTATTACTACATTTACTTTCAAAACTGATTAGTCCTTATCACTCCACTCTGTCTCCCAGACGTTTTACTCAGCAGCCACACTCCAGGGCTAGGAATTCTTTTTTGCATGTACTATAAAACTTAGCATTTTTATAATGTGATCCAACAGACAGGTATGGACAAGGGCATTTTATAGATATAAACCTCATGGTATGAGTGGGTAGGTGGAGGGCAAAAGGAGGGGAAAGAGAGAAAAAGTTCTAATTCATAGAGTTACTACCTGCACATTCACACACAACCTCATAGCTACTGTATTAAATAGCTGAATTCTCCTACTTCATAAATGAGATAAATAACTTGCCCAATATATTATAGAAACCTGAGTGAAATTCAAACTCAACTCTGTCCTGAATCCCTTATATCCGTGCTGCTGCCAAACTCTACCTTCACTGCCAGGCATCATGTCCTAGGGCATCCCTGGTGGCCCGGTGGTTAAGAACCTGCCTGCCATTGCAGGGAACATGGGTTTGATCTCTGGCCCGAGAAGTTGCCACAGTCTGCAGGGCAGCTAAGGCCGTGTGTCGAAACCGTTGAATCCGATGCACCTAGAGCCTGTGCGTTCCCACAAGAGAAGCCACTGCAACAAGAGGCCTAAGCACAGCAACAAGAGAGTAGCCCCCGCTTGCCGCAAACAGAGCAAGCCTGCATGCAGCAGTGGAGACCCAGCGCAGCCAGTAAGTAAAAATAAATAAAATTTTAAAAAGTTGCTAGTTGAGGATCCAAGTCAAAATCATTTAAAAAAAAAAAAAAAATGTCCTAAATAGGCTGCAGGCAACACCTTGTAACTTCTAGACTACTGGCTTTTAAATTTGTAATCCTGCCACAGAGTCAGAACCCCTTTTTCACAAAGCAATCCAATATGTGCGTTTATATGTGTGTGTATGTATGTATGGACTTCCGTGCTCCAGGTATTGTGCAGCTGTGTGACGGAGATTTGGGCTTCCCAAGTGGCTCAGTGATAAAGAATCCGGCTGATAATGCAGGAGACTCCGATTTGATCCCTGGGTTGGGAAGTTCACCTGGAGAAGGAAATGGCAATGTTCTTGCCTGGAAAATCCCATGGTCAGAGATACCTGGCGAGCTACAGTCCATAGGGTTGCAAAAGAGTCAGACACAACTTAGCGACTAAACAACGACTGAGGCTAACTTTCCAAGAAATAACACTTAGTGAGACAGGTGTATTTCCAGTTTGTACTTTCATTCAATGCATCCTAATAGTTCATTGCAATAAACGTTTATCAGAACACAGAGAACTGATTTCGGTCCACCTTTGGGTCTCTACTAGATGTCTAGAAAATCCTCTTCTAGGTCCCTTTCTGTCTTTGGAATTCACTTACCAGTGTTGTGACAATTCCAGTGAGTTGGATGAGGGAGAGCCTTGATGGAGACAGAAGGATTCCTATGTGTTCAGTTCAGTCACTCAGTTGTGTCCAACGCTTTGCCAGCCCATGGACTGCAGCACGCCAGGCTTCCCTGTCCACCAGCAACTCCCAGAGCCTGCTCAAACTCGTGTCCATCGAGTCGGTGGATACTTTCCGTATCACATCTTTAATGGCGAATCTACGCTTGCCCACCTTGCAGAGCTTTGTGGGAATCAAATACATCACAGTGTAGATGAAAGAATTTTTAGAAGTACTGAAGTCATCTGACTTTGAGTCTGCTCCTGTCCCTTTGTTCACTTGGAGTGATCATTCAAGTTCTCCAGAGCCCATTTCTTCATCTTCAATGTGAGGGATTTGATCTAGATCATCTTAAAGGCCCTTTTCCACCCTCATGGGGGTATAATTCTATTATAAAAAGCTCTTTGTGAATGGTACCCTAGGGGACTCTGAAATAGTCTGATCATGATTATGATGTTGCTGATTACTCTTTATATTTTGTTAAAAAGCCCTTGAAGGAATTTTTTTGGCAGAATTGACTGTGGAGAAAAGGCTCAATTTGGGAGAAGTAATCAGAATCATTGTGAGTAGAAGCTTCATGAAGCTGATCTGTGAAAAGGTTCAGCTTCATTTTTCAAATGTCAAAAAAACTGTGTTCTATAAGAAGAAAAATGACAGCTCAGAATTTCATATTTATGTACAGACAGCAAAATTACAGGTACTAACATTCCTCCTCAAATGTATTATTTATTTCCTTATCCATTTATTAAGCAGCCCCAGGAAAAGGACCTCAAATATCTAGGGTAACTTGATTCTCTGATTGCCAAAATGATGGCTAAGATTTAATTATATTGAGAAATGTTTGTGTTGTTGCTAAATAGTACCTTATCTTTAGATGACCCTGAAATGTAATATCACCTCTGAGGAGGCAGGTGGCAATTAATGTGGCCTTGCTTCATCTAGGATGGGGAAATAGAAATGCAGAAAAGTTCATTGCTTTGCCTTCAGGTCCTCTGATGAGTCAGGAAGGAAGACTCCTGCCTGGCAATGGAGACTGATGCTCCCACCATCCTTCTTGTCTGGCTCCATCCTTGGTCCCTTGCCATAATGTGTTTATGCAGCCCCAGTAGAAGCAGCACTGTTCTTTGCATTTTCTTGGATTGTGTAAGATGCCGTTTTGTTTAGTCGCTAAGTCATGTCTGACTCTGCGACCACATGGACTGTAGCCCACCAGGCTCCTCTGTTTATGGAATTTCCCAGGCAAGAAGACTGAGGTGGGTAGCCATTACCTACACCAGGGGATCTTCCGGACCCAAGGATCGAACCCCAGTCTCCTGCATTGGCAGGTGGATTCTTAACCAGGGGAGCCACCAGGGTAACCCACAGAGTAAGGAACCACGTGGCTAGTACATGGAACTTCTTAGATGTACGTAAAATCAACTCAACCATTATTTTACCTTTTTTCATCATTTACTTATTTTCATGACTTTATAGAGGTGATGGTGATGATGATGATGATGATGATAATTTTAAAAAGCCCAGCACTGCTTTAATGAATTTATTTGGATTCCCAGAATTTTAGAACACACCTGGTGCCAGCATCAACCCAGGAAAGCACTAGGCCTGGTCATACTGACTCTGCGCCCAGCACTCCACTTCAGCACAATGCCTTCTGACTATCAAGGGAGAGCTTTCTCATTCCTTTTCTTTCCTTTCAAAAATATTGTCATCGGGGATTATGCTTATAAACTTAACTACCTTTGGAAAAGTTTTTTTCTTCCCATTTTGAACTTTCCTCTAAGGGCTCTTCATTTATTGGATTTTGGTAATTAATGCTCGAGGGAAGGGATTTCAAGGACTTGCTCTTTTGCCTCTCCTTTTATGTGGACCCAGAAGGAAAAAAAACCCAAAACACACCAGGGAGGTGCCCCAGAGAGGACTCTCTCCGAGGAGCATCTCACTTGGGGTTTTGAAGCACTCCTTTAGCAGAGCAGTCCTTTAACAGAGAGGCGGTTCCTTGTGGTTGCTGAACTGCTTCACAAAGTGAAGCAATCGAGTGTGGATCGTCATCTCCCAGGGAAAGCTGAGTGGTTTTTAAAGAAACAATCACAAAAGGAGACACACCTCTGTGGGGCTATTTCCCTCATAAAATAAATCCGTCATGGATTTTGTCCTTAGAAAAACACACAGGGCCCCAAGTGTGCTGGTTTACTGGTTACAACCATAGCACTTGCTTTTGAAAATCCGCCTCCCCACTCGCCCACCCCACGCCGGTCCTTACCTTAAAGAAACCATTAAAACCCGAGGCGCATTTCCCCTAAAGCGCTGAAACCCCAGGCAATGCAGGGCACTGCCGGCACCCGGGAACCAAAATGTCCCCACTCGGAATAAACATAATAAACACGAGCCAAACAATGGCTCCTGCCCAAGCTTTCACGCTTGTTTTTCCAAGTCCTCGGCTGCCAGAGGCAGGGAGTTGTCATTCCTGAGGTCGCTTGACTTCGGGAGGGGCGAGGTGTGCGTTGTGACACTGACTGCTTGGGAACTCTTTTGGGTAGGACTCGCTTACAGATTAACTTTTCGAGTTTCTGGGACCAAGACTGTGTCGGTGAATGGCGTGATTGGAAACTTGTGCAGGCGGGAGGCTGCAGGCGGCCGCTCTTTCAACAGGCGATTTGTTCTCCTGTCTGTGGCTCATTTCCATGCAAAGAGCCTGACATCAGAGCACCTTTTGTTGCTAAACGCTTTCTTTAGCGTCGAGGGGAGAGAGTCATGTGGAGCTGGAAGAGCTCATTTTGAAGAGGGGACCGGGGAGTTCCCTCCAAGTTCCCGAGGCAGCTCGGTCACCCGGCGGGGCTCTGCCCAGGCGTACGGGAAGCGCTGAGTCGCGTGCCCAGTCAGTCGGTCCAGGCCGCAGGAAGAGACGCCTCTGCAGCGGCGTGCCTCGCCGCTGGGGCCGCCAGAGCTCCCCGCGGGTAAACTCAGTGGTGCGAACTTTGCCTCCTGCTGCCCCGCCGCCGAGCCGAGCCCGGGCTGGGAAAGTTTCCGGACTTGTCAGTCGCGCGGCCCGCAGCCACCTAGAGCCGAGGAGCGGCCGCCTGCCCCGGGGGGCCCCGCCGGGTCGGAGGCCGGGGCCGCGGGGGATGCGCCGCGGGGGCGCGGCTCGGTGGTGACGCGGCGGGCGGGGACCGGCTCCCGGGGCCGGGCGCGCGCGGCTGCGGGGCCCGGGCGCCCCGGGGACCCAGCCATGGAGCAAGACGCGGGAGCCGCCGGCGCGGCGCCTGAGCCGGAGCCCGAGGTGGGCGCGGGCATGTCCGAGGCGTTCTCTCGGCTCTGGACCGACGTGATGGGCATCCTGGTGAGTTACCTGGAGGCGCGGGGAGGGCGGGTCGTGGGTCCCCCCGGAGCAGGGCAGCCTCTGGAGGGCCTCGCGTTCGTGCGCGCTCGCCGACTCGGCCAGCCCATCCCTTGAGGTCGTCCTTCTCCGGCTCTAGTTCTTAAGGGGTTAAATCCACAAGGTTTAGGATTTCAAAAACTAATTAAAAAATAGCCAGCCACAGATCACATCAAAGATAGATGTTTTAAACAATCGGGTGTGGTGTTGCACAGTGTAATCTGGGACACCTGCTGAGAAGTTGGTGTGGAAAAAGACAGGAAGAGTCTTTCAAAGACTGGATGTAAATAAACCGTGTTTGGCTGCTGTGGATTTGGGAAGAGGCTGATTTTACCGATGTTTATCTCTGCACCGTGTGTTGTCTGAGCAGGAGAGGAAAACAATTACCTCCTTGCTCAGAACCACAACAAGTTAACTGACATACTCTGCAGTTTTCAGTTTGTAGAATTACAAGATACTTGTTATGTGTTTGGGGCTAAAAAACAATAGGGCTTATTTTGCTAAATCTGTATTGTCATGTATTTTGAAATGTCCAGTAACTAAACCCGCCCCTGGATTTGGCATAATTTCTGAAAAACACTTTTTAGGCATGGAAGATGAAGCTTTAACTTGTTCAAGGGTTCCCTGCCTTGAGGAGTTAGTAGATTTGCTTTGATGGTGCTGTAGAGAGGCAGGTAACCTGGAATCAGATGGGTGGTAGGTCAGGCACCTTACTCCACACATAAGTAAGTACGTCTGGCATCTTACTCCACATATAAAAAGTCAACTTCATTGTAAAGATTTGGAATTGGCTGTTGTGGAAGCCAGTTGGAAGAGGCTCTGTATTTACTTGGAGATTTCTTTTTTTAACAGAAGGAGGTATAGTTTGTTGAAAGAAGCTCTTTGGGAATGATAAAACCATTTTTACCGCAGTGATCCAGCTCTTGGGCTTTGTAGTGAGTGAGCCAGGATTCAGATCCCAGCCCTCCTATTGACTGACTGCATGATCTTGGCCAAGGCACCCTGCTGCACTGATGTTCTATTTCATCACCTGAAAAGTGAAGCAAAGAAGATCTGCTTCTTGGATTTTCTGAGATTTAGCTAGGTTGATATATAGCTAGTGCTCAGCATACTAGTATTAATAGAAGGGGGTGGCAGAGGAAGAGATGGTTAGATGGCATCTGGGACGTGAGTGAGCAAACTCAGGGAAATGGTGAAGGACACGGAAGCCTGGCATGCTGCAGTCCATGGGGTCGCAAAGAGTTGGATACGACTGAACAACTGAACAACAATAAGTAATGGCTGTTTTTTTTTTTTTTTTNGGCATCCAATCCATTTTACCTGGACTCTCCCCAGTTATGACCAACAAGCTTTTCCAATTCCCCTACTACAGCAATGCTACCAGGAACATCCTCTTGCACTTGTGTGTGTTAGTTGCTCAGCTGCGTCTGACTCTTTGCGACCTGGTGAACTGTAGTCCACCAGCCTCTTCTGTCCGTGGAATTCTCCAGGCAAGAAGACTGGAGTGGATAGACATTCCCCTCTCTAGGGGATCTTCCCAACCCAGGAATCGAATCCAGGTCTCCCACATTGCAGGCGGATTCTTTACTGTCTGAGCCACCAGGGAAACCCAAAAATACTGGAGTGGGTAGCCTATCCCTTCTCCAGAGGATCTTCCCAACCAAGGAATCTAACTGGGGTCTCCTATGTTGCAGGTGGATTCTTTACCAGTTGAACTATCAGAGAAGCCCAGCCTCTTGCATCCTTCCCTGTATATAAGTTTAAGAAGTAGAGATAGACTTAGGATCAAATTTGCTGGTGTATAGAGCTTGTATATTGTGAATTTTCACCATTCTATGTTCTCAGCTGTAGTATAGGAGGATTCTTTTGCCCCATAGTCCAGTTGACATGGAATTTTATAATTTGGGGAATTAAATGCTGTTGTATGCAATAAAATTCCATTGCTGTTTTCCATTAACCACCTTGACCCCCCTTTTTTCTGAGCATCTTTTCATTTTCATTGGTAACTTCTGTGATTTATCTGCTCATATCCTTTGCTCATATCTGTATCAAAGTTTCCACTTGTTTCTCCTTCTAGATAGTATTCCTTTGTCAGTGTTACAGAAGGGAATTTATTTTTTTCCCAACTTTTCATCAGCCAGATCATTTTTTTCTAAAATATCCCAAGTGGAACAAAATGTCAGTGTTTTCAAACATTTTAAAAATCACTTGAACATTTCTGGTTTTAAAAATCAACAAAGTAATTCTCTTCTATTTTTTCCTTTTAATTTTATGGCTTATATTTAATATTTAGGTCCTGGATCCAAATGGTCTTCATCTTTGCATGTGGTCTTAGGCAGAAGTTCAAATTTACTTTGCTTCATAAAACATAGTTTCCCCACCACAAAGGAGTAAACAATCCATCTTTCCCCTTAGATTCATGCTGCCACCCTAATAATATATTAGATGTTGAATAATGAAAGGATATTTTCTGAGATAGCCAAACCGTTTCATGAGTGTCTGTGTCTATTCCAGGTTTCACACTTTATAAAATGACTATGACTATTCCCTGGTGANATACTATCATGTAAGAAACGAATCGCCAGTCTGTGTTCGATGCAGGATGCTTGGGGCTGGTGCATGGGGATGATGCGGAGGGATGATGTGGGGTGGGAGGTGGGGGGAGGGTTCATGTTTGGGAGTTCAAATAAAAAATTAAAAAGAAATAAATAAAGCTCTCATTTCAGCTCAATGAGGACTACTGTTTTTTGGCTCTACTGAGGTGTAACTGACAAATAAAATTGTGAGATATTTAAGTGTGCATTGTGGTCATTTGATACATGTATATATTGTGAGAGGATCTCTCCCATCTAGGTAATTAACATACCTATCACCTCACATATTTCCTTTTTTTCTATGTGTGAGCATATAACTTCTACTCTCTTAGAAACAAAGCAGTATTATCAAGTATAGTCAGCATGTTATACATTAGATCCTCAGATTCTATTTGTCTTCCAGCTGAAAAGCTGTTCCCTTGCATTAATCTCTCCCTATATCCCCACCCCCAGCCCCTGGCAACCACTTTTCTACTCTGAGTCTCTTTTTTTAGAGGTTAAAGCGTCTGCCTCCAATGTGGGAGACCTGGGTTCGATCCCTGGGTCGGGAAGATCCCCTGGAGAAGGTAATGGCAACCCACTCCAGTATTCTCGCCTGGAGAATCCCATGGACGGAGGAGCCTGGTAGGCTACAGTCCAAGGGGTCGCAAAGAGTCAGACACGACTGAGCGACTTCACCTTCACATATAAGTCATATCATGCAGTGTCTGTCTTTCTCTATCTGGCTTATTTCACTTAGCATCATGTCCTTCAGATTCATCCATGCTATCACAAATGGCAGGATTTCCTTCATGGCTGAACAATAGTCCATGTATATATATATATATTGATACCACAGCTTCTTTATCCATTCAACTGTTGATGGACAGGCAGTTTCCATTTCTTGGCTATTATTAACAATGCTGCAATAAACATGGGGGTGCAGATAGCCCTTCGAGATTCTATTTTCATTTCCTTTGGATAAATACCCAGAAGTGGAATTGCTGGATCATATGGCCTTCTAGTTTTAATTTTCTGAGGAACCTCCATATTGTTTTCCATAGTGCTTATATGGCTATTATTTTTAAGCATCTATGTCTTGTCTGAGGTGCAAAGGCACAAAGTAAATACAAACAATGATATACAGAGAAATCTGCTCACAAACCTCATTGTGTATATCTCTATATCAAACCTCTAAGCACATGCAGTTTGTGAGTGGGATGAATTTATTAAAATGGTTTCATGGTCTATTGATTTGTGGTATTGCTAGTTAGTCACGGCCGACACAAAAAATTACTGATTGTCCTCTTGAAAAATATAAATAGAATTAGGCTTGGAATAAAACACAGCTTTCAAAAGACTATGATGACATTAAATACAATTGGAAAAAATGTATTTGCTGAATTTACACCCTTTTTATCATATTGACTCAATGTGACTTTCACAGGTATATTATCATTTGTTGAAGTTAAGAATTTAGCTTACGTTTTGAAAACAGTCCCGCCATGAAGCACCAGAAAGGGTGCCCAGCCCACAGACTGCAGCATGAGATCACTTCATTTATTCAAAATCAAGCAGACATAGTTGTTTGATACACAGATATCTCTGAAACAAATCTGGTCAAATATTATAGTGAATAAAACAGCTGGCACATTCCAGTTAATAAGAACACATATTGATTTGTCTTTTATCTCTTTCAGTTTCATCATCATCATTCCTCCTGACATGCTCTCATGAGGTAGGGTTCATGATGAGAAAATTGTTGTTTACCTTCCTTTTCCAGCTAAAGGAAATGAAGTAATTAAGCAACTTATCCAAAATCACATGGTGTAGCAACATTTCTTAGACTACACAGAGTAACCCAGTACTTCCCAAAATTCAAGGAAAAAATTTACTCCAGCAATCTCTCAAAAGTGGACCCATGGCTTTGAACCCAATCACTCGCTAAAATCCACTAACTAGTTGGGAAAGACCATGCTGTAATTCAACTCACATCTTATTGAGTTGGAATATAAAGGAAAGTACAGATAGGAATACTCAATAGCCAACCCCAAAGGAGAAAGTTCTATTTTTAAAGCTGCAGCCTGAGCTCTCCTGATCTGTTTCCCACACTAGCCTTTTTCCACTTTGCATTTCAGTACTGTATGCCTCACTTCTGATTTCTTCCAGTTCAGAGGGTGAAAATCAATCTCAAAAAGTGCTTCAGCTCAATCAACGTGCAGCCACCCAGAGACCTCCAGAGAGAAATGGCGAGCACCAGCTTCATACAGTGAAGGGAAGGAAAGCCCTGTGCAAATCTGGAATCGCCAGCTGCCAGAAAAGGTAGAAAATTACAGGGGAACTCTCTGGGTCACAAGGATGTCATTTAGGGCTCCACAGTGGCAATTTAAAAAATGGTACCCTTATGGATGGAGTGATTTCACCTGCCTGCTCAACTGTTTAATTGAGATCCAGGAAACAAATTACAATCATACAGAATTCAGGCATGAAATTATGAATGTGGGATTTTCCACGGTCTAGACTTTGTTGTTTATGTCCTGAAACAGGGCGGGGGACAAATGCCCCTAATTTTCTCCAAACAAAGATCCACTTGACATTTTGCAACATTCATGGATTCAGTTATTCATTCGTACATTCATTCATTCATCAAACATGGGGACTTGTACACATACATTACCATGCATGAGAAATGCAGCTGAGGTTCCTCGTGGAACAGAACACTGGGTTTCCATGCTTAGAAGACTGGAGAAAGCTGACAGAATTCTATTATGAGCAAAGCCAAAAATGCCTTGGTTATTTGGATGACTATTTTGTTATCAGCTTTCCTTTTTCGTGAAAGAATTGGCCTCTCAATGTTATCTAGTGCAAATATCAAATATTCTCATACAATCAAGGCAGTTCCCTTCACCTACCACCTGTCCACCTCTTCACTGATTTTTATTTAGCCTTATTTGCTTGAGTTTACTTGGTATTAGTATCTATCATGTTCTTTATTCATCTACTTTTTAGATAGTCTTGAAAAACTATTTCTGAATTCAACTTTGATAGAAGCAAATCCACTCCAGTATTCTTGCCTGGAGAATCCCCTGGATAGAGGGGCCTAGCATATGCACACACACACACACTCAGCATGTCATCCTTGTGCAAGTGAAGAATCTTGTTTAACCTGAATAATTGCCCCAAATCTGCTTGGCAAGTTCCCGTTTTCATATATCTAATTTTCTCTAGCTGGAGCCATCTGTACATAGAGGAACAAATAGCTGGAGAGAAGAGATGATCTCACCAAGAATTTAACTGTGTTATGCGGAAAGAACTAACCTTTTGCTCCAGGTGAATTCTGTTCAATGTCTTTTTTTCCCCAAATTAAATAATGTACTATCAGTTTTTGTTTTGCAGAGTGACCTATGAGTTATTTCTATTTTCTAATGTCAAGGTACTTCAGTGACCTAAAGTGCCAAAATAAAATCTTTTAAAAATATTTAGAAAGGAGGGGATGGATAAATCAAGAGTTTGGGATCAACATATAACACTACTATGTATAAAACAGGCAAACAGCAAGGACCTAATGTATAGCATAGGGAATCAAGACTCGATATCTTATAACAACCTATAATGGAAAAGAATATTAAAATATATATATATATGAATCACTTTGCTACATATCTGAAACTAACACAACACTGTAAATCAACTATATTTAAAATAAAAAATTAAAAATATATTTGGTATTGGATGCTATGGAGATTAGTCTCCATTAGCCAAGCAATTGACACAAACATTTTTATTCTTTCTCTTCTTTTCAGATTTTATGAATAAGTTATTATCTTTCCATCACTCTTTCGCTCTCTCCTCACTACCTAAAGTGTCTCTCGCTCCTTCTGCCAGAGGACACTTCTCTAGGATGTCACAATTCTCACCTGAGCCTTCCTTCCATTTGAATCCTTCACACTCACTAAGCTCGACTCTTCCAATCCCAGTCCAGGCAAATAAATCTGACCGCAAATTCCCACCCTCCGTGCTGTTTAATGAGTCCCCTCAGAGGCCAGGGACAGCAATAGGCCCGTAATATATTATACCTTCCACTATGATTTTGTACCATGGTAACTCTTACTAGAAACACATACATGTAGTTTTTAAACCCTATCCCTACTATGAAAATGCAAGTTACCTTAAAATCTATTAATATGAGACATACAAAGTATATATCATGATTTATGTAAAATACAACATGTGGTTTAAGATATAATCAAATCTGAAGTCCATTCACTTTTGTTTATATTACACTATTAATTATCTCTAAATTTTAATTTTACTGTTTTGTTCATATTACCATCTTTTCATCATTATTTTGCTAACAGCAGAACTATTCATTTGAATGTATTAAATGTATATAAACAGGCTTTTCACTATCATGCTACTAACCATCAGAACAAGACTACATCATCAGGTCATTTAAATGGTCACAGGGAACTCTATGCTCAGTACTCTGTAACAGCCTAAACGGGAAAAGAATTTGAAAATAATAGATACATGTATATGTATAACTGAATCATTTTGCTGTATACCTGAAACTAACACATTATGAATCAACTATGATATAAAATAAAGCATTTTAAAAACCACAAATTACCCCCAAATTATTTCAATAACCCTGACTTCCCAGTAGCTATATTATTATTCCAGTTATATACACAGCTGACTTCTCCTTCAGAAATATTCTAAATCAGATGCTCCTAACCAAACTGAATGAAGAAACCATGTACCGTGTAAAAAATGTCAATAGAACCTATAATGGTGATGGACTCCTACAAGAAGCAGAAAGCTGAAATTACTCTGTATAAATACACTCATATAGGAAACAGCACTGAATAGTCAATATTTAGCCCAGATTTATCTTGTCATATATCACAACAATCAATCCCAAAACACTGTAATGAGATTTTACAAGGAATGCTGATTGGGCATTTCTGTGTTTATTTCACTGGAGCCTAGTGGGGAAGGGGCAAGACAGCCAGAGAGTATTTGCAATGCAATTAGTGGAGGACCAGTGCATCTGAGTGTATGCCAGGCGCGGGGGCCTCCCCTAATTCACGCAGCCCAGCGTGTTAATGGGGCGCACAACATCGAACTGAACTTCCTACAGTTTGAAAACTTTTGTCAGTTAACTAGATGTTTACAGAGTGCCTAGCTTCGGCACTCAACATCTAGCTCTCTGGATGTGGTTCCAGCACCATCTGTCACTTAAGCTTCGCCAGATTCAAAAATTTCAATTCAAACTAATCTACTCGGCACTCTAACTGAAGCTATAATTCAAACTTCAACATGAAGCTTGAATTCCTTTTCAGTGTTCTTCAACTTTGACCCAGCTCCCCCCGCCCCTCCTTCGCTGAAAAGGCCAAGACAACAGCCCAGCAAGTGGGGCAGGCGAAACAGACCTCCTTTGTTCACTTTTGTCCTTTCAGCTCTCTATTGAGGTGAGGGACTGAAAAGCCGCGCGAGGCTCGGGAAGGCAGCGGCGCACCAGCTCCAGCCATCCCTCCTCAAAGACCCAAAAGCTCCGGGACGAAACGCTTTGGACAGTCCATTCTTACCCTAAAGGCTTAGCGAATGGAAGGTCACTACATTTCCCCTTCCCTTTCCCTTGAGAGAGAATCTGTTAAGAGTGTTTAACAGGAGTTTGGAATGTTGGTCCAAAATGTATGCTGTAAATCATGCCATTCAAATGCCAGGGGCACTGAAAAGCAGCATGAAATTAGCTTTAAAGTTGAAATTTGGAGAAATGATCAGTCTGCGTTGAATACATCTACTGAATTTTTTGAATGCTCTCAGCCCACTTGAGAAAGATAAATCAAATTCACTGCATATTACACAGTTGAAGACCTCCTACAGGATTCCCTCAGATGGCCTTGGGAATCTATTTTCTTGATTCCAGAGGACTTTGAACCAATACGCCACGCACGTCAGAAAATTCAAATACACATATAAATATGGATGTATACTCAAAATATTCTTTCCAGCCCTTCCTATCATCATTTAATAAGAAGAATCTCTTTAATTCTTATTTTATTTTTTAATTTTTATTTATTTGGCGGCACTGGGTCTTAGTCNACTAATTAAAAAATAGCCAGCCACAGATCACATCAAAGATAGATGTTTTAAACAATCGGGTGTGGTGTTGCACAGTGTAATCTGGGACACCTGCTGAGAAGTTGGTGTGGAAAAAGACAGGAAGAGTCTTTCAAAGACTGGATGTAAATAAACCGTGTTTGGCTGCTGTGGATTTGGGAAGAGGCTGATTTTACCGATGTTTATCTCTGCACCGTGTGTTGTCTGAGCAGGAGAGGAAAACAATTACCTCCTTGCTCAGAACCACAACAAGTTAACTGACATATTCTGCAGTTTTCAGTTTGTAGAATTACAAGATACTTGTTATGTGTTTGGGGCTAAAAAACAATAGGGCTTATTTTGCTAAATCTGTATTGTCATGTATTTTGAAATGTCCAGTAACTAAACCCGCCCCTGGATTTGGCATAATTTCTGAAAAACACTTTTTAGGCATGGAAGATGAAGCTTTAACTTGTTCAAGGGTTCCCTGCCTTGAGGAGTTAGTAGATTTGCTTTGATGGTGCTGTAGAGAGGCAGGTAACCTGGAATCAGATGGGTGGTAGGTCAGGCACCTTACTCCACACATAAGTAAGTACGTCTGGCATCTTACTCCACATATAAAAAGTCAACTTCATTGTAAAGATTTGGAATTGGCTGTTGTGGAAGCCAGTTGGAAGAGGCTCTGTATTTACTTGGAGATTTCTTTTTTTAACAGAAGGAGGTATAGTTTGTTGAAAGAAGCTCTTTGGGAATGATAAAACCATTTTTACCGCAGTGATCCAGCTCTTGGGCTTTGTAGTGAGTGAGCCTGGATTCAGATCCCAGCCCTCCTATTGACTGACTGCATGATCTTGGCCAAGGTACCCTGCTGCACTGATGTTCTATTTCATCACCTGAAAAGTGAAGCAAAGAAGATCTGCTTCTTGGATTTTCTGAGATTTAGCTAGGTTGATATATAGCTAGTGCTCAGCATACTAGTATTAATAGAAGGGGGTGGCAGAGGAAGAGATGGTTAGATGGCATCTGGGACGTGAGTGAGCAAACTCAGGGAAATGGTGAAGGACACGGAAGCCTGGCATGCTGCAGTCCATGGGGTCGCAAAGAGTTGGATACGACTGAACAACTGAACAACAATAAGTAATGGCTGTTGTTTTTTTTTTTTTCTTGCGAGTAATCTTGTGGCTCATCTTTCCAGAGATCCTAAAAGTCCCAGTTATTCCATCTTCAGGTGTCCTTTGGTATTAATGATTATTCCTATGCAGAGAGCCAGGGAAGGTCAGTCAAAGATTTCTACCTGCTCTTCTCACTCACTGGTATTTTATTTTACTTATTTTTTGAAAGCAGATTTGTTCAGGGAAATACACACTCCATAGACAGAGTGTGAGCCGTCTCACAAGGGTGCTCCAATATTTTAAAAATATATATTTAGAAACACTTCAAGTTATGCTATTTGCATTTTCTGAACATTACTGATGAATATGGGCCTTCAGTGAAATTCCAGAAAACTCAGTGAACATATATAAAAGTTGCGGTGATAGACTGTATTTTAAGTTCATCTAGCAAAAGCTTATCTTGCTATTTCTTGCTTAGGTCTCACTCTAAATTTTCAGTCACTGAGAAAATTGGTTTGCATCTCTTAGTAGGGTGTGGGCTGGGGAGGGAAGGCTTGGAGGGGCTCACTTATATTGAAGTGTGGGCTAAGGATCGTTTGGGGGTGGGGGTGGCATGGAGCACTTTCTGAAGAGTGACTCTCCCTTCCTTGGCAGATTCCAGCACTGTTGGGTCAGTCATAGCAGAGTGTTCTTTGGCTGAGTTAGAAGACGGGGTGGGGCTCAAAAAGCCCAAACCTGTTATTCAAAAGGCCGATGCAGGAGAAAAGAAAATATGTGCTTCTTACAGAGCTAATATTTAGTTCGGCGTGAGGCTGAAAGACGGTAACGGTTGTCCTAAACAGGTAGTGCTCACTTCTGTTTTCCATCTTTTATAAGAGCTTCTTTTCCTTTAAATCTGGGGCATCAAGATTGTTCCTTAGGCAGAAGGCAGACGCGGAGGACATAGCTTACCTCTCCTCTGTACGGGCCTATGAGAAGTCACTAGGGGAAAAGGATCTTTATTCTGTGTTGAGGATGCTGTTATCCAAGGGTTTATAAGAAACTATCTTTGGAAAAATATGACACAAAACTGACGTCAGACTTTGTTCTTACAGAGATAAAAGACACTATTGTCTTCATTTTGTATTTAAAATATGAGATTTTACAATCATCTCTCAGCCTAGACGGGCAAAGTGATTTGGGCACTAGATGCAATGTCAGGCTGCACCCCAGGTTTCTGACCTCCACCAGTCAGGAGCATGTTGCGATGATGCTCCATAGTTAACTGTCCCAGATCAACTTAGTAGAAATGTGACTACATCTGGTATTGTAGGCAAAGGCGATTTGGAAGTTTGTGGACCTGTGGTAAAGAATCCGCCTGCCAATGCAGGAGACTCAAGTTCTATCCCTGGGTCCGGAAGACCTCCTGGAGAAGGAAATGGAAACCCACTCGAGTATTATTGCCTGGGAAATACCATGGACAGAGGGGCCTGGCAGGCTACAGTCCTTGGGGTCGCTATAGAGTTGGACACGACTTAGCGACTGATCGACAACAAATTTGGAAGATTCGTTTTACCTGATAGCTCAGTTGATAAAGAATCTGCCTGCAATGCAGGAGATCCCTGCATCCCTGTGTTTGATTCCTGGGTCAGGAAGATTCCCTGGAGGAGCGATAGGCTACTCACTCCAGTATTCTTGGGCTTCCCTTGTGGCTCAGCTGGTGAAGAATCCACCTGCAATGTGGGAGACCTGGGTTAGATTCCTGCGTTGAGAAGATCCCCTGGAGAAAGGAAAGGCTACTCACTGGAGTATTCTGGCCTGGAGAATCTCAAAGAGTCAGACAGGACTGAGTGACTTTCACTTTTTTGTTAGAGAACTTTGGAGGTGGGTAAGAGGTAGAAGGGGAATTATACATCCAAGCATCATACTTAGCAGATTTCAGGCACAGTTGGTACTTTTGTTTTTTAGATTCTTCTTAGTGTAAAAATGTGAACTTCAAAGCCTATTAGGGTTTTTAATTGAACCAGCACAGCTCCCCTTTCCCTAAGGGGCTGTATAACAAGGAACACTCACCATCTGTCTCCCGTTTCCCTCCTCCCCAGCCCCCAGCCCAGACCCCCCAGCCCCAAACCCTGACCCCAGACCCCCGGTAGATTTTGTTGGTTCTGACCCAGGGGAGGGTGTTACCCCAGAGGCATTGATCTCAGTAAATACAGGGTGGTTGTTTGAGTTCATTAGGGCACATTTTGCATTCAAATTAATTCAGTCCTGCACAGTTCAGCACCAACTAGTTGCTTTTAGATAGTTGTTAACAAAACGCTTATTTAGGGAAGTAACAGTATAATTTATGGCACGAAAATGAGTGTACTGGCATGAATAAAATGCTAACAAGTGAATATATAAATAGAGAACCCCTACTTACTACGGATTGTGCAGACCTAGAGGGCATTTTACTCAATTTTCTACCTCCAGGGCTTGGGACTTACTGACTGGCTGTTGAGAACATGATTTTGTTGAGTGAAAAAGGAAAAAAGCATGTACTCTTAAATGCAGGAGCCACTTCAAAGTACAGTTCTGTACACTCATGCCCTGGCTTATAATGGGATGCTTTTATGAAGAATAAATTTTCTTTATGCTGAATCTACCACTTGGACAGTTCCACTGTGCAGACTCAAATTCTGGCACTTCCACTGAAAGCATATTGGCAAATTGGGAAATGTTTGTAAACCCTGAGCAATTAAACTGTGGTCTTCTAGTCAAATACCCTGTTCTGTTCTCTCACTCGGCAACATATGATCTGCTTGGGTTTTCAAAACCTGACCTGTCAGGATGACATTCTTAGACTTCTGTTGAGATGTACAGAACCAGTTAGAATCCTCTGGGGGTTTTACTTTTATTTTTACTCCCTTGTTGTTATTCAGCTGCTCGGTCAGGTCCGAGTCTCTGAGACTCTCTGAGACCCCATGGAGTGCAGCACACCAGGTTTCTCTGTCCTTTGCTACCTCCCTGGGTTTGCTCAGACTCAAGACCATTGGATTGACTATGCCATCTAACCATCTCATCCTCTGTCCCCCTGGTTACAGACAAAACATTCCATTTTCGTTTTGGGGGTGGGGGAGCCTAGTTTTTTTTTTTTTTTTTAAAGAATAGAAATTGTTGAGGTTATTAGAAGAGGTGGATCATATTTTCAGCCCCAAGTATCCATTTGGTAAATTGTGATGGTTCATCAAGTTTTCCTCCAAAATTGGAAGAAGCAGGCATTTAAAACTTTTCCTTTGCTGGGAAGGGAGAGGAAGGGAGTTAGTAAGTAACTATTGTTTGCTAGATCCTACAAGATGCACCTCCCCCAAACCTTACGTTTCCCTGCTGTGTTGCTACAATTTACACCCATTTCCTAGCAATGCTTAGAAAATATCCATTGTGTAGACAAACTCTACACCCTCTTCTAGTTCCTATGCAGGCTACAGAAAAGTGTAGTAGGTTTATTTAAGTTAATAAACATAATAAATAAACTCTTTAGGTTATCTGCTAGGTTTATTGTATCTTGCTGTTTACTAAAGTCCTCTTCCTTTAAAAGACTCTCCTTCACTCTGTATTTAAGTGTGGGGGAGGGAAGAGGCCTGTGAGATCCCTAGAGGGCTTTTAAAATGCAAACTCCTTTGTACAGACCAGGGTGTAATTTACATACTGTTGGGTGGCGTCTTACGGTAAACCCTTTACCTCATGACTTAATTTTAGGTCTTGGAATCTGAGCGTCAGCCCTAGTGTCAAGTATTCTGACTTCATCTTGATTTTATGTTCCTGTTAGGCAGCAGAAAGCTTATGGCTTTTACATAAGTAGAGAAATCGCAGGGTCATGTGTCAGGAGGCACTGACTAAAGAGACCCTGGATGTGAGCCTTCAGCTCCTTCACTTAGATAGAATGGGAGGGCTTGGGGCAGCAGAGAAGGGGCCAGAGCACAGACCTCTCAATTTTCAGTTATCTGCCAAAGACAGAATTAAGCCTTATAGTTCTGGCTGGGGCCCTTGATTTGCTATCAAAAAAGATCCCCGGGGACTTCCCTAGTGGTTCAGTGTCTAAGACTCTGAACTCCCAGTGCAGGGGACCCAGGTTCCATCCCTGGATCACTGTTCAGGAAACTAGATTCCCACCTGTCACAACTGAGAGTTTGGATGTGGCAACTAAGACCCGGCACAGCCAAATAAATAAATAAAATGATCATTTTTTAAAAAAGAGGCCCCTGTGTTAGGGGAAGCACACTAATTAAAACCGCCCACCCTGGCCAGGCACCATAGTAACTATTTGCATGAGCTGTTTTATGACAGGAGATCCTGATAAGGAATAGGAACTAATAAGCCACCACCAACCAGAAGAGTTCGGGAAAGATCTAAAGGAGACACCGCGTGTCTGTCCACTTCCCAGAATCTGTCTCGCTAGCATCCATCCTGGCTGAGCGATGCGTGCGCCACCAGGAAAGACTCTGAATTGGAGTGATTGGCCAAAGACCCCCCCGGAAACTAATCCCATCACCATAAACCCCGAGACTGCGAGCCACGCAGCAGAAGAGTTCTCCTGGGTTCCCTTACCCTACTGCTCTCCACCCGGGTGCCCTTTCCCAATAAAGTTTCTTGCTTTGTCAGCACATGTGTCTCCTCGGACAATTCATTTCCGAGCGTTAGACAAGAGCCCAGTTTCGGGCCCTGGAAGGGGTCCGCCTTCCTGCGACACCTGCTCTAAAGTGACAATGCATATTTCTAGTCTTCCAGCATCTTGCTTTCATGCTTTCATTTGCCGCTCTCTACCTTGAAACATTTCCCCCTCCCACCTGGCTTGTTCTGCATCCTTTTCACTGTCCTTGACTCCAGCTTCTGACTGGAGGATGTCACCATGTGGGGAGAGGGACTGAATCCCAGTGCTGGGCGGGGCCCTTCCTATACTTACCTTACTTGGTCTTCTCACTGCGACCTCTGAGCAGTGTTGTCCCCATTTTACAGTGGAGAGTTAAATGTGCACATCCTAAATCACACAGATAGTGAACAGGGGAGCTGGGATTTGAATCCCGTGTTATTTCCTGGAAATTAACTCACAGTTGCAATTTTATAGTTCATTCTGTCACATCTCTACTGGGGCACTTATTGAGTTTTGGAAGAAAACCGATGACACAACTAGACGGCCTCTTAAAAAGCAGAGACATCACTTTGGCAACAAAGGTCCATATAGTCAAAGGTACAGTTTTTCCGGTAGTCACGTAGGCACGTACGGATGTGAGAGTTGTACCATAACAAAGGCTGAGCGCCAAAGAATTGGTGTTTCCGAACTGTGGTGCTGGAGAATTGGAGAAGACTCTTGAGAGTCCCTTGGACTGCAAGGAGATCAAACCTGTCAATCCTAAAGGAAATCAGTCCTGAATATTCATTAGAAGGACTGATGCTGAAGCTAAAGCTCCAGTCCTTTGGCCACCTGGTGCAAAGAGCCAACTATTTAGAAAAGACCCTGATTCTGGGAAAGATTGAAGGCAGGAGGAGAAGGGGATGACAGAGGATGAGATGGTTGGATGGCGTCACCGAATCAATGGACGTGAGTCTGAGCAAGGTCTGGGAGTTGGTGATGGACAAGGAAGCGTGGCATGCTGCAGTCCATGGGGGTCTCAGAGAGACATGACTTAGTGACTGAACAACAGCAAGTGGACTGTCAATCTTTTTGCAAAAGTTTTTAAACTAAGTATTAACTGCACATACCCCTGGCTTCCAGAAGGACAAACAGCGTCCACCACCCTTTCCTTAAATACCTAGTCGTGTGGTGCAGTGTGAGGAGTGCTCCAAGGAGGCTGGAGTATAGAGTGAGGGGGTAGGGGGGTGGTCAGCCACGGTGCTGGTGCAGGCAGGTCAGTCCCAGAGATGCCTTCCACCTTGGGTCCTGCCAGTGAGTAGGTTTCCCTTGAGAGGTGTTCCCCAGTGAGGGTAAGGAGGAAAGAAGGGAGGAAGGGCCTTCTGGACAGAGCTGAGGGGAAAAGAGATGGGAGAGCACAGCACACTGAGGTGGGTACTGGGTAGTGAGAACGGAGGTAGCTGGCATCATTCTGTAGGCTCCAGTGAGAAGCCACTGCAGAATTTTAAACTGACATGACATGATCACTTTCTAGAAATGTGACTTTTGTGGGTGATGAGTTGGTGATGAATTTGGGAGAAGACCAATGGTCTAGGCAAGAGAAGATGAGAGGTTAAACGTATGTGAAATGTACTAGTTTATCATCTGGCTTCTGTTTGTCTCCATATTTTCCTCTGTAAGTAGTCAAGGATTGCTCCTGGTAACGTACTTCTGATAAATTTTTGTCACCTCAAGAGTAGGCTGGGTTAATGCAAGAGACTTTTAGAGATGTTGCAGTGCTGTGACTTTTTCATTCTACAGAAAAATTGTCCATCTTGACACATCTATGTATGCGCATATTTGCTCACCTGTCTTTGCCCTGGAGTGAATGATTTATTTCCTTAAAAGGAGATTGATTATTTATAACTGCACACACAATGCTATAACCAAAGGATCTTTAATTCCATCTTTTAAAAGCTAATTCTAGAGGACAGTGAAATAGAGGGAAATGCTCAGTTTGGCATGTCATGTGTATAGGCTCAGTCCTGTCTGACTCTTTGCAGCCTCATCGACTTGTAGCCCACTAGGCTCCTCTGTCCATGGGATTTTTCAACTAAGAAGTAGGTGTCATTTCCTTCTCCAGGAGATCTTCCTATCCAGAGCTTGAACCTTAGTCTCTTGCACTGGCAAGTGGATTCTTTACCACTGAAACACTTGGGTCGAAGAATACTTTATGCTTCAGACTTAACCATCATAATCCCGCTATATGATATGATGAGCTTACCCATGGTTTACACACATTCTTTTCTTAGGGTAGGAATAAAACTGCTTTCAAAATAATAAATTTAGATGTATAGAGGCTAAAGCTCTAAGAATTAACTGTACCTTTCAATACCAATGTAAGACTATAAGCAGTAACCTTCAGACTGATTTTGAGATAAAATGTATTTTTATGATGACTTGGAATTGTTGTTTCTCAAACAAACGTATACTAATTTACTAATTAACTTAATTTGGTAATGACACCTGAAATGTGTGGGTCTGCTGGTCGCTAGCTTTGCTGTTAGCCAGCTGTCTAGTGTCCCACCTTTTGTTTCATAAGATGTTTCACTGGATAGCATTAATTCTTTATGAGTTGAGATGCTTCCCAGAGATAACTTACCTTGTATTTTTTCTTGCTTGTCAAGTCCTGTAATAGAGAATCCGGCATGGAGACTGGAGACTCAGGCATTGGAGTATCTTAGAGACATAGAACACAAGAGCTTGATAATGAGATAGTTTTTCCTCTCTGGAACCCGTATTCTTTCTTTTTTGAAGGGACCTCCTTTTGTCTTTCAGCTTTCTAAGCTGATTGGTGAAAACATGGATATGTTTGAATTTATAATGATTGCTCTGTAGAGTTTTGTTCTGTGTGTCCGTAGAAATACTCAGCAGCTCTCCTTGGTGTCTATGCAGATTTGATTCATGGTTGGTTTTGTTGCTTCATCCGCTGCTTGTTTGGTTTTACAGCAAGTAGTGAATGAGGAAGGTCCGATGTGTCCACACATCACTCTGTGCCTGTTATGGCTTCATTTTCTGTCCTGGTATGAAGAATTGAAAGTGGAATGAAAAGTGAAAGAAAAATAATGCCTATAATTGTAATCTTAACTAAAAGTATTATTGAAGCACAGAAGAAAAACGTTTTTCTTTTAGTTGAGTATGTATCCTTAATCTTGGTTACTTTCAAAATTTATTCTAATTTTGTGGACTTGATGACTTTTGCCTAAGACTTCTTATCAATCAACAATTTTTTCACACTCAAGGTAAAAAATGTTTTTATGCTTTTTGGGGCACTCAAAAATTGAGTGTTTCAATATTATTTGTTATTAAGAAGAAAGGAATGTTCTAGTTTAAGAATAAGTATCTGTGCTATAGGCTTACATTCATTTTCAGAGGATTTTAAAGGCTTCTTTATGAGATAACTGCTTCTTGGCCTTTTGGCTAAAATTGAGTCTTGTAGTATGAGGGCTTCCCAGGTGGCACCATGGTAAAGAAACTCCTGCTAATGCAGGCAATTCAGGAGACACAGTTTCAATTCCTGGATCAGAAAGATACCCTGGAGTAGGAAATGGCAGCCCACTCCAGGATTATTGCCTGAAGAATTTCATGGACAGAGGAGCCTTGTGGGCTACGGTCCATGTGGTTGCAAAGAGTTGGACGCAACTGAGCACAGACATAAGATAAAACATTAACAATTTTACAAGTGTCCTTGTTTGGAAATATGAAGGTTAAAAAATTAGTTTTTAAACGAAACAGCAGTGAGATACCCCTGCACACCTTTAACAATGGCCAGAATCTGGAACACTGACCACCTCAAATGCTGAAGAAGATGAGGAACAACTGGAACTCTTGTTCATTGCTGGTGAGAATGAAAAATGGTACAGCCACTTTGGAAGACCATTTGGAAGTTTCTTACAAAACTAAGCCTTATTCTTACCGTCCGGTCCAGCAATTGCACTCCTTGGTATTTGCCCAAAGAAAGTGAAAACTTAGGTCCTCCAAGCAAAAAACTGCATACATCTATTTATAGCAACTTTATTCATAATTGCCCAAACCTGAAACCAACCAAAATGTCCTTCAGTAGGTGAATGGACAGGAAAGCTTGGTGGAAATTATCTAGGGATAAAAGCAAATGAGCTATCAAGCCATCAACAGATGTGGAAGAACCCTAAATGCTTATGACTAAGGGAAAGAAGCTAATCTGAAGAGATTTTTGATTCTGACTATATGACAGTTTGGAAAAGGCAAGACTATGGAGACATTGAAAAGATCAGTGGTTGCCAGGGTTGGGGGAAGGGACGGATGAATAGGTGGAGCACGGAGAATTTTTATAATAAGTAGATGTTCACCAGCAAGAGTGAATCATGTTGCATGCTTTGGATTTGGGGTGATTATGATGTGACAATGTAGACTGTAACAAAAGTACTTACCACTCTAATGTGTACAGTGGATTTATTTCAATACCCCAAGCAATCCTCATATTTTCAGTGGACACTGAGTTTCCCCAAATTTAATTCAAATCTGACATTTTTCTGCTAGTGTTAGGTCCTGCTATCTACTAGCTGAGTCCCAAAGACTGCCCCTATTACAGTTGCCAATATTGTTGTCCGGATTGTTATGTGTGCCTTCGATTGGCTGGCTACTGGCTTCCATTAATTTGCTAGGGCAGCACTCAGAACTTGGGAAACCCAATTTTACTTGCTAAATCAACCAGTTTTTACTTACTGAATTATGGGATTATAAAGAGATATAATTTAGGAACAGCCAGTTGGAAGAACCTTGCTTAGGGCTAGTATGTGGGGAGAGGGTAGAGCTTCTGAAACCATTTACCTCAGACTGGGACTCGAACCCACAAGGCCAGGACTTGAACCCAGCCAAAACCCAGTTTGGGACTCTAACCCACGCGGCTAGGACTCGAACCCAGTCAAAACCCTGCTTGGGACTTGACCCAATAATCTTTTAATTAGAATCACTCACCGGTTCTTTGTGACTTTGCACAGAAGGAGTTCAGTGAGAAACAAAGTGATTGGTAGGCAGTGGGGTTTATTCAGAGAGAAACACAGTCCGCAGGGTGTGGGCCATTGCAGAGGGTGAGTGGGCCCCGAATTGTGGTGTGGTTAGCCTTTATGGGCTGGGTAAATGAGTGGAAGGGTTATTCCAACCTTTTTGGGGAAAGCGAGGAGATTTCCAGGAATCGAGCCACCACCCATCTTTTGGTCTTTGCTGATCGGCCTTGGAACTGTCCTAGCACCTCTGGGTATGTCATTTAGCTTGCTGATGTGTTACAGTGAGCGCACACTGAGGACCAAGGTCTAGGTGAAGTTGGCTCGTCTGCCATCTTGGACCCGCTTGATGCCAATCAGTTGGCGTGTGTCCTCGGGCTGTGTCGTTGTTTCAAAGATTGTGCCCTGCCCCCTTCTGTCCTGCTTCACTTCCATGCTCTTTAGGGCACTTCTCTCCTTGAATCTCCACATAGTCACCAGTGCAGAAGCTCTCTGAACTCTGTCCTTTTAGGTTTTTATGGAGGCTTCATTATATAGGCAGGATTGGCCTTTGGTAACTGCACTCAATCTCTAGACCCGCTTCCCTTCCAGGGTACTGAGAATGAGATAAGACCGCAAGTGCCTAATTTCTAATCACTTGGTCTTCTAGGAGCCCCAGCCTAAGTCACCTCATTAACAAAAATTCAGATGCCTCTGAAGGGACCCCTAATGAATAGATGCTCCTATCATTCCAAATTCAAGAGTTAGGAGCGCTCTACCAGGACTGGGAAGAAGACCAAGTATCTATTTCTTTTAAATCACAATGTCATTGTAGGGGATATTGATAGGGAACACGACTGAGCGACTTCACTTTGACTTTTCACTTTCATGCACTGGAGAAGGAAATGGCAACCCACTCCAGTACTTTTGCCTGGAGAATCCCAGGGACAAGGGAGCCTGGTGGGCTGCCGTCTATGGGGTCACACAGAATTGGACACAGCTGAAGCGACTTAGCAGCAGCAGCAGCATGCATGTTTGGGGCAGGAGACATATTGGGAATCTGTGTTTCCTTTAATTTTGCTGTCAGTCTGAAGCTACTAACCGATGAAGTCATAATACAAAAATAATTTAGTTTTTTGTTTGTTTTATCAAGAGAAGAGGAACAGGATGAGCATATTTAGAAACAAGAAAAAATTGTTTAAACACCTCTTAGAAAACTGAAAGTTTGTTTTGTAGGGGAGTAAAGAGCAAAGGAAGCAGTTCAGAGTGGCTTTGGATCTTGGCTTCAGCATTTCGTGACCTAAGCAAGCTTCTTAACTGTTCTGTGCCTTGGTTTCCTCATCAGTGAAATGAGGACGATAGCCATTCACATTATTGGGTCTGATCAGATTAATTCAATCCCTAGAACTGTGCATGGCATATGGTAAGCAGATCATAAATGTTCCTTATTAATAGCTGTTAATAGTCAAATCTTTAGTTGGAGTGTGAATTAATTTCTCTTCACGCTCATCTTTAAGTGGAGGGGTGGTCTGATACCACATGTTCAATTTAGGATTGATATTAACTATTGATTTAATTTGTTTTAACTGTTTTTTGATGATTTAATGTTTTTAATGTTTGCTAAATGTCCTTTTTAGAATACAAAATTTAAAAACAAATGCATAAATTATTTCAGAGTGTTAACCTTCATGTTTCACTTTAGGATATTGGTGTTAAAAATGTTACGTGTACTTAAGAGAGAGAATGTATGGGTCTTGTGAATAAGAAGGGTTTTCTGGAGGCAGGAAGATATTTGTAATGAAAACATATTTTCAGCTTAAATGGTTGTACAGATTGCTATTTTTCAGTTCTCCTGTGACTAAGTAGCACAATGGCATGAGATCTTTTTGATAGTTGACTTCTTAGAAACATGTAAAATATTAAAAATATCCTCTTAACTAATGATTTTATTTTTTGAGTTCTGGACCCATGTAACTGTACTAAATCTACTTTTAGTATCTTGAAATGTTTTTGTGAAATATTTTCCCAAGGTTTTGTTGAATTAACCACTGTTTTTGCCCAGGTTGCTAAGCATTCATTCTGTGTTTTTACATCTTAGTTAAGACTCTTCCATCTCCAATCAAGAATTTATAAAAGCATCATCTGGTAGTGTCCCCACAAGAGCCCAAAGCAACCTGCAGACACATTATCAGTGTGAACTTGATAGAAAATGAGATTCTTTGTGCTTCAAGGAAGATTATTATTATTATTAATCATTATTAGATAATATGCCACTTATGTACATTTTAATTAGGGAGTGACTTCATTATGCATTTATAGAAAATGTGAAACTTTGAGAAAGTCTATAAAGGTGAACAATTTTATGTTGGAAAGATAAGACATCATTTTTAAAGCAGATTTTTATCATGAAATACAGGTTTACTGAGAACTTTCCAAACAATGTAGCCTTAGGACATAGTCTGCGAGGGAAAGGTCGTTACTGCCTCTGCAGCATTTTGCTTCTACTTACGGAACATGTGGTGTCCAGGTGATGACTTAATGAAAGCCTCTCATAACACTGGTGCCTGGTAGTGATTTGCCCTGATTAAGATATTATGAAATGGAGGCTATGCAATGAGCAATAGAGTAAATAGGTGTCAAAAGATACATGAAAGGTACAGTAAAATCTGTGTGATGTTACTTTAGCACTAGCAGAGTACTATTTCAACACACCAGAATGTCCGCTGGCAACCTCCTCATTCTATATCAAAGAACTCCTCAGCTTGTCAGGTCACTGAGAGACTGCACATCCCAGATCTTGTGTCTTTAGAAAACAGGATCTCTTCCATGGTGGAAGAGCTTCCATAGAAACCTGAGGGGAGTCAAGTAGAGTGAATATACTCCTTAAACATCAGGAGATTATTCAGCAAGTCACGTCCCTTAGTCTATAAGTACTGCTCATAGAGATTAGGTGATAATACTTACCCAGGCATATAACTCCTTACGTTTCACGGTATGTCCTTACATGCAGCGACTGGTTTAATGCCCAGGGGAGTCAAGTAGAGTGAATATACTCCTTAAACATCAGGAGATTATTCAGCAAGTCACGTCCCTTAGTCTATAAGTACTGCTCATAGAGATTAGGTGATAATACTTACCCAGGCATATAACTCCTTACGTTTCACGGTATGTCCTTACATGCAGCGACTGGTTTAATGCCCTTATAGCTATTAGAAACTCACTTTGTTGGCAACCACAATTCGCTCGTCTGGTGAGTAATCCAGGGTTCCTGGGTTCCTTTTCAAACACACTGACATTTCACTGCCCAAATTTCAATCCCCATAATTCAGCAATTTCTGATTGTGGCTTCTGCACATTCTAGGCCTCTAAGTTCATCTATTTGATCTGTGAAATAAAGGCGAAACACTGAAGTTATATCTTTGCAAATATTTTCAAATGCTTCTCTGAAGTCAACCTGACTGAGCTGGTTGTGGGCTCTGCTATTCTTTGATGTGAGTTTGGAGGGAAAGCCAGAAAGTGATGCCCAGTCAGCGTTTTCCCATTTTCCATCCAGGTTGCCTGGTCCCTGAGGTCATGAATGCTCTATTGTGGGTCAGTGTGGCAAACTCTCAGGACTTTGCAGGCTCATCTCTTCTGAGGAGGCAGAGAGAAGCATAAACATCTAGTGGCTCATTGTTACCAGCTTGCCACAAATTCTAGAAAAGCCAAACTTTAGTTCTCATGACTTCCAGTTTGTTCTTCTACTGTGAAAAACAGGAAGATCTACTTTCACAGACTCTCCTGTTGTCAGCCAAAACGTTTTTTCAAGCTGCAAAACAGTTTGGTTTTATGATACTAGATTTATCTGTATATAATTTTTAAAATCAAGATTTTTAAAAAAAGACACACACACTGTTCATTTGTATACCTGTTGACTTACTTGCAGACAAGGTTCAGGGCGTTCTGTTTCAGGTTCTCACATACAAAGAAGAAAATCCTGGGCGAGAGTTGCTCAAGGGCGCTGGTTATAGATGGTTCCCCAGAGGTTCAGCCAGAGACCAAGTGAACAAGCCAAAGCAAGATTGGTTTAAATCCTGAATTTGCTAGTTAGGTCAAGATAAGTAAGTCCTGACTTAATGCAATGTGGTTGGCAGCAGGCGCTGATAAGGTTCCAAATGTTGTTTTGGTAGAAAAATGACTTAGCAAAATGAATGAGGGCTGGGGTCAGTGGCATGCTACCTTCTGGTATCCCTAGAAGATCTAAATCAAAACAAGCTTTCTTAGTGCAGAGAAAAGCATGCTGGTGCTGCAGCAGTGTCTTGGAGGTGATTAATAGTCACCACTGTACAACTGGGGTTATAGCCAACACTCTGAAATATCTTTGAAAACTAAATGTGATCACCTTTTTTTCTTGTATTTTTAAGGCACTACTTCTTAGACCATTAGCAGTCAATTAATTGGTTCTTTGGCTTCTGGTTTTCTAATGCTTTGTGTATCTGCTGTCCTTTAGTAAATTATTATTTTAAAAACATAAGCCTATGTTCTTTGTGGCAATGTAGAGAGAGCATGCAGATAGAATCAAATTTTTTTTCCTGCAAACCAAAGGAGCTTAGAAATTCAGTTGTCAGCAGATTCTTTGGAGGACTTCCTTTATTGATTCCTACACAGCTCTACATTCCTCGCTTCCTTGAAGCTTCAGAACTCACTGGATAGAACAAAGAACATTCTACAGTTTGCTACCCAGTCAACCATTGTAATTTTTTTTTCTCCCTCAAGGAATTTGGAGGTTATATTTTTGTGAGGTAGTCGGAACATTCTTTCAACCTTGACTGCTGTAAAAACTTGTTTTTAATGCCATTTTAGCAAAGCTGCTATGGAGCAAAAAGACACTAGTGATAATAGCAATAATGTTGTTGGCAGCTGATGTAGGTTGACTGATTGATCATGTACTATGTACCAAACATTCTGCTAAGCTCTTTTCATGCATTATCTCATTCCATTGTCCCTATAGCCTTGTGAGGTGGTGGTGTGGGTTGAATTGTATCCCCCCAGAGAAGATGTGTTAAAGTCTGGACCCTCAGTCTTAATCTCAGAATGCAGCCTTATTTGAAATAGGGTCTTTGCAGATTTAATCAGGTTAAGATGAGGTTGTTAGAGTGGGCTGTAATCCAAAGTGGGGAAATTTGGACACAGTCAAAGGGATCCACAGAGGGAAGATGCTATGAAGACCCATGTAGACAGAAAGAATTTTATGAAAATAGAGNAGCCTCTCATAACACTGGTGCCTGGTAGTGATTTGCCCTGATTAAGATATTATGAAATGGAGGCTATGCGATGAGCAATAAAGTAAGTAGGTGTCAAAAGATACATGAAAGGTACAGTAAAATCTATGTGATGTTACTTTAGCACTAGCAGAGTACTATTTCAACACACCAGAATGTCCGCTGGTAACCTCCTCATTCTATATCAAAGAACCCCTCAGCTTGTCAGGTCACTGAGAGACTGCACATCCCAGATCTTGTGTCTTTAGAAAACAGGATCTCGTCCATGGTGGAAGAGCTTCCACAGAAACCTGAGGGGAGTCAAGTAGAGTGAATATACTCCTTAAACATCAGGAGATTATTCAGCAAGTCACATCCCTTAGTCTATAAGTACTGCTCATAGAGATTAGGTGATAATACTTACCCAGGCATATAACTCCTTACTTTTCACGGTGTGTCCTTACATGCAGCGACTGGTTTAATGCCGTTATAGCTATTAGAAACTCACTTTGTTGGCAACCACAATTCGCTCGTCTGGTGAGTAATCCAGGGTTCCTGGTTTCCTTTTCAAACACACTGACATTTCACTGCCCAAATTTCAATACCCATAATTCAGCAATTATGTCCTTACATGCAGCGACTGGTTTAATGCCCTTATAGCTATTAGAAACTCACTTTGTTGGCAACCACAATTCGCTCGTCTGGTGAGTAATCCAGGGTTCCTGGTTTCCTTTTCAAACACACTGACATTTCACTGCCCAAATTTCAATCCCCATAATTCAGCAATTTCTGATTGTGGCTTCTGCACATTCTAGGCCTCTAAGTTCATCTATTTGATCTGTGAAATAAAGGCGAAACACTGAAGTTATATCTTTGCAAATATTTTCAAATGCTTCTCTGAAGTCAACCTGACTGAGCTGGTTGTGGGCTCTGCTATTCTTTGCTGTGAGTTTGGAGGGAAAGCCAGAAAGTGATGCCCGGTCAGCGTTGTCCCATTTTCCATCCAGGTTGCCTGGTCCCTGAGGTCATGAATGCTCTATTGTGGGTCAGTGTGGCAGACTCTCAGGACTTTGCAGGCTCCTCTCTTCTGAGGAGGCCGAGAGAAGCATAAACATCTAGTGGCTCATTGTTACCAGCTTGCCACAAATTCTAGAAAAGCCAAACTTTAGTTCTCATGACTTCCAGTTTGTTCTTCTACTGTGAAAAACAGGGAGATCTTCTACTGTGAAAAACAGGGAGATCTGTTTTTCTACTGTGAAAAACAGACTCTCCTGTTGTCAGCCAAAACGTTTTTTCAAGCTGCAAAACAGTTTGGTTTTATGATACTAGATTTATCTGTATATAATTTTTAAAATCAAGATTTTTTAAAAAAGACACACACACTGTTCATTTGTATACCTGTTGACTTACTTGCAGACAAGGTTCAGGGCATTCTGTTTCAGGTTCTCACATACAAAGAAGAAAATCCTGGGCGAGAGTTGCTCAAGGGCGCTGGTTATAGATGGTTCCCCAGAGGTTCAGCCAGAGACCAAGTGAACAAGCCAAAACAAGATTGGTTTAAATCCTGAATTTGCTAGTTAGGTCAAGATAAGTAAGTCCTGACTTAATGCAATGTGGTTGGCAGCAGGCGCTGATAAGGTTCCAAATGTTGTTTTGGTAGAAAAATGACTTAGCAAAATGAATGAGGGCTGGGGTCAGTGGCATGCTACCTTCTGGTATCCCTAGAAGATCTAAATCACAACAAGCTTTCTTAGTGCAGAGAAAAGCATGCTGGTGCTGCAGCAGTGCCTTGGAGGTGATTAATAGTCACCACTGTACAACTGGGGTTATAGCCAACACTCTGAAATATCTTTGAAAACTAAATGTGATCACCTTTTTTTCTTGTATTTTTAAGGCACTACTTCTTAGACCATTAGCAGTCAATTAATTGGTTCTTTGGCTTCTGGTTTTCTAATGCTTTGTGTATCTGCTGTCCTTTAGTAAATTATTATTTTAAAAACATAAGCCTATGTTCTTTGTGGCAATGTAGAGAGAGCATGCAGATAGAATCAAATTTTTTTTCCTGCAAACCAAAGGAGCTTAGAAATTCAGTTGTCAGCAGATTCTTTGGAGGACTTCCTTTATTGATTCCTACACAGCTCTACATTCCTCGCTTCCTTGAAGCTTCAGAACTCACTGGATAGAACAAAGAACATTCTACAGTTTGCTACCCAGTCAACCATTGTAATTTTTTTTTCTCCCTCAAGGAATTTGGAGGTTATATTTTTGTGAGGTAGTCGGAACATTCTTTCAACCTTGACTGCTGTAAAAACTTGTTTTTAATGCCATTTTAGCAAAGCTGCTATGGAGCAAAAAGACACTAGTGATAATAGCAATAATGTTGTTGGCAGCTGATGTAGGTTGACTGATTGATCATGTACTATGTACCAAACATTCTGCTAAGCTCTTTTCATGCATTATCTCATTCCATTGTCCCTATAGCCTTGTGAGGTGGTGGTGTGGGTTGAATTGTATCCCCCCAGAGAAGATGTGTTAAAGTCTGGACCCTCAGTCTTAATCTCAGAATGCAGCCTTATTTGAAATAGGGTCTTTGCAGATTTAATCAGGTTAAGATGAGGTTGTTAGAGTGGGCTGTAATCCAAAGTGGGGAAATTTGGACACAGTCAAAGGGATCCACAGAGGGAAGATGCTATGAAGACCCATGTAGACAGAAAGAATTTTATGAAAATAGAGGATGACAATGATGTGTCTATTAAGCCACAAAATGTCAAAGATTGCTGACAAAACACTGCAAGCTAGGAAGAGGCAAAGAAGGATTCCCCTACAGGTTTCAGAGGGAACATGTAAAACCTTGATTCGGGACTTCCTGCTTCTAGAACTGTGAGATAGTATGTTTCTAAGTCACCCAGTTTGGGGTACTTTGGAATGCAGCAGCCCTAGGAAGCTGATCCAGATGGGTGTGCTGGGTGTGTAGGGGAGCAGCTGCTGGGAAAAGGAGGCAGGTATAAAGAAAGCAAAACTTTTTCTAGTTTTAACACTTTGCACAGACCAACACCTTGACTGGGAGGAGAAGGAAAGCTGACAAAGAGAGAAGCAGTGAGCTTCAGTAAGAAACTGACCAGGGCAGCGCAGACACCTGTGCAACAAACGCTGATTGAGTTTGGGTGGGTTCCACCAGGGATGAGGAAGACAGGTTCCTCTGTCCCTCTCCCAAGTGCTAGGGAGTGAAAAGAGGGCCAAAGTAGAAGGAGGTGTTTGCTTGGTGAAGGCCCAGCATTTCCCATCTGATGAGCTGAGGAATGAAATGGATGGGAAATTGCCTTGTGTCCCAAGTTCCCGTTAAATAAACCCTCAGGCCAGTGCCTTCAACTTTGCCCCCTTCCCACCTTTATTATTACTCTCTCTCTCTCTCTGTATATCTAGTCAGAAAGAGACTATATATAATGCCTTCCCCCTTTGCTCTGCAGTGGCAGAATTGAATGACTCCTCCAAAGAGGACACTTCCTTGCCCCTGCCCCCATCACTGCCCCAAAGAGAAGTTGGGAGAAGGTGCAGAGACAAAACAGACTGTCATTCTAGCTGGGGGCCAATGAGCTCGGGGTGGGAGAAGAGTCAGAGAACCTGGCAAAGGGTTTTGGGGGGATTGAGGCTACGTGGCCTCAGGAATGTTGGTGGGGATATCTGTAAATATCAGGTGTGTTTCACCCTTTGGGCTCACCCTTGTGTTTTCTGCCCTCTGTCCTTCAGAGGGAGATGAATGATGGTGTCCCACAGGGACTGTGTTAGGAGAGGAGTGATAGAGGCTTCTGGCGGGATGAGATGGTTGGATGGCATCACCAACTCAATGGACACGAGTTGGAATAAACTCGGGGAGTTGGGGATGGACAGGGAGGCCTGGCATGCTGCAGTCCATGGGGTGGCAAAGAGCTGGACATGACTGAGCAACTGAACTGAACTGAACTGACAGAGATTTCTGGATGAAAAGGTTACCTCCGCTTGAAGCTTCTCCTGACACCACTCTGCTCCCCTGGTCTCTGAGCCAGTGTCAACTGCTGTAGTACCTTAGCTATGATGAGATAGCTAAGATACTACAATTTGAGGAGTCAGAAACCATTCCTTATGGAATTGCTGAGGGTCAGGAATGAAAGTATGGAGAAAATGGAAATAATATATAGTGTGTTTTATTTTAATCTCCGTGAATTTTTTGCTGGACATTTTAGTTAAAATCTTATGGGATTTTCATCCTAAAAGGTTTAGACCCTGGGATAAATTAGTTTTAATTCCCACCACTTGTTCAGAATAANCTTGGAGGTGATTAATAGTCACCACTGTACAACTGGGGTTATAGCCAACACTCTGAAATATCTTTGAAAACTAAATGTGATCACCTTTTTTTCTTGTATTTTTAAGGCACTACTTCTTAGACCATTAGCAGTCAATTAATTGGTTCTTTGGCTTCTGGTTTTCTAATGCTTTGTGTATCTGCTGTCCTTTAGTAAATTATTATTTTAAAAACATAAGCCTATGTTCTTTGTGGCAATGTAGAGAGAGCATGCAGATAGAATCAAATTTTTTTTCCTGCAAACCAAAGGAGCTTAGAAATTCAGTTGTCAGCAGATTCTTTGGAGGACTTCCTTTACTGATTCCTACACAGCTCTACATTCCTCGCTTCCTTGAAGCTTCAGAACTCACTGGATAGAACAAAGAACATTCTACAGTTTGCTACCCAGTCAACCATTGTAATTTTTTTTTCTCCCTCAAGGAATTTGGAGGTTATATTTTTGTGAGGTAGTCGGAACATTCTTTCAACCTTGACTGCTGTAAAAACTTGTTTTTAATGCCATTTTAGCAAAGCTGCTATGGAGCAAAAAGACACTAGTAATAATAGCAATAATGTTGTTGGCAGCTGATGTAGATTGACTGATTGATCATGTACTATGTACCAAACATTCTGCTAAGCTCTTTTCATGCATTATCTCATTCCATTGTCCCTATAGCCTTGTGAGGTGGTGGTGTGGGTTGAATTGTATCCCCCCAGAGAAGATGTGTTAAAGTCTGGACCCTCAGTCTTAATCTCAGAATGCAGCCTTATTTGAAATAGGGTCTTTGCAGATTTAATCAGGTTAAGATGAGGTTGTTAGAGTGGGCTGTAATCCAAAGTGGGGAAATTTGGACACAGTCAAAGGGATCCACAGAGGGAAGATGCTATGAAGACCCATGTAGACAGAAAGAATTTTATGAAAATAGAGGATGACAATGATGTGTCTATTAAGCCACAAAATGTCAAAGATTGCTGACAAAACACTGCAAGCTAGGAAGAGGCAAAGAAGGATTCCCCTACAGGTTTCAGAGGGAACATGTAAAACCTTGATTCGGGACTTCCTGCTTCTAGAACTGTGAGATAGTATGTTTCTAAGTCACCCAGTTTGGGGTACTTTGGAATGCAGCAGCCCTAGGAAGCTGATCCAGATGGGTGTGCTGGGTGTGTAGGGGAGCAGCTGCTGGGAAAAGGAGGCAGGTATAAAGAAAGCAAAACTTTTTCTAGTTTTAACACTTTGCACAGACCAACACCTTGACTGGGAGGAGAAGGAAAGCTGACAAAGAGAGAAGCAGTGAGCTTCAGTAAGAAACTGACCAGGGCAGCGCAGACACCTGTGCAACAAACGCTGATTGAGTTTGGGTGGGTTCCACCAGGGATGAGGAAGACAGGTTCCTCTGTCCCTCTCCCAAGTGCTAGGGAGTGAAAAGAGGGCCAAAGTAGAAGGAGGTGTTTGCTTGGTGAAGGCCCAGCATTTCCCATCTGATGAGCTGAGGAATGAAATGGATGGGAAATTGCCTTGTGTCCCAAGTTCCCGTTAAATAAACCCTCAGGCCAGTGCCTTCAACTTTGCCCCCTTCCCACCTTTATTATTACTCTCTCTCTCTCTCTGTATATCTAGTCAGAAAGAGACTATATATAATGCCTTCCCCCTTTGCTCTGCAGTGGCAGAATTGAATGACTCCTCCAAAGAGGACACTTCCTTGCCCCTGCCCCCATCACTGCCCCAAAGAGAAGTTGGGAGAAGGTGCAGAGACAAAACAGACTGTCATTCTAGCTGGGGGCCAATGAGCTCGGGGTGGGAGAAGAGTCAGAGAACCTGGCAAAGGGTTTTGGGGGGATTGAGGCTACGTGGCCTCAGGAATGTTGGTGGGGATATCTGTAAATATCAGGTGTGTTTCACCCTTTGGGCTCACCCTTGTGTTTTCTGCCCTCTGTCCTTCAGAGGGAGATGAATGATGGTGTCCCACAGGGACTGTGTTAGGAGAGGAGTGATAGAGGCTTCTGGCGGGATGAGATGGTTGGATGGCATCACCAACTCAATGGACACGAGTTGGAATAAACTCGGGGAGTTGGGGATGGACAGGGAGGCCTGGCATGCTGCAGTCCATGGGGTGGCAAAGAGCTGGACATGACTGAGCAACTGAACTGAACTGAACTGACAGAGATTTCTGGATGAAAAGGTTACCTCCGCTTGAAGCTTCTCCTGACACCACTCTGCTCCCCTGGTCTCTGAGCCAGTGTCAACTGCTGTAGTACCTTAGCTATGATGAGATAGCTAAGATACTACAATTTGAGGAGTCAGAAACCATTCCTTATGGAATTGCTGAGGGTCAGGAATGAAAGTATGGAGAAAATGGAAATAATATATAGTGTGTTTTATTTTAATCTCCGTGAATTTTTTGCTGGACATTTTAGTTAAAATCTTATGGGATTTTCATCCTAAAAGGTTTAGACCCTGGGATAAATTAGTTTTAATTCCCACCACTTGTTCAGAATAAATGCTTTCAGAGAACTGTTCTTTGTAAAGTACAATAAAAATGGATAGCTAGAAAAATTAAATTTCCTACATCATCTGTAGCCCATCCTGTTAGCAATGGACTGCTCCCCATAGTACATGACCATAGATTACATTTCCAACGCTAGTTCAATGATTCAAGCCAAAACCTTCATCACTTCCCTTTGGAGACTATTACACAGCCCAGTAGACATCCTATTAAGAAACTTCTGATTTGCAGAGGAAAAGGAAAATTTTAAAGCTGAGTCCGAGAAGGAAGATGAATCATGGTCCCAGAGGAAGAGGGCTCCAGAAATTTTCAGAGATGGCCCCCAGCTACCACTTCTNTTGATATTAACTATTGATTTAATTTGTTTTAACTGTTTTTTGATGATTTAATGTTTTTAATGTTTGCTAAATGTCCTTTTTAGAATACAAAATTTAAAAACAAATGCATAAATTATTTCAGAGTGTTAACCTTCATGTTTCACTTTAGGATATTGGTGTTAAAAATGTTATGTGTACTTAAGAGAGAGAATGTATGGGTCTTGTGAATAAGAAGGGTTTTCTGGAGGCAGGAAGATATTTGTAATGAAAACATATTTTCAGCTTAAATGGTTGTACAGATTGCTATTTTTCAGTTCTCCTGTGACTAAGTAGCACAATGGCATGAGATCTTTTTGATAGTTGACTTCTTAGAAACATGTAAAATATTAAAAATATCCTCTTAACTAATGATTTTATTTTTTGAGTTCTGGACCCATGTAACTGTACTAAATCTACTTTTAGTATCTTGAAATGTTTTTGTGAAATATTTTCCCAAGGTTTTGTTGAATTAACCACTGTTTTTGCCCAGGTTGCTAAGCATTCATTCTGTGTTTTTACATCTTAGTTAAGACTCTTCCATCTCCAATCAAGAATTTATAAAAGCATCATCTGGTAGTGTCCCCACAAGAGCCCAAAGCAACCTGCAGACACATTATCAGTGTGAACTTGATAGAAAATGAGATTCTTTGTGCTTCAAGGAAGATTATTATTATTATTAATCATTATTAGATAATATGCCACTTATGTACATTTTAATTAGGGAGTGACTTCATTATGCATTTATAGAAAATGTGAAACTTTGAGAAAGTCTATAAAGGTGAACAATTTTATGTTGGAAAGATAAGACATCATTTTTAAAGCAGATTTTTATCATGAAATACAGGTTTACTGAGAACTTTCCAAACAATGTAGCCTTAGGACATAGTCTGCGAGGGAAAGGTCGTTACTGCCTCTGCAGCATTTTGCTTCTACTTACGGAACATGTGGTGTCCAGGTGATGACTTAATGAAAGCCTCTCATAACACTGGTGCCTGGTAGTGATTTGCCCTGATTAAGATATTATGAAATGGAGGCTATGCAATGAGCAATAGAGTAAATAGGTGTCAAAAGATACATGAAAGGTACAGTAAAATCTGTGTGATGTTACTTTAGCACTAGCAGAGTACTATTTCAACACACCAGAATGTCCGCTGGCAACCTCCTCATTCTATATCAAAGAACTCCTCAGCTTGTCAGGTCACTGAGAGACTGCACATCCCAGATCTTGTGTCTTTAGAAAACAGGATCTCTTCCATGGTGGAAGAGCTTCCATAGAAACCTGAGGGGAGTCAAGTAGAGTGAATATACTCCTTAAACATCAGGAGATTATTCAGCAAGTCACGTCCCTTAGTCTATAAGTACTGCTCATAGAGATTAGGTGATAATACTTACCCAGGCATATAACTCCTTACGTTTCACGGTATGTCCTTACATGCAGCGACTGGTTTAATGCCCTTATAGCTATTAGAAACTCACTTTGTTGGCAACCACAATTCGCTCGTCTGGTGAGTAATCCAGGGTTCCTGGGTTCCTTTTCAAACACACTGACATTTCACTGCCCAAATTTCAATCCCCATAATTCAGCAATTTCTGATTGTGGCTTCTGCACATTCTAGGCCTCTAAGTTCATCTATTTGATCTGTGAAATAAAGGCGAAACACTGAAGTTATATCTTTGCAAATATTTTCAAATGCTTCTCTGAAGTCAACCTGACTGAGCTGGTTGTGGGCTCTGCTATTCTTTGATGTGAGTTTGGAGGGAAAGCCAGAAAGTGATGCCCAGTCAGCGTTTTCCCATTTTCCATCCAGGTTGCCTGGTCCCTGAGGTCATGAATGCTCTATTGTGGGTCAGTGTGGCAAACTCTCAGGACTTTGCAGGCTCATCTCTTCTGAGGAGGCAGAGAGAAGCATAAACATCTAGTGGCTCATTGTTACCAGCTTGCCACAAATTCTAGAAAAGCCAAACTTTAGTTCTCATGACTTCCAGTTTGTTCTTCTACTGTGAAAAACAGGAAGATCTACTTTCACAGACTCTCCTGTTGTCAGCCAAAACGTTTTTTCAAGCTGCAAAACAGTTTGGTTTTATGATACTAGATTTATCTGTATATAATTTTTAAAATCAAGATTTTTAAAAAAAGACACACACACTGTTCATTTGTATACCTGTTGACTTACTTGCAGACAAGGTTCAGGGCATTCTGTTTCAGGTTCTCACATACAAAGAAGAAAATCCTGGGCGAGAGTTGCTCAAGGGCGCTGGTTATAGATGGTTCCCCAGAGGTTCAGCCAGAGACCAAGTGAACAAGCCAAAACAAGATTGGTTTAAATCCTGAATTTGCTAGTTAGGTCAAGATAAGTAAGTCCTGACTTAATGCAATGTGGTTGGCAGCAGGCGCTGATAAGGTTCCAAATGTTGTTTTGGTAGAAAAATGACTTAGCAAAATGAATGAGGGCTGGGGTCAGTGGCATGCTACCTTCTGGTATCCCTAGAAGATCTAAATCACAACAAGCTTTCTTAGTGCAGAGAAAAGCATGCTGGTGCTGCAGCAGTGTCTTGGAGGTGATTAATAGTCACCACTGTACAACTGGGGTTATAGCCAACACTCTGAAATATCTTTGAAAACTAAATGTGATCACCTTTTTTTCTTGTATTTTTAAGGCACTACTTCTTAGACCATTAGCAGTCAATTAATTGGTTCTTTGGCTTCTGGTTTTCTAATGCTTTGTGTATCTGCTGTCCTTTAGTAAATTATTATTTTAAAAACATAAGCCTATGTTCTTTGTGGCAATGTAGAGAGAGCATGCAGATAGAATCAAATTTTTTTTCCTGCAAACCAAAGGAGCTTAGAAATTCAGTTGTCAGCAGATTCTTTGGAGGACTTCCTTTACTGATTCCTACACAGCTCTACATTCCTCGCTTCCTTGAAGCTTCAGAACTCACTGGATAGAACAAAGAACATTCTACAGTTTGCTACCCAGTCAACCATTGTAATTTTTTTTTCTCCCTCAAGGAATTTGGAGGTTATATTTTTGTGAGGTAGTCGGAACATTCTTTCAACCTTGACTGCTGTAAAAACTTGTTTTTAATGCCATTTTAGCAAAGCTGCTATGGAGCAAAAAGACACTAGTGATAATAGCAATAATGTTGTTGGCAGCTGATGTAGGTTGACTGATTGATCATGTACTATGTACCAAACATTCTGCTAAGCTCTTTTCATGCATTATCTCATTCCATTGTCCCTATAGCCTTGTGAGGTGGTGGTGTGGGTTGAATTGTATCCCCCCAGAGAAGATGTGTTAAAGTCTGGACCCTCAGTCTTAATCTCAGAATGCAGCCTTATTTGAAATAGGGTCTTTGCAGATTTAATCAGGTTAAGATGAGGTTGTTAGAGTGGGCTGTAATCCAAAGTGGGGAAATTTGGACACAGTCAAAGGGATCCACAGAGGGAAGATGCTATGAAGACCCATGTAGACAGAAAGAATTTTATGAAAATAGAGGATGACAATGATGTGTCTATTAAGCCACAAAATGTCAAAGATTGCTGACAAAACACTGCAAGCTAGGAAGAGGCAAAGAAGGATTCCCCTACAGGTTTCAGAGGGAACATGTAAAACCTTGATTTGGGACTTCCTGCTTCTAGAACTGTGAGATAGTATGTTTCTAAGTCACCCAGTTTGGGGTACTTTGGAATGCAGCAGCCCTAGGAAGCTGATCCAGATGTGTGTGCTGGGTGTGTAGGGGAGCAGCTGCTGGGAAAAGGAGGCAGGTATAAAGAAAGCAAAACTTTTTCTAGTTTTAACACTTTGCACAGACCAACACCTTGACTGGGAGGAGAAGGAAAGTTGACAAAGAGAGAAGCAGTGAGCTTCAGTAAGAAACTGACCAGGGCAGCGCAGACACCTGTGCAACAAACGCTGATTGAGTTTGGGTGGGTTCCACCAGGGATGAGGAAGACAGGTTCCTCTGTCCCTCTCCCAAGTGCTAGGGAGTGAAAAGAGGGCCAAAGTAGAAGGAGGTGTTTGCTTGGTGAAGGCCCAGCATTTCCCATCTGATGAGCTGAGGAATGAAATGGATGGGAAATTGCCTTGTGTCCCAAGTTCCCGTTAAATAAACCCTCAGGCCAGTGCCTTCAACTTTGCCCCCTTCCCACCTTTATTATTACTCTCTCTCTCTCTCTGTATATCTAGTCAGAAAGAGACTATATATAATGCCTTCCCCCTTTGCTCTGCAGTGGCAGAATTGAATGACTCCTCCAAAGAGGACACTTCCTTGCCCCTGCCCCCATCACTGCCCCAAAGAGAAGTTGGGAGAAGGTGCAGAGACAAAACAGACTGTCATTCTAGCTGGGGGCCAATGAGCTCGGGGTGGGAGAAGAGTCAGAGAACCTGGCAAAGGGTTTTGGGGGGATTGAGGCTACGTGGCCTCAGGAATGTTGGTGGGGATATCTGTAAATATCAGGTGTGTTTCACCCTTTGGGCTCACCCTTGTGTTTTCTGCCCTCTGTCCTTCAGAGGGAGATGAATGATGGTGTCCCACAGGGACTGTGTTAGGAGAGGAGTGATAGAGGCTTCTGGCGGGATGAGATGGTTGGATGGCATCACCAACTCAATGGACACGAGTTGGAATAAACTCGGGGAGTTGGGGATGGACAGGGAGGCCTGGCATGCTGCAGTCCATGGGGTGGCAAAGAGCTGGACATGACTGAGCAACTGAACTGAACTGAACTGACAGAGATTTCTGGATGAAAAGGTTACCTCCGCTTGAAGCTTCTCCTGACACCACTCTGCTCCCCTGGTCTCTGAGCCAGTGTCAACTGCTGTAGTACCTTAGCTATGATGAGATAGCTAAGATACTACAATTTGAGGAGTCAGAAACCATTCCTTATGGAATTGCTGAGGGTCAGGAATGAAAGTATGGAGAAAATGGAAATAATATATAGTGTGTTTTATTTTAATCTCCGTGAATTTTTTGCTGGACATTTTAGTTAAAATCTTATGGGATTTTCATCCTAAAAGGTTTAGACCCTGGGATAAATTAGTTTTAATTCCCACCACTTGTTCAGAATAAATGCTTTCAGAGAACTGTTCTTTGTAAAGTACAATAAAAATGGATAGCTAGAAAAATTAAATTTCCTACATCATCTGTAGCCCATCCTGTTAGCAATGGACTGCTCCCCATAGTACATGACCATAGATTACATTTCCAACGCTAGTTCAATGATTCAAGCCAAAACCTTCATCACTTCCCTTTGGAGACTATTACACAGCCCAGTAGACATCCTATTAAGAAACTTCTGATTTGCAGAGGAAAAGGAAAATTTTAAAGCTGAGTCCGAGAAGGAAGATGAATCATGGTCCCAGAGGAAGAGGGCTCCAGAAATTTTCAGAGATGGCCCCCAGCTACCACTTCTTCTGAAAACAGACTCACCCCAGGGCTGGGGGAAGTCAGTGGAGTAAGCGCATGGAACAAAATGCAGTCCCTTCAGAAACCGACAGAAGAATCACTAATTTGGAATCAAGCTCAGCAATGCGTAGAAAAGGGCTTAAGAAACCTCATTAATGCGATATGATGTTAAAAATGCAAAAATTGGCTGTCCTGAGCACACATAGTTTGTGATTCACTATGTAAGAAGAATATAAAACCAGAAATTGCTGTAGTTGGGGCAGGAAGTGACTCAAGGCCGAAAGGAAGGTTCTCTTGGTGCAAGGTCGAGGTGAGAGTCCCTTTTGGCTGGTGGCTCTATCTGTGATTGACAGGCTTGCTGACAAAGTGAAACGGTGAGTATTGTTTCCAGGAGTTTTGACAGCAACAAAACACTGCAAAATAGTAACAGTCAAACATGAAGCGAATACAGTTTAAACACAGGGCTCTCCCCAACCCTCCATCCCCCACCCCACACACTATCACCCACCTTCCCATCCAAAAGTAGAGTGTTTCTGGCAGTTTTCATAAGCTGACCTCTTGCATTGAGAGCGAAGAGTCTTAGCCACTGGACCATGGAATTCCACCACCATGGAACTCCAGAACTTTTTAAACTTAGGGCCCCAATCGGTCTTCTCAGTTTTCTTGAAATTTCCAAATTCCAAATTTCTCCTCTGATCAATTAGCAAAGGCCTTCAGTGTTTCCTCTCCCACTTCCCGTGAGCATGACCTTGTGCTGACTTCTAAAATTAGACGTATTTTCACACTGACCTCATTGCTTCTCTCAGGAAGCACAGTGACGAAAAGCGGCAAGGTCACTATTGTAAGATGCCATTTGACTGGAGTCCCCTCTGCTCAGCTGACCCATGTGGGCAGACAGGACTGTTCTCAGATTCTTGAGAAACAGACCCCCACATCAGACCCTGTGGTGGTGGGAGAATTCACACCTGAGAGAGGCAGATCCCACCATCCAAATGACTGTTGGTGGCAAGGGGAAGAGCTTTATTCCCAGGCTGCTATCTCTAGTTGGTATAAACAATAGCATAAATGCAGTCTCTGGTACTCAAAAGTCTGATTCCAAATAATATTTACATGAAACTTCATGTATAAAAGGCTTAGGGGGGCATAATTACCAAACTTAAATGCCTCAAAAAAGAAAAAAAATCTCAAAGACCTCTGTGTTACTGTTCATAAAAATAAAGACTTTACAGATAGTGGCATTCAAGGCTTTGTTTAGACAATTAATTCTCGAATTTTGGTGCTTGTAATACTAGCTAGGCTCCAGTCATTGGTGATGGACAGGGAAGCCTGGTCTGCTGCAGCCCATGGGGTCGCCAAGAGTTGGACATAACTGAGCAACTGAACAGAACTGAACTGAATATTAGCTAAGATTGTTATTGAGCATTTACTGTGTGACAGGCACAATGCTAAATGCCATTGGGGGTTATTTCTTTTCATCTTATCACACTCCTGTTGAGATGAGATGAGATGCAGGTGCTGGCATTATCACCCCATTTTACAGATGAGGTTGAGTGAGGTGAGGTATTACCTAAGGGTCAGGGGCTTCCCAAGTGGTGCAAGTTGGTAAAACCCAACATAAGAAACACAGGTTCAATCCCTGCGTTGGGAAGATTGACCTGGAGAAGGAAATGACAACCCACTCCAGTACTCTTGCCTGAAGAATGCCACGGACAGAGGAGCCTGGCAGGCTGCAGTCCATGGGGTCGCGCAGAGTTGGTTGCAACTAAAGCAACAACCAAATTTTTTCTTAAGCTAAAAGCATAGGAGAGATCACGTCAGTCTTAAAACAGTTGAGTGCAGCTGTGGCCACTCTTGACTTGTAAGTCCTAGTCATCCGAGGACATTGGCCCTTCAATGATGCTGCTGCCCCAAAAGCTGTGCAGCCAAGGCCCTGCTTTAGTGTGCAGGGACACAGAACGAAACACACCGCTCCTGTTGACATCCTTGGCCCGGGCCACCCGTTTCTCTGTAGCCTGCAGGATTTCCTCAGGAAGCTGTCCTGGCAGAGGGCGGGCCGGGGCTGACCAGGATGTGATGATTGCAGCCCCCTCTCCCTCCAGGCTCTGCGCTGGGGTCAGGCCTCCACCTGTGTCTGGACCCACCCTTCCCAGTGCTCCCGCTCAGACTTGGGAGACGGGAGTTGGTGGGAAGACACTGAGTTTCTGCCCCCCGGGCACCCAGCTCCAGTTTGCTATTTCATGCTCCGGTGTGAAGAACTGGGGTAAAGAGCTTGGGAGGGGACGCCTGCAGAGGCCACCGAGCTGCGGTCGGGGTCTCTAAGCCTCAGCTTTCCCCACAGGGCCACGAGCGGTCCCTCCAGTGCCAAGCTGTGATCCCGGCCTTGGACAGAAAGGATGGCTTGGATGATGTACCACTTCATTTGGCCTGGCCAAGCACCCAGGCATGGGCTTCCTCAGCTGTGGTTGGAAGGATGATTCAGCCGTACACCTGTGTATGCAACTTGGGAGTCAAGTTAACTAGCTGTCACTTTTATTTAAAAAATATAATGGAGGGGGGCCTTCTCTGGAAGGCCTTAATAGATGACTTTATAATTTAGATAAGCAGTAAGGTTAGCTAAGATTTGTTAACATGCCCAACTGCTGAAAGTCCACACTACTAGAATGGTGAAGTCAGGCTTTGGAGTAAACAGGTGTGGCTTTGAAGCCTGGGTCTGTGCTTCATGTGCTTCATGAAACAGAAGCCTGAGGATCTGTTCTCATTGGTGTGGTGGAGTTGGTAAAACCTACATTGTCTTGTATGTTTTAAGTTAAATTACATGTGAGAATACTGACATATAATATAGATGTGTATCCTGTCTATGTATGTGCCTATATGCCTATATGTATATAGATAGATTGATACGTATATATATATACCTATATATTTATAGGTATTTATATGCTCAATAAATGTTAAGTTCTCCGCTAGCTTTCATCTTTCAGCCTCCCCAACACACAACACACACATACACACACATACTCCCCTCCCATTCTATTATCAGTTTATTCTACAAATTTGAACAAATGGAACAAAAGTCAATTGCTTTGAAGCCATCCATGTGAAGTCTGAAGCTACATGTCTGAAGCTTGTGTTCTGGAAGAGAAAAATTCATTCCTATGTTGAGCTTTTATTAAATGCCTACCTGTGCTACCTTGTGACAGGTGCTGCAAAGGATTACAGATGCATTGGCTTCCATGCATTGGCCTGGCAGAGCTAATATGTGTTGGGGAGAGTACTTAAATGTACAGATGTGAGAGAACTTGGAAAAGGACTTGGTAGGTGGAGTGAATGCATAAACATCAAGGGAGGACAGAACATGGGAAGGACCTGCCTTTAGATGTATGCCCTGCCATGGAAGAGGAAAAGGCCATTTTTGGAAGCTATGCTTATCATGGGTCTCTTGGCTTCCTATTCATAGCGTTTTATTCATGATCATATCTGCTTCACACACTGAAATTGTTGCTACCTGGACAAAGATAATGTCACCATGATACAGTGAAAGTTTTGAAGCTAGATAATTTCGGGTTGGTCATGGTATTCCGTGACATTGTGAGCACCAGTGGCAGTTGTTACTGCTAAGAGAAGTCACTGAGTTCTGAATGCACCGCACAGATGCTCTTCTTTATTTGGCGATATTGTCCTGTAGGCAGGTACCTCCATCTCTGGGGCACAAAGAGATGTAGTAATTTGCTTTTTTGAGATCAGAACCTAGGAGCTTAATCATTGCACCATACTAGTTCTTCCCTTGACAGGAAAAAAAAGGGAAAGGAAACTGCAAAGAAAAGCAAACCAAGAAAAACCTCCACAAACATAGATTTAAAAATTTGTTAAGTAACAAATGGCNCTCTGGGGCACAAAGAGATGTAGTAATTTGCTTTTTTGAGATCAGAACCTAGGAGCTTAATCATTGCACCATACTAGTTCTTCCCTTGACAGGAAAAAAAAGGGAAAGGAAACTGCAAAGAAAAGCAAACCAAGAAAAACCTCCACAAACATAGATTTAAAAATTTGTTAAGTAACAAATGGCATTTTTCTTTTTGTAAATGGAAGACGGAGGTGAGGAAAGGATGTAAGGAAAGATCAAGTGATTTCTCAAATGTCTCCTTCTAGACAGAGTATGCTGCGGTCTTTTAAGTTTATCTGGACATCCTTTATTGAAAAAGAAATTGTGGAACATGGATAAAATCCAACAAGTGGGTGTTTTAGCTATCATCAGAGATCTAAAGGTAGTTGGCAAGATTTGGACTCAGGAAGAAATTCATACAGAATTAGTCTGTGCAAAGTTTTGAAATGTTAGTCCCAGACACTCATCTTCAAGTTCTTATTTGAGTGTGGTGGGCTGAGATGTTTCCATCTCAGATTTTTCCTTTCCTTGTCTTTGAATGGTGCTGTCTTGGTTTTCTCCTATTAAATTCTCTCTCTGATTTGGAGTTATTTAGGGTCTCTTGCTTTTTCCAAAATATCTTCCAACCTAATAAGGTATTCTCAAATAAGAACAGAAACCTTTTTGTGTAATAAATAAAATTTTGTAGTAATAAAAAAACTGGTGAAGTATGCTGCCAAGTATCCCTGGCTTGGTATCTTTTCCTTGGTTATCTCTTTGAATGTTGCTGTTAGAGTACCAGCCTCATGGAACGATATTTTTCAGGAATGACTAATCCTCTTCCTTCTTCCATATTTCATACCTTTTAGTAGTTTGGTTGCCACAAAAGAGAGGATGGGAGAGGAGGCTAAAGTCTCTAGGTTAATGTTTAGGGGAAAAAATGAAATGAGGCCAAAGCCTTTGACTGTGTGGATCACAATAAACTGTGGAGATTTCTTAAAGAGATGGGAATACCAGACCNGAGGCACTGGTCAGAGGCACAGATTGGGAGGGTCTTTCAGTTTATGGGAGGATGGAGTCCTTTACTCTAAGGAAGAGGGAGTCTGAGGAGGGCCTTGGAGCAGAGGGACAAGATCTGCCTGGGTCCTAATGGCGTCTCTCCAACTGCTGTGTTTTGCGGGTGCGCAGGGGTGAAAGGAGGCCACCCAGTAATTGATTTCCCAGAAAAATAAAACACGGCTGTTAAATTGCTGTGCTTCATGAATGGAAAAAGTGCAGCCCATTCTGATGAATCAGCATCTTAAAGCCAGGCAGCTCTTTAAGAAGTTTGAGAGCGCATGTGATTTTCCTTATGGGCTTTCCCCTCCCACACTGTGGCAAACACTTCAAAAGGTGTCCTGTCCACATCACAGAGAAGAAAGTGAAATTGCCCCCTTTTTAATACAGCAATTGAGAAGCATAGAAAAGTGTGGGGAGGTGGTAAATGTTTTAACGTTCATTTTCTTTAGTGGGAGTGTTGCTTTGTAAATCCAAGATCATGGATAAAAATGAGGGGGCCCCATGAGAGCAAACACTGGTATGGAGAACTTTAGATTTCACTGATGAGTAGATTAAAATGTTAGTTCTTTTTTTTTTTTAGATTGAAGTATAGTTGATGTACAGTATTATGTAAGTTATGGGTACAAATAGTGATTCACAATTTTTTAAAGTTATGCTCTATTTATAGTTATTATAAAATGTGGCTATATTCCCCATATTGTACAATATACCATTGTAGCTTATTTTATACCTAATAATTTATACCTCTTAATCCCCTACATCTACATTGCCCCTCCTCCTTCCCCTCTCCCCACTGGTACCCACAAGTTTGTTCTATATATCTGAGTTTGCTTCTTTTTCTCCCATGCAAGTACTAACCAGGCCCAACCCTGCTTAGCTTCCGAGATCAGATGAGATCGGGCATGTTCAGGGTGGTGTGGCCGTAGACAGCTTCCTTTGTTATTATATCCAGTAGTTTGTTGTGTTTTTAGATTCCATATATAAGTGATATAATATGGTATTTGTCTTTCTCTTTCTGACTTACTTTACTTAGTATGACAGTTGCAAATGGCATTATTTCATCAATTTTTAATGGCTGAGAGATAATGCAGATGACACCACCCTTATGGCAGAAAGTGAAGAGGAACTAAAAAGCCTCTTGATGAAAGTGAAAGAGGAGAGTGAAAAAATTGGCTTAAAGCTCAACATTCAGAAAACTAAGATCATGGCATCTGGTCCCATCACTTCATGGGAAATAGGTGGGGAAACAGTGTCAGACTTTGTTTTTTGGGCTCCAAAATCACTGCAGATGGTGATTGCAGCCATGACATTAAAAGACGCTTATTCCTTGGAAGGAAAGTTATGCCCAGCCTAAATAGCATATTCAAAAGCAGAGACATTACTTTACCAACAAAGGTCCATTTTGTAAAGGCTATGATTTTTCCAGTGGTCATGTATGGATGTGAGAGTTGGACTGTGAAGAAAGCTGAGCATTGAAGAATTGATGCTTTTGAACTGTGGTGCTGGAGAAGACTCTTGAGAGTCCCTTGGACTGCAAGGAGATCCAACCAGTCCATCCTAAAGGAGACCAGTCCTGGGTGTTCATTGGAAGGACTGATGCTAAAGCTGAAGCTCCAGTACTTTGGCCACCTCATGTGAAGAGCTGACTCATTGGAAAAGACCCTGATGCTGGGAGGGATGGGGAGCAGGAGGAGAAGGGGATGCCAGAGGATGAGATGGCTGGATGGCATCACCGACTCAATGGACATGAGTTTGGGTGAACTCTGGGAGTTGGTAATGGACGGGGAGGCCTGGTGTGCTGAGATTCGTGGAGTCATAGAGTCAGACACGACTGGACGACTGAACTAAACTGAGGAATCCGTTGTTATGTGTAATATACGCCACATTTTTTATGCATTCATCTGTTGATGGACACTTAGATTGCTTCCATGTCTTTGCATCTGTAAATAGTGCTGCCATGAACACTGGGGTGCATGTATGTTTTTGAATTTGTGTTTTTGTTTCTTTCATAAATATGCCCAGGAGTGGAGTTGCTGGATCTTATGGTGGTTCTACTTTTAATTTTTTGAGGA
>SJYX01012912.1:237916-266373 GCA_006410675.1 Oreotragus oreotragus
TTACATTCCTACCAACAGTGTATGAAGCTTTCTTTTTCTCCACATTCTTACCAGGACTTGTCACTTGTGTTATTTTTGATGATGGCCAAGAGTACTGGAGTGGGTTGCCGTTTCCTTCTCCAGGGGATCTTCCTAACCCAGGGATCGAACCCAGGTCTCCCGCACTGCAGGCAGACGCTTTACCATCTGAGCCACGAGGGAGGCCTCTTACATTCCTACCAACAGTGTATGAAGCTTTCTTTTTCTCCACATTCTTACCAGGACTTGTCACTTGTGTTATTTTTGATGATGGCCAAGAGTACTGGAGTGGGTTGCCGTTTCCTTCTCCAGGGGATCTTCCTAACCCAGGGATCGAACCCAGGTCTCCCGCACTGCAGGCAGACGCTTTACCATCTGAGCCACGAGGGAGGCCTCTTACATTCCTACCAACAGTGTATGAAGCTTTCTTTTTCTCCACATTCTTGCCAGGACTTGTCACTTGTGTTATTTTTGATGATGGCCATTCTGACAGATGTGAGGGAAAATGTTAATTCTTTGACAAAGTGAAAGAATTTTCTCTTTCAAAAAAGTATATGTTAGAAATTTAAGCTCTGGGTGTCATGAAAAAGCCAATGGTGACATTAGTAAATTCTCAGCTTGTGAGCAAATTGAATATATTCATTCTTGTGATGATTGGCTTGGTGTAGAATGATGTCAGTTCATCTTAGATTTTTGTTGTTATTCTCTTCGTTCATAAGAAGCCTGTTGATTTACACTGTAACCATGTTTGGAATGTGGTACAAGACAAATCATCTTCACTCTCAACTTCGAGATGTTCTTAATCTAATAAGAGTAAGAACAGATCTGGGTGCCTACGATGCCTTTTCAGAGCATTTTCACATTATATTCTTGGTGAATATGAAAATCTCTTATGATGAAAATTGAGCTCCTCTTGAGAGGAAATGATGTAGTTGGGAAAGAACTTGTCTCCCCCCCAGATTGAAATAGAAGTATGGCTGTCACGTCAATTCATATTTTACGTGGTTACATTTGTAGATGGACAGATACGTAGATACGTGGATGCTCACGCATGTGCATGGAACAAGGGGGCTAATGTTGTGAGGCTGACGTTCTTTAAATCCAGTTTTACCTGTACATGACAGATCACAGTGTGGTATAGGATGGAGTCAGATTTTTCTCTCTAAGCCCACATTCCCAAGGTGGCCTCAATGAAGCCTTTAGTGCCCTGATGGCCATTGTGAGTGTCCTGAAGATAAAGAACTGGTCGGAAGAGCAAATAGCAGAAACTAAGTCATGAAGTGTGCTTAGAGGGGGCTGGGTGTGTAGTGAAGTCTGGGGACCGCTGGGAGCTTTTCCAGGGTAGGGAGTGAACTGGTTTCTCCCTGACTTTGGAAAGAAACCACCCAGTGGGTGTCAAATGAGCAAAGGGCCCTAAAATAGTCCTCAGTAAGTAGGAGCAAACAATTATATCTTCAGCTCACGATAACTCAGTCCCGTAAAGGGTACGCGCCTGTTTCGGTGGCTGCAACATTGCTCTGGTATTTGCTTTCTTACAACACCCGGGCCAGTTGCGTTCCAGGTGTGTTTTCCTCCTGGCTTCTTTGACTGGGAGCTGACAGCGGAGGATTTCGGCCAGACAAGTTCCGGGTGTGTTTTGTGCCTTTTTATATAAGGCACTGTCTTTGTTTCCAAACACATAATTGCTTTTTCTGTCAAGATATGAGAAGAATGTGAGACTTTAATCTTTAGACCTTAAGGGTACGACACCAAGAAACTTTATCGTCCGTCTTTTAAGTATGAGAAATTGCCATTGGTTTCCACCCAGGTCTATGACCCTCAACATATTGAAAATTATCAGCATTAAGTGGAGATTATTAGGAACCATTAATTCCTATGCATGAAGAATCTTGAAAACTGGGTTCCCTTCTGTCTCTTGGCCCCTGTCCTGCCTCATCTCTGCACTGACCTGTCAGTCACCCCCTGTAGTGTTTCCTCTGGGGACAGGTTAGGCTGTCTCCCGATCAGAGGAATTGCAGCAAGTCCCTGCACACGAACCTCCAAGTGGTGAACGTTCAGAGATGTGAACGTGCGCTCGCGTGTGCAGTCTCGGTAGTTGGTTCACGTATCAGGTGTACATCGTCACGTGCGTGCATCCTCTGTGACTGGTTGTGCCTTTGTGTATGTTACTATACAGTACTGTGTAGAGTACAGTAGTACAGTGTCTTTATTTCAAGCCCAGAATGCCAGGAAGCAAGAGTAGAGGCAGTGGCGATAGTCTGTGCTGCTGTACTTTTCAAGGTACTGTACGATTAAAAATGTTTTCTTTATTTTTGTGTGTGTTTTTTAATGTATTATTTGTGTGAGAAGCATTATAAACCTATTACAATATAGTACTCTGTAGCTGATTGTGTTAGTTGGGTACCTGAGGCTAACTTTGTTGGACTTAACGAACTGATGGGACTGATGACCGTGCTCATGAAACGGAGTGCGTTCATATGGAGGTGACCCACCGTCTCACCCAGGTCATTTGTCATTGTTTTTAATGATTTCTGTCATGTTTGAATGTTTTGCTCACTAAATCGAATTGCTATTGTAGGTTGGTGGGGACAGGGAGGCCGAGCCTGTGAAAGCCCACCATTATATGTGAAAGTGTAGTGGACAGAATGTTATCGACTGAATGTTACCTGACACCCTCAGGAAAGAGAGAGATCATTTTACTGATTTCCGTTGTTTCCTTCCTTACCTCTTTCATAGGGAGCTTCCCTATGAAAGCTCAGTTGGTAAAGAATCTACCTGTAAGGCGGGAGACCCTGGTTCAATTCCTGGGTCGGGAAGATCCCCTGGAGAAGGGATAGGCTACCCACTTCTGTATTCTTGGGCTTCCCTTGTGTCTCAGCTGGTAAAGAATCTGCTTGCAGTGCAGGAGACCTGGGTTCGATCCCTGGGTTGGGAAGATCCCCTGGAGAAGGGAAAGGCTACCCACTCCAGTAATCTGGCCTGGAGAATTCCATGGACTGTATAGACCATGGGGTCTTAAAGAGTCAGACAGCACTGAGCGACTTTCACTTTCACTTCCTCTTTCATTCATTCATATACTTGATAGGTATTTCTCATGTAATTGGTAAGTGTCAGGTGTTGTCCTGGTTGTTATGGGCCAAGGTTGCAAAAATAAGACCCAGATTCAGCTTTCAAGGACTTTAAAGTTTTCCTGGGGACAATCACCATATAAATAAGTAAGAGTCCCTTTTTAAAAAAATGTCATAAATAGAAAATTTCAACTATGAAAGTGGGGAGAATATTTTTTAAATACCCGTATGGCAGCAGTACAGTCATCAGTCTTGGCCAGTCTTGTTTTGTCTGCACCTGCTCCCACTCCTCTCTCCTTCTCCCGTGACTTTAAAGCAAGTCGCAGACCTCGGATTGTTCCATTCGTGGGGGGAGGGTATAATTTATGCTGATGCAGTGGGAAGGTCAGGGCTGTTGTGAAGGATGGGCTGCTGCCTAGAGGGTCAGTGAAGTAAAAGAAGGGTTGTTCTAGGCAGAAGAAATACAGTGAGATAATAGCAGGGATGATGTAGTGCTGATGTGGCCAAAACTGGTCCATGGATGAGGCCACGGGTGGGGGTCTACAAAGGCAGACAGAGTACAGATAAAAAGGCTTTTGCTTTGTTAGCAATGGACTGACCTTGTCAGATCTTCACTGCAAGACATTTATAGTTTTCAAGATTTATATTCTGAAAGTTACGGTGGGTAGAGGGTATAGAGCAAGTTGTAAATGAGATGGGATTGGAGAGTGGCTAGATAGCTGAGAACCTTGGTTGAGGGCTTGAAACTCTGATAAGATTAGGATGGAGAAACATTTTGAGATATTTGAGACACTGAGAGAGAGTGGAGAAGAAATATTATATTAGGTGGTGCAGAGGTTAAAGCGTCTGCCTGCAGTGTGAGAGACCTGGGTTCGATCCCTGGGTCGGGAAGATCCCCTGGAGAAGGAAATGGCAACCCACTCCAGTACTCTTACCTGGAGAATCCCATGGACGGAGGAGCTTGGTGGGCTACAGTCCACAGGTCGAAAAGAGTCGGACACGACTGAGCGACTTCACTTTCACGACACACTGTAAAACCTAGTGACCTCTTAACTTTGGGGATGAATGAATGACCCTGAGAGTCTTGGCATGGATGAAACAGCCTGATGCTGATCTCTGGACTGCTGGAATCCAGAATGAAAGTTTGGTGGGTGTGGGGAGTTTGAATTGAATATCAAGGAGGAATAGACAGAGGCATTTGCTAAGGAGGTGGAGGGCTTCGCTGGTGACTCAGAAGGTAAAGAATCCACTTACGGTGCTGGAAACCCAGGTTCGATCCCTGGGTTGGGAAGATTCCCTGGAGAGGGAAATGGCAACCCATTCCAGTTTTCTTGCCTGGAGAATCCCATGAACACGGTAGCCTGCCAGGCCACAGCACACGGATCGCAAAGAGTCGGACACGGCTGAGCAACTAAGTGGCAGCAGCTGCAGGAGCTGGAGGAGGAGTTTTGAGAATTATCAGAATATAAATTAAGGGCTGCAAAAGTTCTTAGTACTGGGCCATTTGTTTGGTATCCTCAGGTTTGTAAGCCACGTGAATTTTTATTGATAGCACTGTTTAGGTATTAGCTGCCAGTTCTTAAAAATATAGAATTTTGGCAACATCACCAAGAAAGAATGTGATCAGCACTGTAACAGGGAATGATGATAAGCATGATGTTTTCAGTTTGATCAGGTCACCACCTGGAACTTAGAATGTACTGTCAGCAGGACAGGAGTCCTCGTCAGGAACTTTTAGCCCACCTCAGTCCATGTACAGACTGAGGTCCATATGGTGTGGACGGTTGAGAGACGAGTTCGGTCCCACCTTATAGTAAAAATATTTCGTTTGAGTCTACAACATAACCCAACCAGTATTTCAAACAAACCCAAAAAGACATTCCACCATACCTTTTTAGACTTTGTTTGAAAAACCGGTTGGGTTAGGTTTCAAATTAATCGTAGTATTTTTCTTTAAAGTCCTCACAAGACTCTATTTAGTATTTTCCAAATTTTTAGGAATATCATAGATCAGTTTTGCCCCCAGTAGGATCGTAATGCCTCCACTGCCTGCAAATGCTCGTGTCCCCATGGTTATGTGGCAGAGGTGGCCGTAGGAAGGGTAAAGTGTGAATCATGCTCATCAAAGTCTATGAATCTATTCTGAACATCTGCCTGCAATGCAGGAGACCTGGGTTCGATCCCTGGGTTGGGAAGATCCCCTGGAGAAGAAAATGAAACCCATTCCAACACTCTTGCCTGGAAAATCCCATGGACGTGGGAGCCTGGTATGCTACAGTCCCCGGGGTTGCAAAGAGTCAGACATGACTGAGTGACTTCACTTGCCTAATAAGTAGTTGTGGCTTAGAATAAAGATGCACAGGAAAAACCTCTTTCAGGAATCCTCATGTTGTATTTATTACATTTCCCGTGTCCCAAAGCAGTTTCAATGAAACTTTTTATACATGAAGAGAATTCCATGTCGAAATTCTCGTAAAGGAGTGGGATCTCAGAGCTGTTGAAAACTACAGAACTCTATGATATTCTTTGAGTACTCCTATAGCACTAGTTTATACTTAACCATCAAAGTCAGTATAAAACATTTAAATGGAAACCCTTTCAAGGCAGAGTTCAGTCTACCTCATCTTTGTATTCCATGCTCCACCCAAGGTGCTCAGTGAGTTTCCATGAACACTGAATGGTGATTGATAACACTACTTAATGTACCAGCAGTGAAGGCTCCAATTGGCATGTCCTCCTCCAGATACCTACACCCTCTCCGTCTCACAACCTGAGCAAATCACAGCCACATTCAGGAGTCAGAAGCATCCACAGAAGTTTGGGAGTCCTCACTGATTCATGAAAGCACATGTCTATTATTTAGTTAATTTGTTTGTTGAGCATCTTCATGTTGGTCAGTGTCCCAGGTGCTGAGGATCTAAAGATAAACAAGACACAATAGCTTGCAAAAAAAGGGGGCATATTTCTTTGACACTAAAAACATGACTCATTTCATAACATTTCTGTGTACATTCAACTTGCCAGAAATATATCTGTTACAGCTCTGTACATCTGAGTCAAACAAACAAAAAATACTCAAAATCTATCACTTACCTCTATAGAAAGTACATCTCATCTTTGCAAATGAAGTTGAATACACATAAATAGGCAGCTGTAGCAAAGCTGAAATGATAAATACATCCACTTTTCCAAAAATGATTGAAGTTCCAGATTTGTTTTATCACTTACCAGGCACATAAACTTGCACAAGTCATCTGTAAAAGGGGTGAATGAAATTTGTCCCACATTACTATAGTCCCAGCATTCAGCCTATAGTAAATACACAATAAATATTTCTTAAGTAAATCACTGAATAAACATGTATCTTATCTATGTTATAAAACATCTTATTTTCTTAGAATATAAAAAACCCTGGGAGATCATCCTTTGGAATGGAAAGATGAAAGTGTGAAATCACTTTCACTCAACAAAAAGTCTTTGAACACTTAATCAGTTCAGTCACTCAGTTGTGTCTGACTCTTTGCGACCCCATGAACAGCAGCATGCCAGGCCTCCCTGTCCATTGCCAACTCCCGGAGCCCACCCAAACCCATGTCCGTCGAGTTGGTGATGCCATCGACCATCCCATCCTCTGTCATCCCCTTCTCCTCCTGCCCTCAATCTTTCACAGCATCAGGGTCTTTTCCAGTGAGTCAGCTCTTCACATCAGGTGGCCAAAGTATTGGAGTTTCAGAGGCTACTCCGTCCATTGGATTTTCCAGGCAAGAGTACTGGGGTGGGGTGCCATTGCCTTCCCCGTCAAGGAGGAATAGACAGAGGCATTTGCTAAGGAGGTGGAGGGCTTCCCTGGTGACTCAGAAGGTAAAGAATCCACTTATGGTGCTGGAAACCCAGGTTCGATCCCTGGGTTGGGAAGATTCCCTGGAGAGGGAAATGGCAACCTATTCCAGTTTTCTTGCCTGGAGAATCCCATGAACACGGTAGCCTGCCAGGCCACAGCACACGGATCGCAAAGAGTCGGACACGGCTGAGCAACTAAGTGGCAGCAGCTGCAGGAGCTGGAGGAGGAGTTTTGAGAATTATCAGAATATAAATTAAGGGCTGCAAAAGTTCTTAGTACTGGGCCATTTGTTTGGTATCCTCAGGTTTGTAAGCCACGTGAATTTTTATTGATAGCACTGTTTAGGTATTAGCTGCCAGTTCTTAAAAATATAGAATTTTGGCAACATCACCAAGAAAGAATGTGATCAGCACTGTAACAGGGAATGATGATAAGCATGATGTTTTCAGTTTGATCAGGTCACCAGGACCTTGAATCTTACATGACAGTCGTCCTGTCCTCAGGAGCAGTCCTTGAAAATCGGGTGGAGTCAGGTACATGTCTGACTCCAGGTATACCACACCTGCCAACTCTCTGCTCAAGCCAGGGTGGAATATCATTTTTATAAAGCAAACTCAGATGTTGTATTGGGTTGGTCATAAAGTTTGTTTGGGTTTTTCTGTAAGGTGGTATGGAAAAATCTGAAACAAACTTTTTGGCCAACCCAATCCAAAGTTTAATTAGCATCATAAAAAGAAATTTCAGGAGTGTTCTGAGATAAATATATTTTCCGAATTTTTAGGAATATCATAGATCAGTTTTGCCCCCAGTAGGATCATAATGCCTCCACTGCCTGCAAATGCTCGTGTCCCCATGGTTACGTGGCAGAGGTGGCCGTAGGAAGGGTAAAGTGTGAATCATGCTCATCAAAGTCTATGAATCTATTCTGAGATTCTGACTTCATTCCCACCCAGCTAGCTCACTCTGCTGTTCTTTCCAATCTATGATTTTCGATTAAGCTCGGGCAGGTTTGGAAAGGAGAGATGAGTTGAGTCTAAAATTGTCACCGGCTAAATCCACATGTCCGTTTTAAGTGTGAGTAAAATGTCAAGTTGAGCAAAGTGTCAACGTTCCAGTCTTTTCCCTGCATTTTTCAAGTTCCGAGGGTCCTGTGAAATGTTTTTTTAAAGCCACCGATAGCCCAGCAAATGAGATCTTTCAAAGCTTTTAATTTCCCAAAAGACCTCATATAGCAAGCACACAATTTAGTAAATCCCTTCAACAAGTTTCCATGACTTAACTATATGACTGCGTTAAAATGAAGACCATACTTTGCTTCTCTGTCCAGTAATAATAAGCATTCATGTTTCCTGATTTTATGTTGCACAGCACTTGGAATTTCATAGGTGTTCAGTAAATATTGTTTGAATTAATGAAATACCCCACTAGGTGTTGATGATTGAAGACCATAGTTTTATGGATCACTTTCTTCATCACACCTGGCAATCATCATGATGTCAAAGATGCCAGCACACACGCTCCCCAGGAGAAGGCCTTTTCATTTCATTTTGTTGTAACTATTCCTCTCTATGGCTTATAAACTGAGTTTGTTCATATTTAGGCCAAGCTGTTCAAATCTCTTTCCAGGAGATAATTAGAAATTACTAGTTCATGCATAAGATTTTGGTAATAACATTGTTGCTAAAATATCTCAAGCTTTTCATATCCTAGAGTCAAGCGGGCTGTGTTGAGCCTGCAGGAGGAAGAGGAGAAGAAAAAAAATGCTTCTGTTGTGGCTTTAAACTTATTCAGTCACTGATGCCATTCCCCCCAAAGGAGCAGAGAGGGACCACAAGAAGAAAAAAAAAAAAAATGCATGGAGGGCCTTTGGGGAATATGTGGATTTAGGGGTGAGCTGAGGAGGAGGGTGAAGGTCCTGAAGAGACCCATGGGACTCAAGAACAGACTCCAGAGTGGACCCCCAGGGTGCAGCCTGGAAGACAAACTCCAAAAGACTTTCCGACTTTCGGCCAGAGAATCCCTAGAAGATATATTTTATTAGTACATGGTGATCAGGTACAGTTATATAGGTACAAACAGATACAGAACTGAAACAGTGTTGCAGGAAACAGTCCCCTTTCTTCATGGGGTGTTGCCAAGACTCTCTATTCTGTTCTGTGTTCTTCCGTGCTATGCCATGTCATTTAAACAAATGCTGGTCTCAAATATATATCTGAGGATTCTGTGGTTATTAGGACTGTGTCAGCCCGAAGCTAGAAGTGAATCAGCAGCACCCATAGTTTTTAGACTCTGAAGGTTGGTGGGGGTTGTGGGCACTGTGGTGGCTGCCTCGTGGTGTCACTGATTTACCTTGTTGGCATGAGTTGGTGCCCAGACCCCCAGCATGTCCACGTTCTGCCAGATCCCCTTCAACTTCTGGAGGTCCTGAGTCACCCAAGGAGCTCCAGCTTCTCGTGTAAGTCACCCATGCATCAGGGTTAGAGTTGATGAGAAGCAGGTATGGATTTCAGTTGTCTTCCTGGTTCCGATGCGCTCGCGTCCAGCTTCCTGCGTAACTGCCACCGTGGCCAACCTATGGTGACTTTAGGCTCAATACTTGGCACAAGCAGCAACCTGTATAGGCAGACTGTTTTATCAACTTCCAATCTCCTAGCAGTTGTGCTTCTTGGATCCAGCCTTGAGTCTAATGCGTCATCTGTAGCGTGAATACCACTACAGTTGCTTATTCACTGGAGAACAGGAGAGAACATAGAACTTTTTGTTTACACTTGTATTTATCTAACTTAAAATGCCTATTTTGGGGTGTATTTTTAATGCTGAGTAGTTGCAAATATTAATAGATATAATTTATATTAAGTGCTTAGAGTTGTAAGTAGTATTCCTAAATAATTACATTATGTCCAAAAGGTTCTTTGAGGATGAGATGTTTAGATAGCATACCGACTCAATAGACACAAACTTGAGCAAACTCCAGAAGATAGTGGAGGACAGGGAAGCCTGGCATGCTGCAATCCATGGGGTTGCAAAGAGTTGAATGTGACTTAGTGACTGAACAACAACAAGGAGGTTCCATATACCAATTTTTTTTCAGGTATTTGTTCCCCAGACCTTTGAACACCATTGCCTTTAGAGGCAGTTGCTGAGAGAGTGCTGGGAAGAAGGAAGTGGCCAATACTGCCAGCTTGTGAGACTGTTCATTCTTTAGGAAGGGATTTAACTGGAGACCACTGATGGATAAATAGTGGGGGTCCTGAGCACCAGGATCATATTTGCCAAGATAAGAATTAGACATAGGCTCTGGAAAGTTCTGGGTGTTTTGAAGGGAAGAGTGTGGAAGATGTGAAATCAGCCCTCCTTCAGCCACCTGCCATGTGGGTGTGCCCCCCGGGCCCTCCTCACCACCAGCATGACTTAATTTGTCCCTCTAGTGTATGTTTATGGTTGTTATGTGTCAAAAACTTTCCTGATACAAACTGCATTTCAGCTCAAACCATCTGCAGAAATGCTGGGAGGGATACCTTGGAGAAAAATAACTGAGATCAGTTATTATAGATTCATGGGCTCATATGGTAAAGAATCTGCCTGCAATGTGGGAGACCTGCGTTTGATCCCTGGGTCAGGAAGAGCCCCTAGAGAAAGGAATGGCAACCCACTCCAATATTCTTGCCTGGGAAGTCCCATGGACAGAGGAGCCTGGCAGGTTGGAGTCCATGGGTCGCAAAGAGTCAGATGTGACTGATTCAGTGAATTTCTCCAGAATGATATGGCAGGATGGGAAGACAGAGCTGGTGCAAACGGTGCAAACAACCTCATAGATTCAATGAGGCTGAACAAGGAAACTGAAATTAAAGTCTTGTTTATGGTATAGCAATTTCACCTGAAAGGTTGCTGGAAGTGTTTATCCCCTCAAAATCTTTACACAAACTAATTAAGAGTGTGAATGCATTGCTGAAGTCATTCAAGAAATCAGGGTTTATTGTTGTGACTTCTTTTAGTAGATTTATCCTGTAGGGTCTGATATATTTATACTTATGGATATAGCTCTATCCCTCCCCCAAACGATAGTGAGCAGTGTAAATATGACATGTAATTTCATAACATATATCGTATATGTACTTAACTGTTATAGACAGAAAAGATAGAGAGGCATTAAATAAATGAGCCAAGAGTCTATTCCCTTTCTTCCCCTTAACTCTGGGGATTCAGAGCAGCACATTGAGTTTTCCCTTGGGGCTCTGTCTTTATAGATAGATAAAATAGCAGGACCGCAGGTTCATTTGCATTCATTTGCATGTAATTTACATACAGCCATCCAGAGTACATTGTGCCTCCTGATGTTTTCAGAGAAGTTTTTTGCTTTTGGCTTTTCTCCCCTTAAGCTTTGTCAAGATAGTCTAAAGCATAAATGACATCTGGGGAAAGGAGAGCAAGAACAGCAAAAATAAAGATACAAGCGCCTCAGTCTTCATAATTCTTTTAGTTTTCCATTTTCCAAGGACAGAAGTACATCGAGATAAAAATTCAGAAATACTATGGAATGAATTGTTGAGAGGACAATGCTCTGTTTCTTTTCCTCTTAATTGTAACAGAAGTTCACCCAATCCGAATGGTTCAGTCCAATGTCCCTTATCTCTGTATTTTTATGTTGCTTGTATAAAAAACATGCTGCTAAGTTGCTTCAGTCGTGTCCGACTCTGTGCGACTCCATAGACGGCAGCCCACCAGGCTCCCCCATCCCCGGGATGCTCCAGGCAAGAATACTGGAGTGGGTTGCCATTTCCTTCTCCAGTGCATGAAAGTAAAAAGTGAAAGTGAAGTCGCTTAATTGTGTCTGACTCTTTGCGACCCCATGGACTGCAGCCCATCAGCCTCCTCCGTCCATGGGATTTTCCAGGCAAGAGTGCTGGAGGGGGTGCCGTATAAATGTGTGCCTCATGGGAAAATTACACAAATTTGTCTTCCATTGAGCTGACGCTGGTAGTGGAACCCAGATTTAAATTAAGTTCATATCAAGTGACATGGATGATCGTATGGAAAAATATTGTGCTTGCTTTTTTGGGTTTGGTTGATTTTTATTTTTTAATCTTTTTGCCTGCACCACACGGCTTGTGTGATCTTAGTTTCCCTACCAGGGACTGAAGCTGTACCCCGTGGGAAATCCTGTGACCTGGTTTTGTACTAAGAGCTGGAAAGAGAACTTGAATTTGCTTGTATCATTTTCTCTTCTTTGTAGACAGAGATGGGAAAATCTTGTAAAAACATAATGTGACACAAAATTTCACAACTTACTTTAAAAAGTTTATTTTGAGGAAATAAGATTTTTCTCTATTCCTAAACTTGAACTAATATTGCTTCAGCCTGTGTGCACGCTAAGTCACTTCAGTCGTGTCTGACTCTCTGTGACCCCAGGGACTATAGCCCGCCAGGCTCCTCTATCCATGGGAATCTCTAGGCAAGAATACTGGAGTGTGTTACTATGCTCTCCTCCTTCAGGAGATCTTCCCAACCCAGATCTTCCCAACCTGAGAGTCTTATGCTTCCTGCATTGGCTGGTGGGCAGATTCTTTACCACTGAGCTAGCAGGGAAGCCCACTTCAGCCTAATGCATTTGAACCAAAGGGGAAATATAAGAAGTGAAACATATTAGACAAGTAATACACTCTACAGCAGAAACTTCTAGCACCTTAAAAGAAAAGTAAGCAAATCTGTTTCAGTATTTTAATAATTGTATTTATTATAATAGCAAATTTTATAGTTTAAAGCCATACTGTATATTTAGAAGTTTATTTTGTGACATCAGTACCTCTTGGCATTAGCACTGTGGGATGGTGAATCAGACATGAACTTCACATTCCCCCCCAAAAGATATACTAGGTGTGGTGCTATTGAAACAGCAGCTAGCTTATTTAAATTCCCTACAGACTAATGTTGCAAATATTTGAACTGAAGTAAATATTTTTACTGAACAAGTTTGTATTATCTCAAGTAAGAACAAGTTGACTTGGGGATTCCCTTGAAGTTCAGTGGTTAAGACTCCACTCTTGCAATGCAGGGTGTGCAGGTTTGATCCCTGGTCAGGGAGCTAAGATCCGACATGCCTCGTGGCATGACAAAAAAAATGAAATAGATAAGCAACAAGGATTAAAACAAACAAAAGAACAAGTTGAATAGGAAGGATGCAAAGGTCTTCAGATAGTCTTGAAAAAGCCTGCATTTGGAGTGGGTAAAGAGAAATTCATCATGTCGTTCCTTGATTCCATGTGATTGGGATGGAAAAATTCCATTCTGGAGATGACAGACAAGACGTACTTAAAAAACACATTTCTCTGATGGTCCAGTGGTTAAGAATCTGCCTTGCATTGCAGGGAACACAGGTTCGATTTCTGGTGGGCATCTCATATGCCTTCGGGCAACTGAGTCCTTAGCACAGCCAGAGGGTCCATGTCCTGCAATGAAAGATCCCTCATGACACAGTGAGGACGCCCAGTACTGCAACTAAGATCCGACTCAGCTAAATAAATATTACACATACACATTTTAAAAAGTTTTTCTTTTGCCTTTTTTGGCTCTCAAAGGATCAAGACTGATGCAAGTAATAATTATGGGGGCTCGCTGCACATCTGGAAAGCGATTTGGGAAAACATAGAGTCAGTTGTGCCACCCTGTTCTAATTTATTATCTGCTGAGAACCAAGTGAGGGGTGGACATCACGGGGTATGAGATGTTTGCTGTCTTTGGCCTGAGTCGACTTGAACAGCTGCTTTCTTCTTCATAAGCAACAGATATTTTCCCGGCCCCTGAAGTCTGGGGGATTTCCGAGTGATTGGAAGTGAGGGAGAGGGAAGAAAACTCTTTCACTAGTGGGAAGAAAGTTTGACCAGCAGCTTGGGAACTTTTGAAGTGAACAGCTGGCTTTGAAGATGTTCTAGGATATACAAGAGAGGAGAGAGAAAGGAAAGAAAGCAGTTTGAACAAAAGCTCTATAAATAAGTGTTTTTACAGTTTTTTTTTTTTCAGATGACCTTGATGAGTCCAAGAAAACAGTAGTTGATTGGGATAAGCCATACAGTTTATAAACTTGAAAGCTGCTTACTTTTGAGAAGCCAGCAATCAAGATGGGAGTACAACTCTTATTGCCTCTGAATGAGAGGGAGAGAAGGGGAGAGAGAGATGAATTTCCATTTAGAACAGCCAGCTCTCAGGCAAGTGTGTGGCTATAACCACCCCCTCACAAGTTCACTCAGGTGTTAGGAGATGTAGAAGTTGTATGTGGTCAAAGGTGGCAAGTATGTTTCATTTCCTTGGAGAGATGAAGGCAGAAGTTTCTCGATGAGGATGTCCTCATACTCTAGTGTGTGTGTGTGTGTGTGTGTGTGTTTGTGTGTGGGTAAGTCACTTCAGTCTGACTCTTTGCGACTCTATGGACTGTAACCCACCAGGCTCCTCCTTCCGTGGGATGTACCAGGCAAGAATACTGGAGTGGGTTGCCATTTCTTTCTCCAGGGGATCTTCCCAACCCAGGGATAGAACCCATGTCTCTTATGCCTCCTGCATTGTCAGATGGATTCTTTACCACTAGCGCCACCTGGGACGCCCCAGAAGCTCGCTAGAGACCAAGACGATTCTAAAGAGCCCAGGGTTGGCCAAGAGTGCCGGTGGCTCTGGGGAGTGGCAGGATCAGGGCAGGAGCTCAGAAAGATGGGTTCTCCGCTAACATTGTTGCAAGTCCAACACTCGCTCGGAAGGAGGCTGCTGGATCTTTCCCAGTATGTACTGGGCGAGTGACCTAAGAACGCTTGAGGCTCTTGAAGAGATCTGGGAAATGAGGGCTTTGTGTCTTTGAGGTGTAAGCAAATAATCCTGGGTCAGTAGGAGTCAGACAGTCTGATGTTAGAGGTGGCCCAGAGGTTCCCTTCGCCCTCAGAACTGTCCAGATGCTCTGTCCGGCCGAGGCAGCGGTGGGCTTGGGTGGACCACTCCCCTTCCTCACCGGCCACTTTGCAGTCATAGTCCTGGCTGTCGGTAGCTGGTGTCTGGAGTAGATGCTCCCATGGAGCAGCTCTTCTGCCTGCTCTCTTTCCTAAGAATCGCTTCCAGCACTTTCTCCTGGTGGTGGGGGGGGCGGCAGCTGCTGCTAGGGGGGCTGCCTGTGCTCTCCGGCTCCTCTGGCTGCCCTGGTGGCACACCACAGCCCCTTTCTCCAGGCTGGGGTTGGGCAGCAGAGACGAAGGGGCCTGAAAGCCAGGCCTGGGGAGGTGGGGTTTATTTGTAGAACGGGTGATGAGGGTGGCACGCGTCATTCTCAGGGGAGAGCGACCCGGTCTGATCTCTGTTTTGCAAGGGCCCTTTGGTGACTGGATCAAGGCCAACGAGGCCAGTTGGGGAAGGAGACAAGAAAACCGAGTCAGGAGGTGGTAGGTTTTCATGTTGTGGTCTGGATCATAGTCTGATTTATGATGCCGTTTGTCAGGAACCTCACATCTGCTGAAAGCAGCAAAGCGAGGACTCCAAGGCTGGCCTCCCCTGTGCGTGTCCTCGTTGGCTGGCAGTGGACTTCCATTTTGATCCCGTGTTATTTCCCTGTTGGACATTTGATGATGAATCTTTTCAAGGGGGGGCGGTAGCCTCTGGCCACACTGCTGTGTCCATCCAGCCTGTCGTCTCAGACGTGAGGGAATGACCTGTCCAGACACGTGCAAACATCTTACCTGTCTTTGCAGAGAGCTTCCCACCCCTATGCCGCAATGCAGACTTCGAGGCCATTACCCCAAATAGAGAACATTTTATTGGTAAGAAAGGAAGCATCTTTTCTTAAAAAAAAAAAAAAAAGAAAGAAAAAATCATTTCTTTCCGTTTCTATTTCCCCACTCAGTCAGTTCTGTGACATTGCTGAAAGCGGAAGTGGAATAGATGCGGTTGCTTGCTCTGACCTGGGCCTCCTGACTGGAGCCTAGCGGTCTTTGGCAGATAGGCTTTTGAGGAACTTTCGATTCCCAAACCCTGCCTGTGTCTAAGTAAGAGCGCTCTGCAGTCTTAGACACGTGCTGCATGATAGGCGACGGAACTGTGCAACGGGCTGGCCAGTGGTCGGTCCCAGGCAAAATGTGTGTGCGTCTTTTCGGTTGTCTAAGAGCTGTGATTTCCTTGGTTGTTTTGATAGGTTCATTTATTCATATCAAACAAAGAACCCGTTGGGAGGTGAAAAGTGACAGGGAAGATACTTCTCGGAATGAATGAATGAATGAATAGAAGAAATGGCATAGCCTACAAATGTACACAGCATCACTCTGTGTGTGTATATTTAGGAATCACTTCCCCTAAAGGAAGACTATAGTCTGAAGTGTTATCTTGTAGTGAATACTACTAGTTAAGTAAATCAAACACTTACCTTACGTATCAGAGCTCTGTGAGGGACCAAGCTCTGAGTGTGTCACATTGCTTCATTACTCCTCGTGGGAAAATAGCTGGAGATTAGGAAACATACCTAAGCTGATGAATTGGAAGTGGCAGCAGAGACGGGTATGAACTCGAGGGTTCAGACCCCAGAACTTCTGGGCCTTTCCCTGAATGGAGAGACAGACGTAGTCCCTTATGTATTTAGGTGAATTTGTACGTGTCCTCTTGCATCTGTGCCTGAATGACGTAGCGAGCATGAGTTCCCACTTTTCTGAGCATCTCATGGGAGGTGTGGTTGAGGTGTGTCCCGGATGTAGCATTCCTTGTTGGCTCCTGAATTCTCAGCTTCCCGCCAGAATTCCTCCTGGGAAGGGTGTCCTGGCATGTGGATTCTTAAAAGCTTCCTTGGAGGATCTGATTCATGTGCTTAGTCGCTCAGTCATGTCTGACTCTTTGCAACCCCATGGACTGTAGCCCGCTGGGCTCCTCTGTCTATGGGATTTCCAGGCAGTAATACCGGAGTGGGTTGCCATTTCCTTCTCCAGGGCATCTTCCTGACGCAGGGATCGAACCTGGGTCTGCTGCATTGCAGGCAGACTCTTTACCATCTGAGCCACCAGGGAAGCCTGCCAATTGGGCATTAGGGAGCCTTTGCACTGACAGTGTTTATTTCTGGGGATTTCTTGGCCCTGTGAGGCAAGCAGGGGTGTGGGTTAAAACCATGGCCTTGGCCTCAGACAGTCCTGAGCTGGGGACCTGGCTTCTTTGCATGGTAGCCCTGGAACCCTTGGGCTGTGGCTCAGCTCTTTTGAGCTGTTGTTTGTTCCTCTGTGCAGGGAGAAAAATGTCCGAGGGCTGTCCAGAGGATTAGGAGATGTTGCGTGTAAAACAGCGTGGCACACGTCCACCACTTAAAAAATACCAGCTGTTATTAGTATAAAGGCCGCACAGAGGGAGACTAGAGGACACAGGGCGTATGCAGGTGGACTGACCGCCTCTGTTCTCTTTCTGTTTCTTCCCTGCTCTCCTCACCCGCAGGACGGCTCCCTGGGAAACATCGATGACCTGGCTCAGCAGTATGCAGATTACTACAATACCTGCTTCTCCGACGTGTGTGAGAGGATGGAGGAGCTGCGGAAACGGCGGGTTTCCCAGGACCTGGATGTGGTGAGTGGGATCCCGGGAATATGTGCTTGCCCAGCCAGCCTGCTCCTGGTCCAGTATCCCCTCCCTCCCCCTCCAACGCTTGTGCGTGGATCATTTTGCTGCACTACTTTGAGGTAAAAGAATTCGGATCCCCAAAGGATTAACCCAGTTCTGTGGATATCAGACAATAATTATCAGTAGGGGCAACAGTGATCAAATTTTTTACAAAAATATCGTTTATTTTAACTCAAGAGGAAAGGATATTTTTACACTAGACTGATATACACTGCATTTTTACTGACTCTAAGCCAAAAAGAGGTCTAGGCTAGTTCTCTCCTTTCTTCCTTTGTTTTCAACAAGATAAAGTTTAAAGAAGCAAGAAACCATCCTAATTTCTCACCTAGTAATAACCCACATGGGTGTTTCAGCAAGTCTCTGTTGGGGGCATTTTTACATCAGCTATGTAATTCTTGCTTTTATACTTAATACTTTATTATAGTTCTGTGTTATGAAGACTTCTTTGTTATCACCATTTTTCATGGCTATATTCCTTCTCTCAGGTGCATTGAAATTCATTTGTCTGTTTTGTGAAGACCTTTATGTGTATGGTTAGTGAAGAATTTGAAGTTGCATGTGATAAATAGTAAATAAATATCTTGCTGCTACTGCTAAGTCATGTCAGTCGTGTCCAGCTCTGTGCGACCCCATAGCCAGCGGCCCACCAGGCTCCTGGGATTCTCCAGGCAGTACCTTAGGTCCATATAATCTCTGGGCTTCTCAGGTGGCACTAGTGGTGGTAAAGAACCTGCTTGCCAGTGCAGGAGACATAAGAGATGCAGGTTTGATTCCTGGGTCGGGAGGATTCCCTGGAGGAAGGCATGGCAACCCACTCCAGTGTTCTCACCTGGAGAAACCCATAGACAGTGGAGCCTGGAGGGCTGTGGTCCAAGGGTTGCAAAGAGTCAGACACGACTGACATGACTTAGCACGCACGTATGCCATGAAATCCATTTATCTGCCAGTATTTCCGCGCTATTGCTTAGTCGCTGTGTTGTGTCTAACTCTTTGTGACTCCATGGACTGTAGCCCTCCAGGCTCCTCTGTCCATGGGATTTCCCAGGCAGGAATACTGGAGTGGGTTGCCATTTCCTTTTCCAGAGTATCTTCCTGACCCAGAGACCAAACCCACTTAGCCACCTGGGAAGCTCTTTGGGTAATAACACCTCTTGCCTTTAAAAAAAAAAAAAAGGCACACTGATTCTATTGAATCCTTATTCATTTTGTGATTTTCTATAATTATTTTATTACTGATTCCTTTTATAAAAAACCTATTATAAAAACGTATTGGATAAGGGATCCAACAAGTACTTTAGGCACTGCAGCTGTTATATTTCACAAGTACATGACTCACTTCCTTTGTAGGTAAGATGCTGGTGCTCTTATGCACTTTCATTTTTTCCCTAACTCAATCCACCTAAAGGCTTCTTATAGCATAACTGTCAAATAATTACTGATCCTTCTTCCTCACTGATTTAGTATTCCACATGGGTGGGAGTTGGTATAATAGAGTCAGCTGAGACTGAGAAGCATCAGTCGGGGGCAGAAAGCCATCATTCCGCGAGCCTGGCACCGGGGCCCAAGCAGGCACCGGGGCGTCATTGTTATTAAGGGCGTCTTTCTTATAACTTTGTCCCCTGGTGTGAGTCAGTGGGAGAGAGGCGTTTCCTTTCTTCCTTTCTCATGTGGGAAAACTTTAAAAAATTCATTAGGCTAACCTGCTGGCACAAGGTTGATGCTCTTTCTTTTGGCAAGATTGCAGCCAAACAATAACCTAATTATCGCACTGAGTTCTTGAATGTTGCAATTTTGCCGTTGAAAAATAGTCTGGTAGGATACTCTGTGGCTTCCTAGGACACTTCACCAAGCAAGGAAATGATGGCTGTGAACTGGCAGATGAACCTTGATATGACACTCAACTGCTCTTCTCCAAATTCTAGCCGGTTAAGAGTTGGGGTTTCCATAATTATCCCACAGTGTTTAGGAAACTTGGAGAGCAGCTTCTTGGTAGGAAAGGAAGCCTGCCTGGAGGTGGGATAAATAACTTCTTCCCATTTAGACAGATGGGCCTCATTTGGTGTGCTCCGTTCCAGAGCTTCAGAAGACAGTGTGGGAGAAAATACCACAGGAGCTAAATTAGTTCTCATCAGAGCTGCAGAAATGTGATGGTGGGTAACATTGATGGGAGCCAGTTCCAGCCAGGCTGGAAACTTCATCCTTTCAACTGTAGTTAGTGAGAAAAGTGAGATCCAAGTCATCATATTCAGGTTCCCTTTCTATGAGATTCCAGACAAGTCCTGAAGACCAAGTTAGATTCCACATGGTTCTCATTATTCAGGAATCCATAAGCTGGAGACTGAAAAAGCATTTTAAAAAAATTTAAAAATCTGTTGGCTTCTCTGCATGGCATGCCGAATATTAGTTCCTTGACCAGGAACCGAACCCAAGGCCTTTGCATTGGTAGCAAGGAGTCTTAACCACTGGACCACCAGGGAAATCCCTAGAGGTGTTTTAAGGTCATCATTCAGGCCATGCTTGCAACTCTGGTGACCTGACGAAAGCTTCCTCTTGCAGTGATTAGCTCATCACAGATTGAGTCCTGATGGAGAGCAATTTTCTTAAAAAGCTGTAACTTTCAGTCCATAAGGCTCTCTTTCTTGCATCAGATTTTACCTGTAACTTCTAGACTTTGAATTTTGCCTTCAGACAAGTAGGCAAACTTCTTTCCTGCTCTGCTGTTGGGGCAGCTTTGGGTCTGAGGACCTGCAGTGTAAATCCTTCTTTTCTGGGCTAGTAAGCAGCCCTGTCAAAAGCAGAAGTGAGATGACTTGGAGAAGAAATAATCCACCGATAGCACTAGGAGGAAATAGTAACATGTTAGGATTCTAAAGCATTTTCTAGGGGAAAAAAATAACATCAAGCTTGAGGTGTCCTCTGCAGAAAAAGTCCTTAGAGACAGCCCGAGGATGGAGAGTTTGGTGATGGTTTAAACAGGTCTTTCAGGTTTGTTTCATTTCAGATCCTCTGGGTGAATTTGGGAAACTGAGGAAATGTTCTATTGATGGAACATATTTAGATATTTCTTGGGCTTTCCGGAGGGATGATGTGGGGTGGGAGGTGGGAGGGGGGGGTTTCATGTTTGGAAGTTCATGTACACCCATGACTGATGCATGTCAATGTATGCCAAAACCAATACAGTACTGTAAAGTAAAATAAAGTAAAAATAAAAATTAAAAAAAAAAAGTCCCAAAACATGCAGTGTCCTTAAGAGCTAATTACATACCAACTGGAGAATAAACAAGCCCAAAAGTTACCCTACCCATAGAGATGCTTGATTTAACCCTGAAAAATAAAAGGTTTTGATAATTATGTTAGTAATTAACTTTCTGGACTGGATATCAAACTACTTCTCCAGGACCTAATCACCTGGCCCCTGACTGGCATAAAGCACTTACTTGATAAAGTGTTTTGGGGGGCCAGTTAGTTTAGATGGAGGTAACAGAGAGAGGACAGATGGATGAAAATTCAACAGCATAAGCAGGGATTGTGATTCAAATGTATAACTATCGTGAGAGTTTTTATTTAGCACCAAATGGGCCCTAAAGGGACTGTGTATTTGGACTGCAGCCTTTGCCTCTGCTGGGGATCAGGACATTAGCGCTCTTGAACAGCAGGGAAGTTGCCTGTATTTCCATACATTTGGCACATCCCTGAGCACCATGTGTGTTTTTGGCTGCAAGAAGCTGCATTTGGAAATGACAGCAGCTTCCCAAGTCCATAATGGGCTCATCTCTAGTGATGCTAAGTCTCACATCTGTCAAAGTGACAGTGGCCAGGAGAGAGACACTCTCAAGGTAGCCTCTTATTACTGGCCACGTCAGCTTCCTTGGCATCTTTGAAGCTGAATCTGCTCGGATGTTGGCAGAAACAAGTTTGTGTGGTGGCTGGTGTAGCACAGCCCTGGTGGAAAAGTTACCACTGTAAAGTGGGACCCTGTTCGTGATGCTGGATCTCCATGCAGATTGTTAACACATTTGTGTGGGCACCAGGACCCAGGAGCCCAGGCAAGATGCACCCAGGTCTTTAAGGATCCGGAATATAAATACAAATATTGCACATTATCTCAGAGGATATCAGAATGGGATATCAGAATCATTGCTGATGGTGTAGGGATAATTCTGGGACATAATTATTGTTACTTGCAATTTTCATAATTTAATCTTTCAAGGTATAATTCTAGACTAAGAGGAAGTAAAAGTGGTATCTGTCATGACTAAAGATGATTCTTGAGGCTTCTTCAGATTCTAACCTTCCCACCCCAAGCCCAGGTGGGAGTCCTAGCCTCTGTGGTTGTCATAGTGGCAAAAGAGCATGAGAAACATGATGGCAAGCGACTTGGGGTTAGATTCTGGCCATTGTACTTAGCTGGCAAGTTGTGTAACCTGTCTAAGTTTCAGGTTCCCCTTCTATAAAATGGGATAAAAATATCTCATAAAGTCATTACCAGGATTAAATGGGGGAAATTACTATAAAATACCTCGTCCACCATCGTAAGAGACCTGTACCTGCTTATTTCTTTTCCTTCCCTTTTATTCCTGGTTCAAAAACTCCTGTAGTGATACTAGAGAGTCTGTGATTTGTACTTCATTAATATTTATTCATATAAGTGCAGAGATTTCTTTTAGCTTTTATTTTGGGATATTTCAAACATATTTAACAGCATAGTATAACAAACATCCTGTGCCCTTCAGCAGTTACCAGCATCCTGACTTCTCCCTTTATCTTTACTCTTCAGTTCAGTTCAGTCGCTCAGTCATGTCTGACTCTTTGTGACCCCATGAATCGCAGCACGCCAGACCTCCCTTTCCATTACCAACTCCTGGAGTTCACTCAGACTCATGTGCATCAAGTCCGTGATGTCATCCAGCCATCTCATCCTCTGTCGTCCCCTTCTCCTCCTGCCCCCAATCCCTCCCAGCATCAAAGTCTTTTCCAGTGAGTCAACTCTTCGCATGAGGTGGCCAAAGTACTGGAGTTTCAGCTTTAGCATCATTCCTTCCAAAGAAATTCCAGGGCTGATCTCCTTCAGAATGGACTGGCTAGATCTCCTTGCAGTCCAAGGGACTCTCAAGAGTCTTCTCCAACACCACAGTTCAAAAGCATCAATTCTTCGGCGCTCAGCCTTCTTCACAGTCCAACTCTCACATCCATACATGACCACAGGAAAAACAATAGCCTTGACTAGATGGACCTTAGTCGGCAAAGTAATGGCTCTGCTTTTGAATATGCTATCTAGGTTAGTCATAACTTTCCTTCCAAGGAGTAAGCATCTTCTAATTTCATGGCTGCAGTCACCATCTGCAGTGATTTTGGAGCCCCCCAAAATAAAGTCTGACACTGTTTCCCCATCTATTTTCCATGAAGTGATGGGACCAGATGGCATGATCTTCGTTTTCTGAATGTTGAGCTTTAAGCCAACTCTTTCACTCTCACTTTGACTTTCATCAAGAGGCTTTTTAACTCCTCTTCACTTTCTGCCATAAGCGTGGTGTCATCTGCATATCTGAGGTGATTGATATTTCTCCCAGCAATCTTGATTCCAGCTTGTGTTTCTTCCAGTCCAGCGTTTCTCATGATGTACTCTGCATATAAGTTAAATAAGCAGAGTGACAATATACAGCCTTGACGTACTCCTTTTCCTGTTTGGAACCAGTCTGTTGTTCCATGTCCAGTTCTAACTGTTGCTTTCTGACCTGCATACAGGTTTCTCAAGAGGCAGGTCAGGTGGTCTGGTATTCCCATCTCTTGAAGAATTTTCCACAGTTTATTGTGATCCGCACAGTCAAAGGCTTTGGTATAGTCAATAAAGCAGAAATAGATGTTTTTCTGGAACTCTCTTGCTTTCTCCATGATCCAGCGGATGTTGGCAATTTGATCTCTGGTTCCTCTGCCTTTTCTTTTTGAAAGTTTCTTGTTTGTGAAGTACAGTTTACGCATTGAAATGCAGGCATCTGAGCTACCTCATTTTGCCACAAGGGTGGTCACCCACATCCCGGCATGGCATAGAACACAGCCGCCACCTTGCAGCGTTTCCCCATGTGCCTTCTCAGTAAATCCTAGATTGAGGACTGGGATGTTTGTCAGTCTGTTCTGGTCCTTTCTGTATGTAGTGCATGGCACATAATAGGTACTCAGTGAGTATTTGTTGAATTCATTTGTATATATCATTATTTAAGACTATTAAGTGAGCATCAGGCATATGTCTGAGACTTTGTCATTCCAGAAAAACAACGATGTATTCCTCATCCACAAAGATGTTATAATTTAGTGGCGGTTTTAGACAAGTAAACAGACTTTTTTTTTTTTTGGCTGTACTTTTTTAGTTTGCGAGATCTTGGTTTCCCATTTAGGGACTAAACCCTGGCCCGTGGCTGTGAAAGTGCCAAGTCCTCATCATTGGACCACCAGGAATTCCTTAAGCAGACTATTAAGTGCAGGAAGTACTCAGGAGAGACCCTGACCCAGTTTAGGAAAATCAAAGAAGGCTTCCTGGAGGAGGTGATGCCTAAGCCCAACTGTAAAGAAACACGAAAGAGTAATCTGGTTGGGGAGGGAGGTGTAGACAGTGCAGAGTAATTTAAGGCCGAGGTCACAGAAAAAGCCAAAAATGAGAGCGAAAATGTGGCTTTTATGGGCCGTGGAGAGAAGTTTACTGTGGCTAGAAGCTACGATGTAAACACATGTACGGAGAAAAGATAAACGCTGTCCTTTCACAGGTCTTGTATTATTAACAATATAAAAAGAATATTGCTTTGATTCATCACCATTCCCAAGACAAAACAAAAATAATCACCCTTTCGCAATAGTTGATCGGCTGGGCCAAGGTGACCTTGTGGCCTCCCCAAGCCACGCAGACTTGTGCCGACTCCAGGGGGCTTTTGTTTTGTCTTACTGACTGCTCTTCTTTTGTTATTTGCTAGACAGCAAGGCCTGTGGAAAGCAGGCTTCCAGTAACTTTAAGCTCCCTGAATATTCAAGAAAAGGTAAGGGTTGCCCCCACCTAGGCGCTCAGGGAACACTGGCTGCCCCAGGAGGCTACCAGATTCCTGAATTCTTATTCTCACCCATAGGATGAGTACATGATCTGTGTTGCAAATTGTCCTGAGTTTAAATATTCAACTGCTGAATGCTAAAGCCCACCTGTTGCGCTAAGGGCATTTGCTTTTGTTTTGTTTCATTTTGTCTTAAAGGACATTATTTGCTAGCTTTGGGCTACTGTTGATTTGCAGATTGCAGTCAGAAACAGTGGGCATTAGATAGTGAGTCTGAACCACATTCTGCTGTGGGATTCACACACTTGATGTCAAAATACACTGAGCCTTTATGTCCTAAGCCAGATGGTAATACAGTTCTCTGCTCGAGCTCCTCTCAGACAAAGTCCCATTTGTAGTCAAATGTCCAGTCCCAATTTAGTCAGCATTTTTTGTACATTGCACCACGTTAACACAGACATAAACAGGCCTCTTGGCTGCCAGATTTGATCTTGGCATCCTGTACCTCTCATAATTGAGAAGGTTTTTATTCTACTTAACAATCAATTTAGGTGTCCTTCCATCCTCTTCAGCTTGGAGACCTTTGTAGACAGCTGTACATTCTGAAAGCTGACAGATTAGATACAATCGCTGATAGAATAGCTGTGTGTGTATATAAAATAGCCCCCATCAGACTTTTCAAATATGAAATCAACATCAGCTTCCTTTTCTAGTTTTGCTCCTGAGCATTCAGAAATGACTGATTTTTGTTGGTTTGCATTTGTAAAAGCAGTGTGCCTGGGGGGATTAAACACCAAAATAGCATTCTGCTCAAAATACATTTGCTTGCCCGAAAGTGGAAAAAGTCTAAGCTTTGTAGTTGTTTTCATTTACATACACCAGAGAGAATTCCTAAATGTTAATCAAGTTGACAGTAATTGGGGAGAAAAACCCAGGAATTAGAGAGGCCAGAATCTGGGCTCGGAGTGGGAAAGGAGTGCCTTTGTTCTTAGAACTGGGACCTTTCAGAGTTGAGTGAGGCCCAGGCCAGGTGCCTTTTTGAAGCCCTGGAATATTAAAACCAGGACTGTAGTATGATCTCAGAGTTTACATGTAACAATTAAACACTTTTCACGTGGAAGATTGCGGTGTAATTTATTTGTGCTAATCACAAACTAATTATAGGCTATTTAAACATGCTAATTTGTAGCACGCTAGAGGCAGTATGGTCTCCTTGTGAGAGAAAAGTAAAGTAAAGGAGTGTGATTAATGTTTCCTCATTTTCAGTGGGTTTCTGCATCCACATCTACAAGGTTATTTGACAATATTGTCAAGGGTCTAAGTTTGAGATCCTTGGCAAAGACTTGGTGGCCCAGGCCCTGGTTGGTTGGAAGGGCGAGGGTTGGGGGTCTGGAGTGGGATTAGGTAGATGCCTGCAGGGCCCAGACAGAAAGTCAGCAGGTGCAGGGTTGTGAGTCTTCGCTGGTGTCGGCCCATACACCTGACATTGGCCTTCTGACCTCGTGGGTCCACATCTTATCCGATGAGGTGGGGCATGTTCAGGGTAGTGTGGCTGTAGACCAGGTCCTTATTTTACTTTACATTTCATTTTTTAATAAAATAAATAAAATATTTATAAAATTGTATATATTTTATATTTATATTACTATTTATATTTAGTTTTTAAATTTATTATTGGCTGATGTAGGATTTTAGTTCCCCGACCTGGAACTGAACCCAGGCCCCGGCAGTGAAAGTGCCAGGTTCTAACCACTGGACCACCAGGGCATTTCCTAGACTTGGTCCGTATTTTAATGGGATCTCTCACCACAGCTCCTGTGCACCAACCAAAATGGCCAGGGACAGAAAGAACTGGGTCCCAGGGCATCAAGTATTCTGACTGGCCCTTTCTCTAGCCACCTCCTTTGAGAAGATCATTATACTGGTTTCAGCAGTAATTTTTGATTTGGAGCTGCTTCCCCCACGCCTGCACCCTCCCAACCCAGTTTGGAAGTTTTGTGAATTTTATTTTAAATAGAAGAAAGCAAGACAGTAAAATGTTGGAATAATTTGTTCTATGCATTTGGTTCAGTTCTTCAGGTTTTTTTTTTTTTTTTTTTTTTTCCATTTAGTGTTTAGAAGGACACAAAGTAACCTGGTGACTGAAAAATACATCACAGAACCCTCAGAGCAGGGTGTTGACTTTCTGTTCCTCTCTTGCCATATTTCNTTTTTTTTTTTTTTTTTTTTTACCATTTAGTGTTTAGAAGGACACAAAGTAACCTGGTGACTGAAAAATACATCACAGAACCCTCAGAGCAGGGTGTTGACTTTCTGTTCCTCTCTTGCCATATTTCTCAAAAAGGGACATCAGAGTCTAGCTATTTGCACGCTCCCCCGCCTTCTCCCCATGTCAACCTTTGTTTTAGAAACGGAGGCTTCATTGGTCAAGTATAGCAGTGCTGTTAAGAGTTCAGGAGTCAACCAGTTTCTCTATCACTGATTATTCTTAGGCTGGTGCATAACGTATTTATTTCTAAGGGATACTTTGAGAGACTTTCTGCAATTATTTAGAGTATGAAGATGTTTGAAATTTGTGGTACAGCCATGCTATCCATCTCATGGGCCCCAGCAGAAGCTGATGGAACTTAATCAAAAATAAATCAAGGGTAAGTCCAAACCAGATTGAAAGCACATCATGAATATTCGTGAACATCTGGATATGTTTGTGGGAGTGTATGTTATTTTTTAATGTGTGCGATGGCAGGGAATGCCTTTTTAACAAAGATGCCAAGAGGAAGACAGATTTCCAGCTGTGATTTCAAAGGGCATTTTTGTGTGTGGATATCCTTTCTCCTGGGCATGTGGGTTTCACTTCTCCAAGATACTCCTTTGATCTCTTTCATCTTTTGGAATCTCTTTTGATAATTTATCTGAATTCTTCATTGGAGTCAGTCACTTGACTCATGAACATTAAAAACCTTTCTTTCTAAGGGAGATTTTCAGCTTAAGTGAAAGTCACTAGTTAATGTTTCTGATGAATCTTTTAAATGCCGGTGATTTTATGATAATTATCATTGAAGCTATTTGGCATAGTTGATCATCGCTATAACCTAACGTGTGTAAAACTCAGGTACTTTATCTGCTTCACTACCTAAAGTAGTTGCAATAACTAGAAAGAAAGGGTGAAATGTGAAGAGGTCATAATAACAATACTGATAATTATTGCAATAATGACATTTAAAAAATACATTAAGTTCATGAAGATCCATACCTATCACCTTATGTATTTTTAATACCCCTATGAGACAGATATTAATATTGTTATAATTACATTTGGGCAGAGGCAGAAAATAGTGCTCCCAAAGGGAGGCCAAATCACCTAGTAGGTAAACTCCATTGCCCACCTGTTTGGTCATTCTTTGTCTGGGACCGACCTGGAACTTCGGTCAGGGCATTCATTGCCTGATGGGGATGACAATGGCTTGTTGTAAAGCAAGCTATTACAGGTTGTTGTAACGGTTACATAATATGCTAGGTTAAATAAGGTAATGTTTGTAGAGCACTTGACAGTTTCTGGGTGCATTCTAAAGCTCAATGAATATAATAAACATTATTTATAATAGGAATGGTAAATAAATAGGACTTGTTAAAAATCTAGTAGCTGGTAGTATCAAAGGTAGGAAGGATTTGAAATTGGACTCATGCTCCGTTGCTCAGTCATGTCCTACTCTATGACCCTATTAACTGTAGCCCGCCAGGCTCCTCTGTCCATGGGATTTTTCAGGCAAGAATACTGGAGTGGGTTGCCGTTTCCTCCTCCAGGGCATCTTCCCTACCCAGGGATCGAACCCAGGTCTCCTGCATCTCCTGCATTGCAGGCAGATTACTAACTCTGAA
>SJYX01012912.1:273259-327814 GCA_006410675.1 Oreotragus oreotragus
CTGGGTGCTGGTCACCGGAGATGCACATTTTGAACAGAATTTTAGTCAGATAAAAATTTCTTCTGCAGTGGTTGTGTTTGTTTGCTTATTTCTTTTGACTGGAACTCTCAGCATATGAACCTCAAAGATGGCCTCCGAAGGCCGCCATTAGGAGATGCGGTGCTCATGTGAGGGAAATCTGTTTCTGAGCGGCAAGAGATGAGAAAGAAGTTATAAATAAATGCAGTTGGTTATTTTAATTAGTCACATTATGTATGTTGTTGTTTAGTCGCTAAGTTGTATCCAACTCTTGCGACCCCATGGACTGTGTACCACCAGGCTCCTCTGTCTGTGGGATTTCCCAGGCAAGAATGCTGGAGTGGGTTGCCGTTTCCTTCTCCAGGGGATCTTCCTGACTCGGGGACTGACTCTATGTCTCTTGCATTGGCAGGAGGATTCTTTGCCACGGAGCCACCTGGGAAGCCCTTACTGTTTGTATACAGCTTCCTAAATTCATTGCTGAGCTTAGAGAGAGTGGTGTGCTATCCATCAGCACCTAGCACAGAGGCAAGCCAACATTTGTGTGTCTTCTTCTAGCACAACTTAGCAGCAGAGCTTGAGTGCTAAGAGCCTGGACACAGGAATCCAGGAAGGATATGGCCCTCAGGGTATTGGCCTTCCAGAAGGAATGGGAAAAATCTTGGGGCCGGGGGTCAGGCCCTTCTCAGGTTTAGGAAGGCATTGTTCATTACATGGGGGTAAATGAATAGGGCTGAATTTGTTTTAGTTTGGTTTAGCTCTTTTTTTTTTAGTTTAAAAGATTACTTTCTTTTAGATTAAAAAATTACTTCTTTTAAAGATTGTAGTAAAATAGACATAGCATAAAAGTTGCCAGCTTAACCATTTTTAAGTGTCCATTTCGGTAACGTTTAGTGTCTTGTGCTCTCGTCATCACCCTCCGTTGTCAGGACTGTTTTCATCCTGCAAAAACTGAAACCTGATGCCTACTGATCAGTGACTTCCCTCTCCCCGCCCCCCACCCCCAACTCCAGGTAACTATTCTATTTTCTGTCTTTATGGATATGGCCTCTCATAAGCGAAATTCAGTCCCTGGGTCAGGGAGATCCCTTGGAGAAGGAAATGGCAATCCACTCCAATATTCTGACCTGGAGAATTCCATGGACAGAGGAGCCTGGTGGGCTACAAAGGTGGAACATGAGGTCTCAAAGAGTGGAACAGGAGCAACTACACTTTCACTTTCATAAGTGGAATTATATAGTACTCGTTCTTTCGGGACTGACTTATTTCACTTACTATCACGTCCTTAAGCTTTTCCCATGTAGCAGCACGTGACAGAATTTCCTTCATTTTTCAGAGACTGAGTAACATTTCACTGTATCTATTTACCACATTTTATTTGTCCATTCATCCATCAAGAGGCAGTTGGATTGCTTCACCCGTTTCACTTTTGAGCGAAATGCTATGAACCCCATGTTATGAACATGGGTGTGCAGATCTCTCTTTGAGTCTCTGCTTTCAGTTCTTTGTGGGTATATACCGGGAAGCAGAATTCCTGGAACATAAGGTAATTCTATTTTTAATGTTTTGAAAAGGCCCTATACTGTTTTCCATAGCAGTTGTACCATTTTACATTCCTATCAGTCGTGCACAAATGTTTCAGTTTCTCCACATCCTTGCCAATGCAAGAAACTTTTCTTTTTTTCTAAATAATAGCCAATTCTCATGTTTATGGATGTGAAATGATACCTTCTTGTGGTTTTGATTTGCATCTCCCAACCTAGATAGCATATTGAAAAGCAGAGATATGTCTGCCAACAAAGGTCCATCTAGTCAAGGCTATGGTTGGATGGATGGATGTATGGATGTGAGAGTTGGACTGTGAAGAAAGCTGAGTGCCAAAGAATTGATGCTTTTGAACTGTGGTGTTGGAGAAGACTCTTGAGAGTCCCTTGGACTGCAAGGAGATCCAACCAATCCAGCCTAAGGGAGATCAGTCCTGGGTGTTCTTTGGAAGGACTGATGCTGAAGCTGAAACTCCAGTACTTTGGCCAACTCATGCGAAGAGTTGACTCATTGGAAAAGATCCTGATGCTGGGAGGGATTGAGGGCAGGAGGAGAAGGGGACAACAGAGGATGAGATGGCTGGATGGCATCACCAACTTGATGGACATGAGTTTGGGTAAACTCTGGGAGTTGGTGATGGACAGGGAGGCCTGGCGTGCTGTGATTCATGGGGTCGCAAAGAGTGGGACACGACTGAGCAACTGAACTGAATTGAACTGAACTGAGCGTAAACTCCGGGAGTTGGTGGTGGACAGGGAGGCCTGGCGTGCTGCGATTCATCGGGTTGCAAAGACTCGGACATGACTGAGTGACTGAACTGAATGATTAGTAACATGGAGCATCTTTTCATATGCTTTTTGGCCATCTGTATATTTCTTAAGAGAGGTGTCTATTAAAGTTTTTTTTTTTTTTCTATTTTCAAATTGTGTTGTTTTTGTTGTTGCGTTTTAGGAGTTCTCTATATATCCTGGATATTAATCCCTTATTGAATGTAAATACTCTATGATTTGCACATATTTTCTCCCTTTCCCCAGCTTGCCTCTGTTAATAGTGTTTTTTGTTGTACAGAAGTTATAAAATTCTGATGAAGTTCAGTTTATCTCTTTTTTTTGGTTATTGCCTGTGTCTTTGGTGTCATAGCCAAGAAATCATCATTGTCAAAGACAATGTCATGAGGCTTCTTCCTCTTGTTTTCTTCTAAGAGGTTTTTTTGGTTTGAACTCTTCTATTTAGGTCTTCGACCCTTTTTGAGTTATTTATTGTATATAGGGTAAGCTTCCCTCATGGCTCAGATGGTAAAGAATCTGCCTGCAGTGCAAGAGACCCAAGTTCAATCTCTTGGTTGGGAAGATCCCCAGGAGAAGGGAATGGCTACCCACTCCAGTATTCATGCCTGAAAAGTCTCATGGACAGAGGAGCCTGTTGGACTGCAATCCATGGGGTCACAGTGAATCCGACACGACTGAGAGACAGCACAACAAGAACAATCCTTTGGAACATTTGCCACAGTACCTGGTGGCTCATGGTGACTTGTACCTTGCAGAGGTCAACAATTATTAACTGCATATCTAATTATTAACAGTTGTAAGGAGATAGTATTGTGTGTAAGGAGATAGTATTGTATGAAGGTACTTCCCTGGTGGCTCAGACGGTAGCAGTATTGAATTTAAACAGTCTCTTGTTTTAATTTTTGTTCAATGAATTCCCAAAGACACTTTTGTTTCCTTTAAGATGTCCGAAAATGCTGTGAAAATTGCCATCAATGTTATGATAAAAGCATTAGAGAAAAATAAGGATAAGAGAAGGGAGAAATTTTTATGCTAACATCACCTTGGGGCTATGTAAGAAATTTCATACCTAAGTGACTTCAAGATTGTCTTTCAGAACTACAATTTAAAGTCAGTCAGCAGAAGAAAGTGATTCCCCGTGTTTTTAATAAAGTGGAACTGTGGAGGCAGTCATGAAGCATGTATCAAATGACCAAGTCTGGTTCCTTGAAGACTCACTTCCACCACAGGCCATAACAGAACATACGCTTACCAGCAATACTTGTTCTCTTATCAAGAAGATATTTGTGGAAAATATCCTGATATGTGTCAGTTGGAGGTTGTAAACCCACCGCTGGTAGAGTAGCAATGAATTTAGAGAGTGTTTTGTACAATAATCCCAATGAGTACTCTCTCCGTTTCCCTCAGAATGTGCTTAAACATAGAGGTGGGTATTTTTTTTTGTTATAACAAAAAGTCAGTGTTATGGAATGCAGTGCCCATGGTTATATTCTTAATGTTTGTATGTTCAAACCACAAAAGAGATTACTTGTGCTCAGGAATGGTTTTGTTTTTTATCTCAGACAATTTTTAAAGTTCTCAACTGGTTCTCTTGAGACAAGAGCCATACCTTCCTATAAAGCAAGGAACCATATTACCACCATTACATTTTCTCTCTAAGACAGTCTAAATTAGAAGCTGCACAAAATTCACATTCCATTGTAAATGGAACTCTCATGAGGTAATAAAAAGCCACATTGCATTAGAGGTAATACGTGTTCTGAGATGGGCTTGCTGTAAGGAGGACCTCATGATAAACTAATATAATGCTCTGTAGTGTCATGAGCTACCCAATGGTAGAAGATAAAGCTTTGCCCATATACCTGTGACAGAGACATAAAAATTGCTTCTCAGATATGTATTTTTATTTAAACAATATCATGAATGTATATGATTAAATATATAATCCTATGATTCAATCCATCAGTAAATATTGATTCAGCACTTTAGGTGTCCTGGAGTCCAGGAAAAATGCAATAAAAAGTATTTTTTTCCATTAGACAAACACCCATGAATTACAAGAGGATCCAGTTTTATGTAATTCAGCATTATATAATTCAATGTTATGCAATTACATTCAATCAACGTGCACTGAATTTTTACCATGTGCAAGGCTATATATCACTTCAGTTCAGTTGCTCAGTCCTGTTCAACTCTTTGCAACTCCATGGACTGCAGCACACCAGGCTTCCCAGTCCATCACCAACTCCAGAAGCTTCCTCAAACTCATGTCCATTGAGTTGGTGATGTCATCCAACCATCTCATCCTCTGTCTTCCCCTTCTCCCTTCTGCCTTCAATATTTCCCAGCATCAGAGTCTTTTCCAATGGGTCAGTTCTTCCCATCAGGTGGCTAAAGTATCGGAGCTTCAGCTTCAACATCAATCTTTCCAATGAATATTTGGGACTGATTTCCTTTAGGATGGACTGGTTGGATCTCCTTGCAGTCCAAGGGACTCCCAAGAGTCTTCTCCAACACCATAGTTCAAAAGCGTCAGCACTTCAGCATTTAGTTTTCTTTATGGTTCAGCTCTCACATCCATATACAACTACTGGAAAAACCATAACTTTGACTAGACAGACCTTTGTTGGCAAAGTAATATGCTTTTTAATATGCTGTCTAGATTGGTCATAGCTTTTCTTCCAAGGAACAAGCATCTTTTAATTTCATGGCTGCAGTCACCATCTGCCATGATTCTGAAGCCCAAGAAGATAAAGTCTGTCACTGTTTCAATTGTTTTCTCATCTATTTGCCATGAAGTGATGGGACCAGATGCCAAGATCTTCATTTTCTGAAATGTTGAGTTTTAAGCCAACTTTTTCACTCTCCTCTTTCACTTTCATCAAGGGGCTATTTAGTTCTTCGCTTTCTGTCATAAGGGTAGTGTCATCTGTATATCTGAGGTTATTGATATTTCTCCCAGCAATCTTAATTCCAGCTTGTGCTTCATCCAGCCTGGCATTTCTCATGATGTGCTCTGCATATAAGTTAAATAAGCAGGGTAACAATATATAGCCTTGACCTACTCCTTTCCCAATTTGGAGCCAGTCTGTTCCATGTCCTGTTCTAACTGTTGCTTTTTGGCATACATACAGATTTCTCAGGAGGCAAGTCAGGTGGTTGGTATTCCCATCTTTTAAGAATTTTCCACAGTTTGTTGTGATCCACACAGTCAAAGTCTTTGGCATATTCAGTAAAGCAGAAGTAGATGTTTTTCTGGAACTCTCTTGGTTTTTCAGTGATCCAACGGATGTTGGCAATTTGGTCTCTAATTCCTCTGCCTTTTCTAAATACAGCATGAATATCTGGAAGTTCACGGGTTCATGTACTATTGAAGCCTGGCTTAGAGAATTTTGAGCGTCACCTTGCTAGCATGTGAGATGAGTGCAACTGTGCAGTAGTTTGAACATTTTTGGCATTGCCTTTCTTTGGGATTGGAATGAAAACTGACCTTTTCCAGTCCCGTGGTCCTGTGTTTTCCAAATTTGCTGCCATATTGAGTGCAGCCCTTTCACAGCATCATCTGTCAGGATTTGAAATAGCTCAACTGGAATTCCATTACCTCCACTAGTTTTGTTCGTAGTGATGCTTCCTAAGGCCCACTTGACTTCACATTCCAGGATGTCTGGCTTTAGGTGAGTGATCACACCATCATGGTTATCTGGGTCATGAAGATCTTTTTTGTATAGTTCTTCTATATATTCTTGCCACCTCTTCATAATATCTTCTGCTTCTGTTAGGTCCATACCATTTCTGTCCTTTATTGAGCCCATCTTTGCATGAAATGTTCCCTTGGTATCTAATTTTCTTTTTCTTTTTTTGGTTGTCAAATGATCCTTTATTTTCCTTTTTCCTTTACAGTTCTTAACTAGCGGGGCACTCCACTGCACCACTGTTGATATCATCTATGATGTCATGAGGGTGGCGGCCATCAACGTTGCAGCCCACAGACTGGGCGGTCCCCAGGATCTCTTTAATGGTGCCAGAAAGTTCTCTAGCTAGAGACCGATGCTGCATCTGCCGGGCAATGTTGACGATCTCATCAAAAGTGATGTTTCCACTGTGCTTAATGTTTTTCTGCTTCTTTCTGTCCCTTGGTGGTTCCTTGAGGGCTTTGATGATCAGGGCAGAAGCAGAAGGCAACACCTCAATCTGGGCTTGTCTGTTCTGAATGGTCAGTTTCACTGTAATCAGACCCTTCCAATCACCAGTTGCCTTGGCAATGTCATCACCGACCTATTTTGGAGACAGACCCAGAGGGCCGATCTTGGGGGCCAGGGCAGAAGTGGCACCGACTTCCCCACCAGTACACCTCAGGTACACGACTTTGATCTCGTTGGGGTCGAACTTAGGCGGCATGGTGGAGGCGGCTGGTGTCGGATGAACCCGGATTCGGGACGACCGAAGAAAGTTGCACCTTTGCCTCCTCCGAGCCGAAAGCCGAAAGGTATCTAATTTTCTTAGAGATCTCTAGTCTTTATATAAGAGTAAGTAAGTAAAGTCACTCAGTCGTGTCCGACTCTTTGTGACCCTGTGTACTGCAGCCCACCAGGCTCCTCAGTCCATGGGATTCTCCAAGCACGAATACTGGAGTGGGTTGCCATTTCCTTCTCCACGGGATCTTCCTGACCCAGGGATCGAACCCAGGTCTCCTGCATTGGAGGCAGACGCTTTAACCTCTGAGCCACCAAGGAAGAGGCTGTATATAAAACTATATATAAAAAAAGGAAGTGTTATTTGGGTTTTTAGTAATTTTCTATGTAAATTTTGATGAAATTAATGTGAAGCATGAGATCCCTGGTTGTTTAGAACTTTATTTTCAGTCCATAATGGGAATATTTGCCTAAACTTTTATGCAGGCTACTCTCTTGATGGATTTTCCATTAATTTTTCAAATCCTTAATCTCCATTTTAGTAAATTTCCTGTTTGTTACATAACCTTCATGGCCTGAAGCTAGACTGAATGTTGATACTTATGACTCGCTATGACTTGCAGTTGAGGTGTTAAAAAAGCATGTATATGTCTGAGAGATCATATTTCAAGATATTAAAGAGGCTTACAGTTTTATAAATATGAGGGATCATTTTAGATAGATTTTGTTTAAAGCATTGAGAAAATCAGAGTTCACTTAAGAAGTGTTAAGAAGCACCAAGTGTTTATGTTTCACATAAATTTCAATTTGTACCTCATTCTTTTCCTGGCAATAGTAGCAGTTATTTACTTAGCTGCTGTCACTCGGAGAGAAGGATTCTTTAAAGGCTACAGTTACCTTAAAGCGTTCATGAATGGAAGGAGAAAAAAATTGCTTAAAAAATGATGTCAAATGGTATAATGAAGTATTTATTGTGTCATCTCTAAGCTTATGATTTGTACCATTATCCCCTGAATTTGCAGCAAGTTCCCCAAAGTTGAAACACTAAATCATGAAGTATATATGAAAAGAATCACAGGCAAAATAATTATTGTTGGAAAAAAAGAAAGAGGCATTTCTTACAGAAAACAACTTGATTCTGAGTAAAACTGAGGTTTTAATGATGAGACTCTAGGGGGATGTTTACCATTTTTAAAACTGCATGAATCCGGTGTGCATGTTGACCTCTTACCAAATGTATGAAACTTAACTATAATCTTGTTAGTTTGAGCTACTGGTATTAACTTAGTTTGAATCATGTTTGGATGTTCATGGGAACTTAGTGAAGTTCAATTTCAATTAAATTAGTGAGATTAAGTAATTTGCAGAGTAGGTTGTACCCCTAACATGGAAGCCTCGAACATCCTTAAATAATTGACATTGTTCTGTTGTTAAGAGGGAATGTGTGAAAAAATTTCCCTTCTCCATTCTGGTTTACTGCAGCATATTGAAGATAGTTCCCTGTGCTACACAGCTGGACTCTGTTATTTAATCCATAGATAGTTTGTATCTTCTAGTCCTAAACCCCTAATCCACCCCTCCCCCACACTCCCTCCCCTGGGCAACCACAAGGCTTTCCTCAGTTTGTGTGTCTGCTTCAGTTGTGTACATAAAGATTCTACATATAAGTGATAACATGTGGTATTTCTCTTTCTCTTTCTGACTTCATTTAGTGTGATGATCTCTAGGTCCATTCATGTAGCTGCAAATGGCATTATTTCATTCTTTTTATGGTATTGTAATGTTCCTNGCACCCCACCAGGCTCCTCAGTCCATGGGATTCTCCAAGCACGAATACTGGAGTGGGTTGCCATTTCCTTCTCCACGGGATCTTCCTGACCCAGGGATCGAACCCAGGTCTCCTGCATTGGAGGCAGACGCTTTAACCTCTGAGCCACCAAGGAAGAGGCTGTATATAAAACTATATATAAAAAAAGGAAGTGTTATTTGGGTTTTTAGTAATTTTCTATGTAAATTTTGACGAAATTAATGTGAAGCATGAGATCCCCGGTTGTTTAGAACTTTATTTTCAGTCCATAATGGGAATATTTGCCTAAACTTTTATGCAGGCTACTCTCTTGATGGATTTTCCATTAATTTTTCAAATCCTTAATCTCCATTTTAGTAAATTTCCTGTTTGTTACATAACCTTCATGGCCTGAAGCTAGACTGAATGTTGATACTTATGACTCGCTATGACTTGCAGTTGAGGTGTTAAAAAAGCATGTATATGTCTGAGAGATCATATTTCAAGATATTAAAGAGGCTTACAGTTTTATAAATATGAGGGATCATTTTAGATAGATTTTGTTTAAAGCATTGAGAAAATCAGAGTTCACTTAAGAAGTGTTAAGAAGCACCAAGTGTTTATGTTTCACATAAATTTCAATTTGTACCTCATTCTTTTCCTGGCAATAGTAGCAGTTATTTACTTAGCTGCTGTCACTCGGAGAGAAGGATTCTTTAAAGGCTACAGTTACCTTAAAGCGTTCATGAATGGAAGGAGAAAAAAATTGCTTAAAAAATGATGTCAAATGGTATAATGAAGTATTTATTGTGTCATCTCTAAGCTTATGATTTGTACCATTATCCCCTGAGTTTGCAGCAAGTTCCCCAAAGTTGAAACACTAAATCATGAAGTATATATGAAAAGAATCACAGGCAAAATAATTATTGTTGGAAAAAAAGAAAGAGGCATTTCTTACAGAAAACAACTTGATTCTGAGTAAAACTGAGGTTTTAATGATGAGACTCTAGGGGGATGTTTACCATTTTTAAAACTGCATGAATCCGGTGTGCATGTTGACCTCTTACCAAATGTATGAAACTTAACTATAATCTTGTTAGTTTGAGCTACTGGTATTAACTTAGTTTGAATCATGTTTGGATGTTCATGGGAACTTAGTGAAGTTCAATTTCAATTAAATTAGTGAGATTAAGTAATTTGCAGAGTAGGTTGTACCCCTAACATGGAAGCCTCGAACATCCTTAAATAATTGACATTGTTCTGTTGTTAAGAGGGAATGTGTGAAAAAATTTCCCTTCTCCATTCTGGTTTACTGCAGCATATTGAAGATAGTTCCCTGTGCTACACAGCTGGACTCTGTTATTTAATCCATAGATAGTTTGTATCTTCTAGTCCTAAACCCCTAATCCACCCCTCCCCCACACTCCCTCCCCTGGGCAACCACAAGGCTTTCCTCAGTTTGTGTGTCTGCTTCAGTTGTGTACATAAAGATTCTACATATAAGTGATAACATGTGGTATTTCTCTTTCTCTTTCTGACTTCATTTAGTGTGATGATCTCTAGGTCCATTCATGTAGCTGCAAATGGCATTATTTCATTCTTTTTATGGTATTGTAATGTTCCTATGTGTGTGTGTGTGTGTGTGTGTGTGTGTGTGTGTGTGTACCATGTCAGTGGACACTTAGAATGAGCCTAGGGTGCTGCATATATCTTATTGAATTATCAGTTTGTCTGCATATATGCCCAGGAGTAGGATTACTGAATCATATAGCAACTCCATTTTTGTGTTTTTTGAGAACCCTGCATGCTGTTCCCCATAGGGGCTGCACCAATCTGCCTTCCCCCAGACAGGGCAGGAATGTTCAACATTTGAAAAATTTTTGATTAGGAGAATGACACGGGCATTGTGTTCTTGAGGAGTCTGGTTCGTCAGTAGTTTTCTCAGTTATTTGGCAGAAGCAGGAGCAGTGAGAAGGCTGGGGCCGTAGACCAGATGAAAGAGAACAGAAGCCTGAGCAGAGATACCAGCTATGGAAATGGAAATGAGGCAAGATGCTTTGTCAACTGGAAGAACTTACCTTCACTGAGTCCATGGCAGAGGCAGGGATAAGCGGAGGTGCTTGGAGGCTGATGCGGCTTCTTGAAGGTGAGAGAGAGATGGAAGCGGGGTGTGGGAAGATCAGAACTCACTTTATACTATGTGGAAGTTGAGATTCTGTTCAGACACTCTCTAGGAGCTGTAAAGCCAGGGACTTTACAGGCTTTACAGAAGTTGATTTATAAGAGCTGCTAGAGTGAGAGAGAGTCGCTCTGAATCTTAGTTACCATCTTCTTCTTGGCCTCTAACCTGATGTATGGTCTGAAATGAATGGGTCTGTGAGGGGTGAATGGAGGAGGTGGGCACAGAAAATTCATATAAGAAGTTTGATCTTCAGCTCTGAAGAATGAGTGCAATGGGTAGAGCTCACCAACCAACCCCTTCCCTCCCTCCCTCCCTCTCACTCCCCCTTCCTGCCTTCCTCCCTTTCTTCCTCTGCTCTCCTGTCTCCTCCCCTCCCCTGTCTTTCGTTTGTCTTTCTATGGGGAGAGTTGAGCATGTTTGTGGGTCAAAAAGAAGGGAAGAAAAGAATGATGATGAAGAATAAAAAGTAGAAAGGAAGAATAAATATATGGGGACATGCTCCTCCTTTTTATGAAGAAGTGTGACCTTCCCTCTTTGGAGAATGAAGAATATATTTAAAGCGTGAGTGGCTTTCTGATCCTCCTTTGCCAAGGGCATGTCATTCATATTTACAGCAGGTGAAAGTCATCCGAAAAGGTTTGTGTTTCCACTTTTGTCTGTGTAATACTTGCTAAAAAGAAGGTAATTATGTAAAGATATAGAGGAAGCACCCAAATAAGCAGATCTGACTGCCCAAACATGCTAAGTATTGGGTCATAAGGCACAGTCAGAAAGCCTATCATGGGTAGAATTTCTAGAGTTTTTTGTTTTTTTTTTTTTGCACAAACAGATAACCATTGAACGACAGCAGTTTGAACTGCAAGGGTCCATTTATATGCAGATTTGTCTATGGTAAATACTACAGTACTGCATTGTTCTTGGTTGGTTGAATCCATGGATGTGGAGGAACCTCACATATGGGCTATAAATTAAATGCAGACCAAGCCCTGAGATGTTCAAGGGTCAACTGTGTATTCATACGGACATTTTGTTGGATGCAAATGCTTTTAGTCAGTAATTGGCTTGAGGAGACAGGTGATGGAGAGCAGAATGGTTCAGCATGAGTGTAGGAGGCAGGTGGAAGGGAGCTTGCCGTGTGACCGGGAGCAAGTTACTTAATCTCTTAGAATCTCAGTTTCTCCTTCTGTAGAAAGGGGATAAACACAATCTCTGAAGGCTACCGTGTCAACGATGGGGAATTTTTCTTTTAATGTATTCAATACATATTTATTCAGCACCTATTATGTGCCAGACATTGGGGCTGCTACAATGAAGAAAATGGGTGAAGTGTCTGCCCTTGTGGTGCTTAATACATTCCTTAGGATTCAGGAAGAATGAACACATTTCTCAATATTTGTAAAGTACCAAGCATACTGCCTGGCTGTGCTCAGTGTGAGCCAGAATCATTGACATTCAAGACAGCAGAGTGTTTTCACATTAAACAAATTTTTTTAGCCATACCTCGTGGCATGTGAGATCTTAGTTTTCCCCACCATGGGTCAAGCCTGCACCCCCCTGTGTTTGAAGTGCAGAGTCTTAACCACTGGGTCACCAGGGAAGTCTCTCATATTTTTATAATGACAGATGACTGGGGCTTCCATTGGCCAGTGAATTTACAAACTGGTGTTGAATATTTTTAATTTGGGGGAGAAAATCGCTTAGTCCTATTGGTACCTGTTGTCAGTTGAACAAATTACATGTTGATATTAGTCAATGAAAACTGTACATATGCCTAGCAAATTCTGTTTACTATAAAGGGGCCTGGGTACTGATTTCCATATATTGTATTTTTTCCACCTATTAGATGGGAAGCGCCAGGGAAGAATATCACTTTTCTGACACTTGATAGCTTTGACCCAGGCTTTTCTCTAAAAGGTGCCTTTGTTATATCACATGTGTGGGGGGCAAAAAAGATTGATAAAACAGTATTTGAAGAAAAGTATTAATTTTGTAGGAGATATATCACAGAGTAACTTTCTCAAAAAAATAATTAAAGATGGACTTTCATTTGGTATGATCAGCATTGTTGTGTCAGAGCACAGATCCCAGAAAGATAAACATGAATTTTTGGGTTTTTTTTTTTTTTTTGGATGTATTGAGAGGCTTACGGGATCTTAGTTCCCCGACCAGTGTTCAAATTCGGGTTCCCAGCAGTGAAAGCCATGGAGTCCTAACCGCTGGACTTCCAAGGAAGTCCTGTGAATGGGTTTGAGAACATGGCAGCCCCTGCCCCTGCAGAGTGCAAGACACAGCTCTCCACGGAGCCCTCAGGATGGTCAGTTAATGACAGAAGGGAAAGCCCAGTGGGGAGGCAGCAAACCCCACTAGCAGTCATTGGAGGCCTAAAATGATTTGGGGGAACTACCCACAAACCTCTTAGCCAGAGGCAGTCCATTAAGTCTACCCACTCAGTCACATGATCCCTTTGACAGAAGGAAGCATTCTTAAAGGGGATGAAGGGCATGCCCTCATTCATTAAAAATAAGCCATTTAGTTTTCCTGAAGCCAGCAAAGCTTTCTGTAATCATAGTCTGGAGAGGTAGATCCTACACTTACACCTACAGCTGTTGTGAGGCCCTTGACTTTAACTGACCAAGCAAGTCTAGCCAGGGCCTCAGAGACCCTGGCCTTGGTGTTTATAGGTTCCAGGGCATGCCAGAAGGCTCTGTGGTGCCCGCAGCTGGCCCCCAGCATCCTGACTCACTCTCCCACCTGGAAATGACATCTGGAGGCATGGTGCAATAGGTCCACTCTGCATACTGCTCCCTCCCCTGGAATTATTTGTTTTCAAACTACTGGAGGAGACAAAGAAAGCTCTTTGAGGTTTCTCTGAAAACTAAACATTGCTTGTAAGTACTTTTTTTTTTTTAAGTGACCTTTGTATCCTGTTCAATAATCTCCACCAGTTGTGTTCTTTCCGAGGTATCCCACTGAAAGAGTAGTGGATTTACAACAGTCTGTGAAGGACATACCATAGGTTCTGCTCAGCTGGTAGAGAGTCTTTAAAAATAGCTCTTGAATTTTGCAATGTGGAATGCCATGTGTGAGCTCCTGGGATGACACGTGTGCTCCACGTCACAAAAGCCTTCACAAGTGTTACCTAATTAAACTGCACACTCTCTGACAGCTGGCAGGCTCCTCTGTGTCTTGCAGGAGAAGGGAGCTGCCGTGTGTCCAGCGCTGACTTGGAACAGTGTCTTTGTTGTGCTGCCTCCAGAGAGAATGAGTCTTTGTTGGATTGCAGTTGAAATAGAGAGTCCAAGAGCTTCTCTGGCATGTGGGTAATTATAAAGTGAAATTCATTACCACCCTTAACACCTTCAGAGTTTTCCCAGCAAGGCTACTGATTGATGGCAGGAGCAGAAATGTCCTGCAGAGACCAGCACTTGGCTATAGACCCACCCACTGAGTGGCCTCAACACCAGTATCTACTGGAAGGCTCAGGTCTCCGGCAGGAAGTTCAAGTCTGGACCAGCAGCAGGTGATGGGGGTCCTCAAGACAGAGGAGTCAGGCAGGGACGGGAAATTGAGAGCTCCTACTAATGGCACCCTACCCCAGTACTCTTGCCTGGAAAATCCAATGGACGGAGTAGCCTGGTGGGCTGCAGTCCATGGGGTCGCTAACAGTCGGACAGACTGAGTGACTTCACTTTCACTTTTCTCTTTCATGCATTGGAGAAGGAAATGGCAACCCACTCCAGTATTCTTGCCTGGAGAATCCCAGGGATGGGGGAGCCTGGTGGGCTGCCGTCTGTGGGGTCACACAGAGTCGGACACGACTGAAGTGACTTAGCAGCAGCACTAATGGATATCTGTCTGTTGTTAAGTCTGTGAGCAGGTGGAAGGGACTTGGTCACCAGGCTGACACAGGATGGGGCAGAACCCCTGCTCTGGGAGAAGACCAAGGTTATTGTGCAGGTTATCAGAACAAAGCCTTAGAAGGAAGAAGACAACCAAGCAAAACGCTTGGATATGGGCTAAAGAGCCAGGGAGGAGGAGAGGGACTCAGGAAGCTAAAGGTAGCCCAGTTGTCAGCACTGAAGTACTGACGCAACGAGTAGATGGTAAGCATGACAATTGAGATGGTGCACCCTGGAATCAAGTAGACTTCTAGCATGCCGTCTGTAATCTCCCTGAGCCTCACTCTCCTAGTTTCTAAGATGGAAATAGTAAAATTTGCTACTGCATAAGATGTTTGATGGAGAAGGCAATGGCACCCCCCTCCAGTACTCTTGCCTAGAAAATCCCACGGACGGAGGAGCCTGGTAGGCTGCAGTCCATGGGGTCGCTAAGAGTCGGAGACGACTGAACAACTTCACTTTCACTTTCACTTTCATGCCTTGGAGAAGGAAACAGCAACCCACTCCAGTGTTCTTGCCTGGAGAATCCCAGGGATGGGGAAGCCTGGTGGGCTGCCATCTATGGGGTCACATAGAGCCAGACACGACTGAAGTGACTTAGTAGCAGCAGCAGCAAGGCGTTTGAGAAGATTAGATGAAGTAATACATGTAAAGTGCCTAGAATGGTATGTGACACCAAGCACGTACTTGATGGACGTTGGTGATGATGGCAGTGAAGTGAAGAGGAAGAAGATGATGGTGATGATGGTGACAATGCTGGTGATGATAATTATGTTGATAATGATGAATCAGAAAGTACTGCTGACATACCTGCTCCTCAAGACAGAACTGGCCCTGGGATATGCCTGCAATTTATAGGCGGAGATCTGGTGACAGCTAGCAGGTGGGGAAGTGGGATGCAGTGTGAGAGGGAGCCTTGATGAACACTTGGTAATTACTTGGTGTTTATGAGGTTATGTTGACCAAGTGACTCCAAGGAGTTTGTTGCTGCTCTTTCTTTGGTTACTTGATAATACCTTGGGGGTGGATAACTGAAGCAATCAGTTCAGTTTTAAAAATGGGTACCATTTGAATATTTAAGAGAGAGTTTTCAAGAAAATAGCTATTTGCTTTCAGGTATCCCTACACTTGGACTGCAAGGAGATCCAACCAGTCCATTCTGAAGGAGATCAGCCCTGGAATTCTTTGGAAGGAATGATGCTAGAGCTAAAACTCCAGTACTTTGGCCACCTCATGCGAAGAGTTGACTCATTAGAAAAGACTCTGATGCTGGGAGGGATTGGGGGCAGGAGGAGAAGGGGACGACAAAGGACGGGATGGCTGGATGGCATCACTGACTCGATGGACATGAGTCTGAGTGAACTCCGGGAATTGGTAATGGACAGGGAAGCCTGGTATGCTGTGATTCATGGGGTTGCAAAGAATCGGACACGACTGAGCAACTGAACTGAACTGAACTGATCCCTAAACTACTCTGACTTTTCCCTTGGTTGCCTACTTAGGGTAAGCAAGGACAGATGGCAGTCTTGTGTGGTCTCTAGCAACATCCTTGACACACGTAGTGGACGGTATCAGCTTCAGTTCAGTCCTTCAGTCGTGTCCACCTCTTTGCAACCCCATGGACTGCAGCACACCAGGCTTCCCTGTCCATCACCGATTCCAGAGCTTGCTGAAGCTCATGCCCCTTGAGTTAGTGATGTCATGCAGCCATCTCATCCTCTGTCATCCCCTTCTCCTCCTGCCTTCAATCTTTCCCAGCATCAGAGTCTTTTCCAATGAGTCAGTTTTTTGCATCAGGTGGCCACAATATTGGAGCTTCAGCTTCAGCGTCAGTCCTTCCAATGAATATTCAGGACTAATTCCTTTAGCATTGACTGGTTTGATCTTGCAGTTCAAGGGACTCTCAAGGGTGTTGGACTCTTCTCCAACACCACAGTTCAAAAGCATCAATTCTTTGGCGCTCAACTTTCTTTATGGTCTGACTCTCACATCCATACATGACTACTGGAAAAACCATATATAGTGAGATGATATAGAGAGAGCTTAACAAAGTCTCAATCCTTCGCTGAACATGTTTCTGTCATTGTCTTTATTTCTCAGCATACTGTCTGTCTCATTCTTTGTGGATCAAATTAGACAATGTCAATATCAGATTAAAAACATAATAGAAATTTTAATCTGGCTGATGAGTGTTCATTAGTTTCCTACCGTATACTGGGCATTAAGCCTTCTGTGCTATGATCTCTCTACTTTCTGTCCCTTCTACTACCTTTCATCTATGCGTTCGTCCAGTCTCTACAGGTGCTTTACTAGATACTGGGATGTTAATGGTGAGCAGCTCTGCCGAGAAACCTTCCATGAAATCCCCGTAGACAAATCTAGACAATTGCAGTATCATGTCGTTAAATGGTGTGATGTGAGCACCGGACAGTCTTGGGGGCTGCGGACGTCCCACAGAAAGGGTAACATCTTTAATTTTCCTTAAGGCCGTCAAAAATACTCATTAACTTCCAGACTTCAAATCATGACTGTAAAGGCCCTCGACCGTTTTGATGTAACCAGTTTTTTCCCCATCATTGAATCTTGCCTAGCAATTATAACCACCTTTCCATCTCTTGCCTGTTCAGTCATTCTCCTGTGCTGCATTGCTCATCCCAACATTAAAACATTTTTGGAAGAGTTGAAGGGGTTACTTACTGCTCTGTGAAGGTTTTATGACAAAGAACTGAATTCTGTATTTCCAAAGATCATTTTCTTTTTAGTTTAATTGACATTTTCATGAATTTGTCAGGTCATGTGTCTGGTGACTAAAATTTGGAATATTTTAAAGAGCCTCTTCATAGCAACTTTCAAACTGTATATGCACAACCTTAAAATGTATACATAGGGTGCCCTTTGTTTCTCCTAGCTTGAGGTTTTGTGGTAAAGGTGAGTGTTCTTCTCAGGTTCCCTTTCTGTTGAATTTTATGAAAGTGAAAACATTGAAAGTGTTAGTCGATCAGTTATGTCCTACTCTTGCAACGCTGTGGACTGTAGCCTGCCAGGTTCCTCTGTCCGTGGGATTCTCCAGGCAAGAATACTGGAGTGGGTAGCCATTCCCTTTTCCAGGGGATCTTCCCAACCCAGGGATTGAACCCTGGTCTCCTGCATTGCAGGCAGATTCCTTACCATCTGAGACACCAGGGAATCCCCGAATTTTATGAAACGAATGAAAAACTCAAATGTTAGTGTTTTGAGTTTGTGTACATTAGCTTGATAGGAAGGAAATAATTTGGGTGATTTAGAAGTGATGCCATATCACTGCAGGGATTATGCCTTTTTTTTCTTTTTCTTGACAGACCTGGCTGTTCCATGCAAGACTCTTTTTTTCTCTCGTTTCTCCAAGTGGACTTCCCTGGTGGCTCAGACGGTAAAGCGTCTGTCTACAATGCCGGAGACCTGGGTTCAAGCCCTGGGTTGGGAAGATCCCCTGGAGAAGGAAATGGCAATCCACTCCAGTACTGTTGCCTGGAAAATCCCATGGACAGAGGAGCCTGGTACGCTACAGTCTATGGGGTCGCAAAGAGTCGGACACGACTGAGCGCCTTCACTTCACTTCTCCAAGTCACAATTGTGTCTCTAGGTTCATTGCAGCGTTTAGAGGGACATGCCATATGCAGGGACACAGCCTGCTCCCCTGTCAGTTTCCCAGGCACACTGGTCATTGTGTTTGAGGCTCTGCTTTTATCAGTCCTGCTGCAGATGCTAGGGAATGGCTGTCCATCTGTTTTCTGCCCTCGGAGATCAGGTCCGAGTGTGTTTCCTGTTTGTACTCTTCTGAGGCTTCTGTTTGTTTGCTTTGCTAAGGGAAAAAGTGCGACCTGCCAGGGGCAAATTGGCTTACTGTTTGCATACATGCAATTTCTCTGTGCATATAATATGCATAATTTTATATGAAATAACCATTTTCTAATTAACACCCTGGTGATATTTAGGTGGCTGAGGCTAGTTAAGAGACAAGAAGGAAATGCTTCCAATTTTATCTTTCCATGCTATGGGAAAGGAGAATTTGACAAGGCAGTTGAAGAGAAAGGGGAAGGAAAGCAAATTTTCTGTGAAGAAAATTCCAAGTTATTTATGTTTCAAAATATTCAGTATTATAATGCAGTTAAAAAAAATAAAGTACAGTGAAGTGTGTGTTTGTGTGCTGAATCATGTATCTTTATTTTTTTTTAATTTAAGCCTTTTATTTTATATTGGGGTATAGCCAGTTAACAGTGTTGTAATAGTTTCAAGTGCATGCCAGAGAGACCCAGACATACATATACATGTACCCATCCTCCCCCAAACTCCCCTCCCAACCAGACTGCCACATGACATGAATAATGTATCCTTAAATGACAAGGCTCTCGCAGGTATCTGTTTGTAGAAAAGAAATCACTTATCATGTGAGATTTAACAAAATTAACATACCTCTACTATGCCTTGGGTTTTCTAAGTCCTAGTTACGGTATAGAATCTTGAGAGTGTGCTGCACGTGGGTGTAAATTTTGAAACAAATCTGACTCTAGCTCTACAGAAGAAATAGCATTAGAAAAAATACACTTCAAATAGAAACATTTTTGTCTTGCTTTGGGGTTGTAAAAGTAGTACGTACACCATATAGAAAAATAAGAAAATACAGAGATGCCTAAAAAACAAAGTTAGGCTTAAACCTGTGATCCCTATCCCCATCTCAGATTTAACCACATATTAGGTTATTTCCTCCCAGACTTCAGTGAATACCTACTAAGTGCCAGACACTGCCGGGTTCTGGGGTACATCAGTGAACAAAACATACAGAATCTTCTGCCCAGTGGAGTTTACGTTCTATATATGTTCACGCGTTTACCCAAATACACTTTGGAATCAAGCTGTGGATACAGTGTGCTTGCTTATATTTCTTAACCTTCTATAGAGAACACTTTCCACTTGTGAAATACTCTCCAGAGTTGTGATTTTTAATGGTTATATACCATTTTATCTTGTGAATGTATCACAGTTTATTTACGTACCCCTCAATTCAAGCTATTTAAACGTTTTTGTTATTATAAAAATGAGTAACCATGAATATTTTTAAATGTACATCTTCTGTTATTGTAAAAATCAGTCAGTTCAGTTCAGTCGCTCAGTCGTGTCCGACTCTTTGTGACCCCATGAATCGCAGCACGCCAGGCCTCCCTGTCCATCACCATCTCCCAGAGTTCACTCAGACTCACCTCCATCGAGTCCGTGATGCCATCCAGCCATCTCATCCTCAGTCGTCCCCTTCTCCTCCCGCCCCCAATACCTCCCAGCATCAGAGTCTTTTCCAATGAGTCAACTCTTCGCTTGAGGTGGCCAAAGTACTGGAGTTTCAGCTCTAGCATCGGTCCTTCCAAAGAAATCCCAGGGTTGATCTCCTTCAGAATGGACTGGTTGGATCTCCTTGCAGTCCAAGGGACTCTCAAGAGTCTTCTCCAACACCACAGTTCAAAAGCATCGATTCTTCGGCGCTCAGCTTTCTTCACAGTCCAACTTTCACATCCATACATGACCACAGGAAAAACCATAGCCTTGACTAGGCGGACCTTAGTCGGCAAAGTAATGTCTCTGCTTTTGAATATACTATCCAGGTTGGTCATAACTTTTCTTCCAAGGAGTAAGCGTCTTTTAATTTCATGGCTGCAGTCACCATCTGCAGTGATTTTGGAGCCCAAAAAAATAAAGTCTGACACTGTTTCCACTGTTTCCCCATCTATTTCCCATGAAGTGATGGGACCGGATGCCATGATCTTCGTTTTCTGAATGTTGAGCTTTAAGCCAACTTTTTCGCTCTCCTCCTTCACTTTCATCAAGAGGCTTTTTAGCTCCTCCTCACTTTCTGCCATAAGGGTGGTGTCATCAGCATATCTGAGGTTATTGATATTTCTCCCGGCAATCTTGATTCCAGCTTGTGTTTCTTCCAGTCCAGCGTTTCTCATGATGTACTCTGCATATAAGTTAAATAAGCAGGGTGACAATATACAGCCTTGACGTACTCCTTTTCCTATTTGGAACCAGTCTGTTGTTCCATGTCCAGTTCTAACTGTTGCTTCCTGACCTGCATACAGATTTCTCAAGAGGCAGGTTAGGTGGTCTGGTATTCCCATCTCTTTCAGAATTTTCCACAGTTTATTGTGATCCACACAGTCAAAGGCTTTGGCATAGTCAATAAAGCAGAAATAGATGTTTTTCTGGAACTCTCTTGCTTTTTCCATGATCCAGCGGATGTTGGCAATTTGATCTCTGGTTCCTCTGCCTTTTCTAAAACCAGCTTGAACATCAGGGAGTTCACGGTTCACGTATTGCTGAAGCCTGGCTTGGAGAATTTTGAGCATTACTTTACTAGCATGTGAGATGAGTGCAATTGTGCGGTAGTTTGAGCATTCTTTGGCATTGCCTTTCTTTGGGGTTGGAATGAAAACTGACCTTTTACAGTCCTGCGGCCACTGCTGAGTTTTCCAAATTTGCTGGCATATTAAGTGCAGCACTTTCACAGCATCATCTTTCAGGATTTGAAATAGCTCAACTGGAATTCCATCACCTCCACTAGCTTTGTTCGTAGTGATGCTTTCTAAGGCCCACGTGACTTCACATTCCAGTCTGTCTGGCTCTAGGTGAGTGATCACATCATTGTGATTATCTAGGTCATGAAGATCTTTTATGTACAGTTCTGTGTACTCTTGCCACCTCTTCTTAATATCTTCTTCTGTTAGGGCCATACCATTTCTGTCCTTTATTGTGCCCATCTTTGCATGAAAAGTTCCCTTGGTAGCTCTAATTTTCTTGAAGAGATCCCCAGTCTTTCCCATTCTATTGTTTTCCTCTACTTCTTTGCACTGATCACTGAGGAAGGCTTTCTTATCTTTGCTTGCTGTTTTTTAGAACTCTGCATTCAAATGGGTATATTTTTCCTTTTCTCTTTTGCTTCTCTTCTTTTCACAGTTATTTGTCAGGCCTCCTCAGACAAGTCATTTTGCTTTTTTGCATTTCTTTTTCTTGGGGATAGTTTTGATCCCTGTCTTCTATACAATGTCACAAACCTCTGTCCATAGTTCTTCAGGCACCCTGTCTATCAGATCTAATCCCTTGAATCTAAGAGCGATAAATCCTCAGCAAATATAATATGAAGTTGATAAATAATTTTTTAAGTTGATCAATCAATATATAGTAGCTTAGATATTATTTAGAAATACATATATAAGTGCCAAAAGAAACAGTTCAGACTGGATGACTCTTGGGGAAGCAAAGGGGATAGCAAATGAAACACAGAATTTCTGGGTTTCCCTGTTGTTAATAACCTTTGCAGTATCATTTTATTTTTTAACTCATATGAATGTATCACTTTTAATAAAGCTAAAAAATTGATTTTCTAAAAGCTATATGTATTTTCAGTATGTACATACATTGAATCGTATTGTATAACCAAAACTAATGTTTTATGTTAATTATATCTCAATTAAAATAAAGACAATAAACTTAGATTTCAACTCTGAAATGGAAAATGAGCTACTAATAAACCCGAAGCATGAAAAGAGTAATAAAAATGAACCCCCAAATTACTGAAACTACAAACTTCATCAGTGTAACACCAAAAAAATTATATGATAGACGAGTTCATATCTTTTGATAGTTTCAGTGAGGTATTCATGGGGATGCATGGTATCTTCAAATCATCAACATTATCTAAACTGCTTACTCATCCATATGTAGACTGATTGTGAGTATATTATAATAAAAAGGTCAATGTTTTCCCCCTTTATTTGGAATAATTCAACTGAGACACTGAATATTCATTAAAGTAAAAGAGCAGTGGGGGAAAAAAAGAACAGTAAGTAGCATATTGGGGGCTATCCCATACATAGGTCTTGAAATCATTTCTTGAATAAAGGTTATGTTTTAGGTATCTGGAGACCAGCAGTAGTAACTTTCACCAATAACTTATTAGCACAATTTAGAATTCAGTTTTCCACAAAGATCAATAAAAAATCTGAATGAGTTGTATATAATCTATTTCTTAAAAAGTAAGCCCCAGAAAGGCTTGTACTCAAAATGAATTTTAAAAGGAAGGGAGGGGAAAATCATTTGCTAGCTACTTATCAAGATTTTAGTTGAGGAAAAATGAAACATTTAACTTGGGAGAACAAGAACAAATTCTTTTAAAAATTGCTATATGCAGTTCAGTTCAGTTCAGTTCAGTTCAGTCGCTCAGTCGTGTCCGACTCTTTGCGACCCCATGAATCGCAGCACGCCAGGCCTCCCTGTCCATCACCATCTCCCGGAGTTCACTCAGACTCACGTCCATCGAGTCCGTGATGCCATCCAGCCATCTCATCCTCGGTCGTCCCCTTCTCCTCCTGCCCCCAATCCCTCCCAGCATCAGAGTCTTTTCCAATGAGTCAACTCTTCGCATGAGGTGGCCAAAGTACTGGAGTTTCAGCTTTAGCATCATTCCTTCCAAAGAAATCCCAGGGTTGATCTCCTTCAGAATGGACTGGTTGGATCTCCTTGCAGTCCAAGGGACTCTCAAGAGTCTTCTCCAACACCACAGTTCAAAAGCATCGATTCTTCGGCGCTCAGCTTTCTTCACAGTCCAACTTTCACATCCATACATGACCACAGGAAAAACCATAGCCTTGACTAGGCGGACCTTAGTCGGCAAAGTAATGTCTCTGCTTTTGAATATACTATCCAGGTTGGTCATAACTTTTCTTCCAAGGAGTAAGCGTCTTTTAATTTCATGGCTGCAGTCACCATCTGCAGTGATTTTGGAGCCCAAAAAAATAAAGTCTGACACTGTTTCCACTGTTTCCCCATCTATTTCCCATGAAGTGATGGGACCGGATGCCATGATCTTCGTTTTCTGAATGTTGAGCTTTAAGCCAACTTTTTCGCTCTCCTCCTTCACTTTCATCAAGAGGCTTTTTAGCTCCTCCTCACTTTCTGCCATAAGGGTGGTGTCATCAGCATATCTGAGGTTATTGATATTTCTCCCGGCAATCTTGATTCCAGCTTGTGTTTCTTCCAGTCCAGCGTTTCTCATGATGTACTCTGCATATAAGTTAAATAAGCAGGGAGACAATATACAGCCTTGACGTACTCCTTTTCCTATTTGGAACCAGTCTGTTGTTCCATGTCCAGTTCTAACTGTTGCTTCCTGACCTGCATACAGATTTCTCAAGAGGCAGGTTAGGTGGTCTGGTATTCCCATCTCTTTCAGAATTTTCCACAGTTTATTGTGATCCACACAGTCAAAGGCTTTGGCATAGTCAATAAAGCAGAAATAGATGTTTTTCTGGAACTCTCTTGCTTTTTCCATGATCCAGCGGATGTTGGCAATTTGATCTCTGGTTCCTCTGCCTGTTCTAAAACCAGCTTGAACATCAGGGAGTTCACGGTTCACATATTGCTGAAGCCTGGCTTGGAGAATTTTGAGCATTACTTTACTAGCGTGTGAGATGAGTGCAATTGTGCGGTAGTTTGAGCATTCTTTGGCATTGCCTTTCTTTGGAATTGGAATGAAAACTGACCTTTTCCAGTCCTGTGGCCACTGCTGAGTTTTCCAAATTTGCTGGCATATTGAGTGCAGCACTTTCACAGCATCATCTTCCAGGATTTGAAATAGCTCAACGGGAATTCCATCACCTCCACTAGCTTTGTTCTTAGTGATGCTTTCTAAGGCCCACTTGACTTCACATTCCAAGATGTCTGGCTCTAGATTAGTGATCACATCCTCATGATTATCTGGGTCGTGAAGATCTTTTCTGTACAGTTCTTCTGTGTATTCTTGCCACCTCTTCTTAATATCTTCTGCTTCTGTTAGGTCCATACCATTTCTATCCTTTATCGAGCCCATCTTTGCATGAAATGTTCCCTTGGTATCTCCAACTCTCTTGAAGAGATCTCTAGTCTTTCCCCTTCTGTTGTTTTCCTCTATCTCTTTGCATTGATTGCTGAAGAAGGCCTTCTTATCTCTTCTTGCTATTCTTTGGAACTCTGCATTCAGAGTAAAAATAAGTAACCATTAATATCTATAAATGTACATCTTCACTTTCATAATTTATTATACTTCAGGAGATTATTAGATGTGAGTTTATTAGCAGGCTGAATGTAGGAACATTTTAAAGCCTCCACAAAGACTGTTAAACTGCCATCTGGAAAGAGTGTATAGTTTGTACTTCCATTAGCAGCATATCTATGCTTCTTTTTTTTTTTTTTGATTGTTTTATTTTATTTATTGGACACACAGCATGTGGGATTTTAGTTTCCCAACCAGAGATCGAACTCATGCTCCCTCCATTGGGAGCTAAGAGTCTTAACCACTGGACCACCAGGGAATCCCATATCTATGCTTCTTAAATTTTATGTTTCTCAGTATTTAATATTATCAAGAAAAAGGAAACTTTACCAGTTTGATTGCTGAAAGGTATTCTCATAGTGTTTTCAATTCTTTATTTCTAAGAGCGCATTTTAAAAAATATCTTGTTTTGTGGCTCATCTCTTAAAGTTGTTTCCCCATTTTTCTATCTAAAGTAGTGTTTTTCTTATTTATTTAGGAGCACTCTCTCTATATTAAACCATTTAGCCCATTGTCATGTATGCAGCCAAATTTTCTCTTGATGAAGAATAGACGTTTTCCTCAACTCTTCTACCAACCAAATCATAAGACTAGAAATGAGGAGGAGGCCTTCCTCTTGGTGCAGATGAGAAGTTGGATTCCAAACCAGAATCTCTCTCTATAACCACAGCAACAACAGCTCAGTTGCTGTGACTGTACTACCTGCGAGCAGTAACGTATGAGAAATACAACAGTTCTATAGACGGGTCTGCGTTCAGAGCCTGACCTGGTAGAGTCACGTCGCGTGTGAGCACAGGGAGTGAGCTCAGTAGTGGGTAAATGGTGCTCTACCTCACCCCTCCCCCACTGCAGTAATCATAGTGCGTGCAAATTTAATTGCTTTCCCCCAAATATGCATGCCATCTATATGTACCTCAGTGCACGTATAGATACACTTTCAGGATGTAAAGAGAAAAAGTCGAGCCTCATGGCTGTGGCTGAATGAGCAATGAACGAGATCTTGACAAACAGCTGCTGTTCTGAATAGGGGGATAGATTTATGCTTAAACTAGAGTAAACTGTGCTACCAGGTAATAATTTTGAGCAATGAAGTACGTTTGCTACAGTAACCATTAAAGAAAGAGATAAATCACAGTAATTTCAACATGGCACTGTAGCCATTCAATAAATGGGTATTTTAGATTTCATTTGCTTTTGAACTAAGTTCAATAATTTATGGGGTAAGTCATTCAAAGATTAATGTTTAGAGAGGAGGGAAATCACTATACAAGAACAGAAACATATCATTTATGTATATTACATCGGAGCTTGGTCTGTCTGTGTTTCCATTATAAACCTGATTTTTCAAGCACTTAAAATACAGCAGTAAAAAGTTTGCCCTGGGCTAAAATTTGGCAGTTGTTTCAACTTCTGAGTTTCCAATTTTTATTTTATTCTTAGTTTTCTTAATCAAATGCTATGACATTTATGTGTGTGTTTTTAAATGTTTTGTAACGTTACTGTTGGGCTTCCCGTGTGGCTCAGTGATAAAGAATCCGCCTGCCAATGTCGGAGACACAGGAGACTCGAGTTCTGTCCCTGCATCGGGAAGATCCCCTAGAGAAGGAAATGGCAACACACTGCAGTATTCTTGTCTGGAAAACCCCACAGAGGAGCCTGGTGGGCTACAGTCCATGGGGTCACAAGGACCAGACACAACTGAGCACGCACACGGTCGCATCGTTACTATTAATTCAAAAGTGCATTTCTTTCAGAAGTAAAAGTTTGTCACTGACGACTTTAGAATACTGGATTGTCATTGCCTGTCAGTGATTCTGAGGCTTTTTAAGATGGTTAAAAAAGTTTTAAAGATGGTTTGAAAATGTGATACAAAGTCTGAGAAAGAACAATGGTTACATGTCATGATGGTGTTTGATTTTTACAGCTACAAAGACAACAATAATAATGCTCTAAATCACGACAAAANAGGCTTTTTAAGATGGTTAAAAAAGTTTTAAAGATGGTTTGAAAATGTGATACAAAGTCTGAGAAAGAACAATGGTTACATGTCATGATGGTGTTTGATTTTTACAGCTACAAAGACAACAATAATAATGCTCTAAATCACGACAAAATGTGAGCCAGTCTCTTAGAGGATTCATTTAAATTTGGCATCTCCAGTTTGGTGAAGCTACATACTTTTATAAAATCCATATTCACACACTCTGCATACTAATCAGATCAGATGTTATTTATACGATAATGTGGAGGCTTTGGGTTTTTTATTTTCTCAGTTATGTTCATCTTACTTGATCAAGAGTTCCTTAAGTTCAGCGACTCTTCCTTATACTTCCAGTTCCCAGAATGTCAGCTAAGTATAAAGGTGACCCTTAAGAAATATTGGTTGAATAAATGAATACATGAATGTTTGTTCAGTTGCAGGCAGTCACCAACTTCCAAAGATCATTCAGTCTAAAACATTTGAGTCACTGGGTTAGGACTTGTAGTTCATTTTCCTATAAAAATATAATGGAAAAAGTAAATTATCCCTCAAAGTCTTATTTAATTTCCAGCTGTTACACTGCAACATAAGTAATAGAATCACTATAGTTGATAGAGGTCTGGATCAGTTTTTGAAATAGCCTGCATCCCAGGCAGCAGATAGTAACATGGTCGTGATCTCAAATCCTCCAGTTATACAAATTCCACATGTTGTAAATAACTTATTCTGTTGTTGAACACCTGGCTTTATCTGCCCCGTCCACCTTTAAGTGATGTTTAAAGCTCATCCTTTTTATTTTAAAATCATTAGTCTTGATCATCTCCTTCTAGAGAACAGAAGACCAGGCTGGAGTTTAGATGTGACTCAGGATACATGGATCTCTTTAACCTCCAGGCCACTGAATCCAGAATTTGAAGTAACCGTGCCTGGTCTGGGACGGCAGTTCTCAAAATGCGGCTCCCCAGGACTTCCCTGGTGGTCCAGGGGTCAAGAATCTGCCTGCCAATGCAGGGCACAGGGGTTCGATCCCTGGTCCTGGAATTCCCCACATGCTGTGGGGCAACCGAGCCCTTGCACAACAACTACTGAGCCCACGCTCTGTAGCCTGGACGCTGTAACTGCTGAGCCCCACGCACTTGAGGGCCCACGAGTGGCAAGTGCTGAGCCTGCGTGCTGCAATTGCTGAAGCCCACAGGCCTATAGCCTGTGCTCCCCACTGCAGTGAAGAGTAGTCCCCACTTGCCGAAACTCTATAAAGCCTGTGCACAGCAACGAAGACCCAGCACAGCCAAAAATAAATGAATATGTAAATAATAAAAAAGCGTGGCTCCCCAGCCAGCAATATGGTCTTCACCTGGGAACTTGGTCTTAATGCAAATCAGCAGGCTCACCCCAGATGGACAGAATCTGGAATTCTGGGGAGGGTCCCAGCAATGGTGTTGAACAAGCCCTCTGGGCGGTTACAAGGTGCTAAAAGCAGAAACGCTGTTCTAGGGCTCATTGGAGTGTGACCTCAAGAGGGAACCTCTTGCGATTCCTCTGGGCAGCAAGCTCTGTGATGGCTCGCACTGTATCAGCCAGCTGTCCAGCACTCTTCTGCCGAATGTGATGATCACGGGGCCTTGGAAATGTTGGATGAGTATGGTTCAAGGTGCAGTTCATGGTACAGTGGTCAGACACGGTGGAGACACGGGAACCTTTAGGCTCCGTATGGCTGAGCTAGCTTCAGGATGGATGTTGGATGCACAAGTCTGCACACTAGAACTTGGTCATTTTGTTATATCTACTATGAGAAGTTTCAAGTAGATTTGAAATCTGTTACATTTTTGTAGGAAATTTTATTGTGATGTTAGTTAAAGTGCTGTTAGATTCTTGCAATATAAATTGCTGTTAAGTATTTTTCAGTGGTTATAAAAATGGCCTAAATTTCACTTAGCTGTGTGAATGAACTCCTTGTTAAGAAATGACCAAGAGCAGCAAGAGCTTACTTACCCTTAAGAGTTTTGCTACAGTCTCGCTTATAGTCCTTTTAAGCATATATCCTAATCTTTAAGTTATTTTTAAGTAAATAAGCCCACAGTTCTGTTTTTAAAAAATTAAGAAGATTGTATTTGGAAATTTTGTACCAATTCAATATTTACTGTTTCCACTAACACTCTGATATTGTCAATAACTACTATTAAAACACATAATAAATGTTTTTTTCACTCAGCCCCTTCTCCTCCCACCCTGCCCCCTGTGTGCTGTGCTCAGTCATGTCCTGCGCTTTGTGACCCCATGGACTGAAGCCCATCAGGCTCCTCTGTTCATNTACATGAATGTTTGTTCAGTTGCAGGCAGTCACCAACTTCCAAAGATCATTCAGTCTAAAACATTTGAGTCACTGGGTTAGGACTTGTAGTTCATTTTCCTATAAAAATATAATGGAAAAAGTAAATTATCCCTCAAAGTCTTATTTAATTTCCAGCTGTTACACTGCAACATAAGTAATAGAATCACTATAGTTGATAGAGGTCTGGATCAGTTTTTGAAATAGCCTGCATCCCAGGCAGCAGATAGTAACATGGTCGTGATCTCAAATCCTCCAGTTATACAAATTCCACATGTTGTAAATAACTTATTCTGTTGTTGAACACCTGGCTTTATCTGCCCCGTCCACCTTTAAGTGATGTTTAAAGCTCATCCTTTTTATTTTAAAATCATTAGTCTTGATCATCTCCTTCTAGAGAACAGAAGACCAGGCTGGAGTTTAGATGTGACTCAGGATACATGGATCTCTTTAACCTCCAGGCCACTGAATCCAGAATTTGAAGTAACCGTGCCTGGTCTGGGACGGCAGTTCTCAAAATGCGGCTCCCCAGGACTTCCCTGGTGGTCCAGGGGTCAAGAATCTGCCTGCCAATGCAGGGCACAGGGGTTCGATCCCTGGTCCTGGAATTCCCCACACGCTGTGGGGCAACCGAGCCCTTGCACAACAACTACTGAGCCCACGCTCTGTAGCCTGGACGCTGTAACTGCTGAGCCCCACGCACTTGAGGGCCCACGAGTGGCAAGTGCTGAGCCTGCGTGCTGCAATTGCTGAAGCCCACAGGCCTATAGCCTGTGCTCCCCACTGCAGTGAAGAGTAGTCCCCACTTGCCGAAACTCTATAAAGCCTGTGCACAGCAACGAAGACCCAGCACAGCCAAAAATAAATGAATATGTAAATAATAAAAAAGCGTGGCTCCCCAGCCAGCAATATGGTCTTCACCTGGGAACTTGGTCTTAATGCAAATCAGCAGGCTCACCCCAGATGGACAGAATCTGGAATTCTGGGGAGGGTCCCAGCAATGGTGTTGAACAAGCCCTCTGGGCGGTTACAAGGTGCTAAAAGCAGAAACGCTGTTCTAGGGCTCATTGGAGTGTGACCTCAAGAGGGAACCTCTTGCGATTCCTCTGGGCAGCAAGCTCTGTGATGGCTCGCACTGTATCAGCCAGCTGTCCAGCACTCTTCTGCCGAATGTGATGATCACGGGGCCTTGGAAATGTTGGATGAGTATGGTTCAAGGTGCAGTTCATGGTACAGTGGTCAGACACGGTGGAGACACGGGAACCTTTAGGCTCCATATGGCTGAGCTAGCTTCAGGATGGATGTTGGATGCACAAATCTGCACACTAGAACTTGGTCATTTTGTTATATCTACTATGAGAAGTTTCAAGTAGATTTGAAATCTGTTACATTTTTGTAGGAAATTTTATTGTGATGTTAGTTAAAGTGCTGTTAGATTCTTGCAATATAAATTGCTGTTAAGTATTTTTCAGTGGTTATAAAAATGGCCTAAATTTCACTTAGCTGTGTGAATGAACTCCTTGTTAAGAAATGACCAAGAGCAGCAAGAGCTTACTTACCCTTAAGAGTTTTGCTACAGTCTCGCTTATAGTCCTTTTAAGCATATATCCTAATCTTTAAGTTATTTTTAAGTAAATAAGCCCACAGTTCTGTTTTTAAAAAATTAAGAAGATTGTATTTGGAAATTTTGTACCAATTCAATATTTACTGTTTCCACTAACACTCTGATATTGTCAATAACTACTATTAAAACACATAATAAATGTTTTTTTCACTCAGCCCCTTCTCCTCCCACCCTGCCCCCTGTGTGCTGTGCTCAGTCATGTCCTGCGCTTTGTGACCCCATGGACTGAAGCCCATCAGGCTCCTCTGTTCATCAAACTCTGCAGGCAAGAATACTGGAGTGGTTTGCCATTTTCTACTCCAGGGGATCTTCCCTACCCAGGGATAGAACTCATGTCTCCTGAGTCTCTTGCAGGCAGATTCTTTACCATTGAGCCATCTGGGAAGCCTCGGTGTTCCCCCTACCCCCGTCCCCTCTGTAGAAGGACCTGTTATGTTGTGCCTCGTGGGAAGGTGCATAAGGCTGTCTGCCTTCTCTTCCTGGAAGCCCTTCCCATGTTTGTATTTTTCTTCTCTTCTCTGAGTAAGTAGTCCCAGTTCCTCCTATTGATCTCGTTTGTATGATTCCATTTCCAGACACCCTTCTAGTGAAGGTTCTCTTGGTTTTCGTTATCCTCTGGAAGATGTGGCAACCAGAGCTGAGCACAGCGGTCCAGATAGCACCTGCCTGAACAAAGGAATATGGGGCCTGTGATTTTTTTTAACTTTTTAATCTTATTTTTGGCTCTGCTGGGTCTTCATTGCTGTGCTCAGACCTTCTCTAGCTGTGGTGATTGGGGACTACTCTCTCGTGGCAGTGCAAGAGCTCTAGAGTCTAAAACACAGTCTCAGTAGCTGTGGTATATGGTCTCAGTTGCAGGCCCCCCCCCCCCGCCACCTCGCCACCCCCAGGGCGTGGGATCTTCCTGTACCAGGGATGGAACCGGGATTCCTTGCATTGGCAGGCTGATTCTCTTTTGTGTGTGTGTGTAATCCCGTTTATTTTTGTTTATTTACCTATTTTGATCTATATATATTTGCTTATTGTCTTTTAAAAATCTTTATTTTTAATTGAAGGATAATGGCTTCACAGTATTGTGTTGGTTTCTGCCTAACATCAACATAACTCAGCCATAGGTATACCCATGTCCCCTCCCTCTTGAACTGGCCTCCCACCTTCCTCCCCAGGCCGGGGAATTCTTAAAACCACTGGACCACCAGGGAAACCCCTGGGTCTGTGATTTAGACATTAAGTGCAAATAATTCCCATGAGTGACTTCTGAAATCACTAGAATGTCAGCTCTGTGAGGGCAGCAACTATCTTTTTCAGTGTTTATCCGTCTTGACTAGAACAGTGCTTAGGCATACCATGTATGATCAATAAATATTTTTTAAGTTAAAGAATGATGAGATAGAAGAATAAATGAAGAGAGAGCAGAGAGAAGTTTTGTTTATTTATGGCTGCATGTGGGCTTCTAGTTGCGGTGAGTGGGGGCTACTCTTTCTTGTGGGGGCTTCTCATTGCAGGGGGTTTCTCTCATTGCAGAACACAAGCTCTATAGAGTGCGGGCTCAGTAGTTTCAGACTGGGGCCTCTAGAGTGAGGGCTCAGGAGCTGTGGCTCATGGATTCCACAGCATGTGGACTCCTCCCAGACCAGGGATTGAACCTGCATCCCCTGCGTTGGCAGGCAGATTCTTAACCACTGGACCACCAGGGAAGTCCTGGAGAGAAATTAAAAACAAGCAGCCCCATTTAGTTGCTTTCCGTCACTTTTCGCTCATGTTAATCAATCCCCGTCGGCAATGAGATTACCCAGAAAACCTCTTTGTGAATCTGGATCTCTGCACGTTGTTCTTACAACACTGAGTCTGGATGGACCATCCAGAGTGGCTGGACACCACTGGGAAGTGCAGTGGCCATTTGTATGTCGGTGTCAATAAACTCACCTGAACTATACAACTTTTTTAAAAAGATGATTGAAATATCTTTATGACATTGTGCCTTTTAGTTTTTACACTTATATGAGACGCTGTGTCAGTTTTATTCATAGAATGAACATGTGTATGCTTTTACCACGACACATGTCATTGAAATGATCCATTGTCATTGCCACGGTCTAGGGTCTATCCCTGTCTTTCTGCAAGATGCTTGGTGCCTGCTCTGTACTCAATGCTGTTCAGGTTGTAGCCTGAAAGATCAGTGCATCATCTCCTAAGACAGTTTAGAAGTTAAACTACCTCATTTGAAATGACGCTAGAGAGCACCAAGCTTGACACTCTTAGATTCAAATTATCCTTGATTTTAACCAGTTCATCTAGCATTTGTTAACACCCCTGTGTTTTACCACAGCCATGCACCATGATGGCAGAATGTATCTGCTTTCTCCCCAAAATGACTTCTGCCCCCGTCCTGGGTCCTGGGTACTGCCAGTCGGTAGGGGGTGGGGGCGTGTGCAGTTCATGGATGTCCCCTTGGGATGCCCCTTGGTTTACATGAGGGGAATCTCAGGCCTGCCTCCAGCTTTGCTGAAGTTAAAGCACTTGGAGGACAGTTCTGTATGGACCTGGCTTGTGATGTTGGTCAGGGAGATCTAGTGTACTCTCTGCCAGAATTCAGAAGAGAAATTCTCACTCACAAGAATAGCCCTGTGTCTTTTGACTTACCTTGTGCTATGTGCTTAGTTGCTTCAGTTGCGTCTGACCCTTTGCGACGCTATGGCCTGTAGCCCACTAGGCTCCTCTGTCCACAGACTTCTCCAGGCAAGATGGGTAATGTCAATCTTTAACTGACCATGCCTTTTTTGCATTAAACATTAGAAAGCTTCGGTTGAGTTGAGTTCAGTTCAGTTGCTCAGTCATGTCCGACTCTTTGCGACCCCATGAATTGCAGCACACTAGGCCTCCCTGTCCATTACCAACTCCCAGAGTTCAAACTCACATCCATTGAGTCAGTGATGCCGTCCAGCCATCTCAACCTCTGTCGTTCCCTTCTCCTCCTGCCCCCAGTCCCTTCCAGCATCAGAGTTTTTTCCCAATGAGTCAACTCTTTGTGTGAGGTGGCCAAAGTATTGGAGTCAGCTTTAGCATCAGTCCTTCCAATGAACACCCAGGACCGATCTCCTTTAGAATGGACTGGTTGGATCTCCTTGCAGTCCAAGGGACTCTCAAGAGTCTTCTCCAACACCACAGTTCAAAAGCGTAGCCCCTATGTGTGGTCTCCATAACCTGTATTTTGTGAACTAACATAATTCATGGACCGCTTTTACTATAGAATCTTGCTTTTTCTCCCTCTTTGTATCATTTACATTAGTCTTTTAACGTTATCCTGTAACATTGCACTTAAGTTTCATAAGCCATTCTAAATCATTTTTGCAACATGGCGAGGTCTAATAAATATGTAACAAATGCTTGGAGAACATGGGCTAAGGCAGCAAGGAGACTCAGCACAGGGCAGTGATGGCTAGGTAGAAATTGCCACTTTTGTTGCTTTCTTATCACTGCTTCTAGAAATTCACTGATCTGTGAATTATGGTTAGGCTTTAAAGTTGCAGTCAGAGGGATCGCATTCAACTGTGGGAAAAAAAAAGAGTTTTTTTCCTTGGGAACTTTCTTGTTTGATGTGGTGGGATGGGAGTAGTTTTCCATTCACTTTCACTCACTAGAAAAAATTTTATATGCTAGGCTGTGAGTTTATTTATAGGAACCTGAAAATGACGAACGCTTCCTGTTTTACCTGTGAACGATTTAGGTGAAACAAGACGTGACAAGGTTTGGGGCCGGACTAAGAGCACACAGGCCACTGCAGGTTTTACCTTAAGACTGATTACATACCGCCCGTCCCTTTTAAGTTCTTACAGATCTAAGTTGTAGATCATTTTGAGAGTATTTGCTGAATTGCTTTTACTTATTGATGTAACTCCCTGCAACCCAGAAGAAGTCTTAAAGCATGAAAATACATGTTCCAGTCAGTGAGACCTGAAACAGAAATCAGTGGGAGTCAGAATCACTGGCAAAATAAACAAGCTTAAGCAAATCAAAATAATAGATAGCCCTCAAGCATTTCTCCTGAGCAGAGAGCCTGTGCAAGACTTTGGAGAGAAATGCTCATAAGAAGAGGGACCCGTCTTGTTCATTGCTCCACGGAGAATCCCATGGATGGAGGAGCCTGGCGGGGCTACACTCCAGGGGTTGCAAAGAATCGAATGAGTCATCCATGGGATTCTTTCTCCAGGCAAGGGTACTGGAGTGGATTGCCATTTCCTTCTCCAGGGGGTCTTGGTGACCCAGGGATCGAACCTGGGTCTCCCACATTGCAGGCAGATGCTTAACCCTCTGAGTCACCAGGGAAGCCCCTTTCTTTGAGGGAATAAAATAAAATGAGCAGAAGAGTGTGTGTCTGCTACGTCACTTCAGTCATGTCTGACCCTTTGTGACCCCATGGACTGCAGCTCACCAGGCTCTTCTGTCCCTGTGGTTCTTCAGGCAAGAATACTGGAATGGGTTGCCATGCCCTCCTTCAGCAGATCTTCCTGCCCCAGGGACTGAACCTTCGTCTCTTTGTTTCCTGCATTGGCAGGCAGGTTTTTTTTTTACCACTAGCGTCACCTGGGAAGCCCCAAGCCTAAGAGTACCTCCACATAAGGACCCTCAGGCATAGTGTTTAAGACACAGCTGGGCAGGGAGGGTTTAAGGAGAGATGGGTTTGTAGCTGGAGCTGAAGGGTGACTAGGATTTGGGTGGGCAGGAAGCAGCAGGGCATTCCAGGTAGTCATGAGTGAGAGTGAAACACTAGGAAAGCATCCACTCGGGACGGTGGACCCAGCACCCAGTCTCTAAGAAGAAGGCTTATGAGCTGACCAGTTGGTTCAATGGGCCTCTCCTTCAGAAATGTGACCTTTATCCTGGCTGCACTGTGTTTCCACATTTTGGGAAAGATTTTGGAACATAGACGTGACACAGAGTACAAAGCCCTGTGCTTCTCAGATTGATGTGGGCATACGGATCGGCTGAGGATCTTGGTAAAATGCAGATTTTGATGCAGGAGGTGGGAACTGGGGCCCAAGACTGCCTTTCTAAACAGCTTCCAGGTGATTCTAATGCTCGTGATGTTGTTTGGTTGTGTCCAACTCTGCGATCCCACAGACTGCAGCATGCCAGGCTTCCCTGTCCTTCACTATCTCCTGGAGCTTTCTCAAACTCATATCCATTGAGTCGGTGATGCAGTCTAACCATCTCATCCTGTCACCCCCTCCTTCTCCTGACCTCAGTCTTTCCCAGCATCAGGGTTTTTTTCCAATGAGTCAGCTCTCTCTGCATCAGGTGGCCAAAGGGTTGGAGCTTCAGCTTCAGCATCAGTCCTTCCAATGAATATTCAGCATTGATTTTCTTTAGGATTGACCAAGGAGACTGGTTTGATCTCCTCGCTCAAGATGCATGAAGCACTTTAAATACCAAAGACAAAGCATTAGGATTTCAAGGTTTGCTGGACAGTAGAGCTTGAGTAGGGGGAAGGCAATGGCACCCCACCCCAGTACTCTTGCCTGGAAAATCCAGTGGACGGAGTAGCCTGGTGGGCTGCAGTCCATGGGGTCGCTAACAGTCAGACAGACTGAGCGACTTCACTTTCACTTTTCTCTTTCCTGCATTGGAGAAGGAAATGGCAACCCACTCCAGTATTCTTGCCTGGAGAATCCCAGGGATGGGGGAGCCTGGTGGGCTGCCATCTATGGGGTCACACAGAGGCGGACAGGACTGAAGTGACTTAGCAGCAGCAGCAGCAGAGCTTGAGTGGGCACGACACCGCTGCATCCTGGGGTTTCAGTGTCGGAAAGAAATTTGAAGGCAATCAAATGGTCTGTTTATCTTTTGTTGCCCTTGGAAAAACCAAATAAAATAAAACTGAGATCTAAAGTGGGAGCCAGATTGGAGCATAATTCTACCAGCTTGAAGTCAGCATTTCCCACTCTGCTATGCACTGTGGTCCAGGTCTGTGAGGGGGACGGCAAAGAAGCTGGTGTCTGTGAGAGCAGATGTGTTGGCTGTGAGAAAGGAGAAGCGGCATCTCCTAATGTGATGGGAGTGAGAAAATTCCCGAGAAAACACTGAGGTTTAAAACCAGGTAGAATGAACACGTGCCACGTTGACGGGCTGGAATGGAGGAGTCAGACGAGGGGAGGATACGTGGCCAGCAGGGACCTGCCATCACTTTGGTCTTCCTGTTAAGTGATGGATGCCACATGTGTCTTTTTTTATTAAATTATTTATTTGGCTGTGCTAGGGCTTTGTTGTGACATGTAGGATCTTTAGTTAAGGCATGTGGGATCTAGTTCCCTGACCAGGAATCAAACCCAGGCCTCCTGCATTGAGAGTGTGGAGTCTAAGCCATTGGACCACCAGGGAAGTCCCCATCAACCACCAGCAGCACCTTTGCCCAGCAATTCAGAGCTTTGTTGCTGCCATGCATTGAATACACTGGTAAGAGCCTGTTGCGTTTCACTTGTGGCTGAAAGTTGCAAGCACACAGCCCTCTTGCTTTTTTCCGCCTTCCTCTTCGTGTACCCGAGGTGGAGGAGGAGGACGTGGTGCTAAGCAGAGCTGGTAGGCTCCTGATGTCCGTCCTCCCTGCTTTTGGAACAGCAGATGGGTCCACCCCTCTTGCTTTCTCAGCTGTGAGGTTCCTTTGGCTTCCAGCACCGCCGGCATTAAGGGAGGGAGAGGTGTGGATTTCCACAAAAACACGAAAGCGAAGTTGGTGTGGGAGTGAGGGCTGGGTACTTGTTTTCCAGGCCCTGCTCTACCACGAGTGGATTTTGACGTTGGTATATTGCACAGAGAGTGTAGCGCTTCAGAGTGAAAACCCAGCCATGGAAGGTCAGAACTTTAGTTTCCTATTTGACCTCGACTGGTGTGACCGCTTCCTGGTGGCTCAGACGGTAAAGCGACTTCCTGTAATGCCGGAGACCTGGGTTCGATCCCTGGCTTGGAAAGATCCCCTCGAGAAATTCCATGGATGGAGGAGCCTGGTAGGCTACAGTCCATGGGGTCAAAAAGAATCGGACACGACTGAGCAACTTCACTGGTTGGTTCACTGGTGTGACTGCAGAGTGTGTTTGTGTGTGTATGTTGCCCATGTGTGAGTGTGTGTGCACATGCCCAGGCAGGTGGAAACACACACGTGCTCTCATGTTTTGGTTTTAGGAAACCACTTACGTCATCTTGAGACACTTTTCTTTTTTTGCTTCTGTGTTTGACACGGCTTCCCCGGTGGTGCTGGTGGTAAAGAGCCCACCTGCCAATGCTGGAGACAAAGGGATGCGGGTTTGATCCCCGGGTCCATAAGAGCCCCTGGAGGAGAGCATGGCAGCCCACTCCAGTACTCTTGCCTGGAGAATCCCATGGACAAAGGAGCCTGGCTGGCTATGGTCTATAGTGTCACAGAGTCAAACATGACTAAAGCAACTTAGCATGCATGTGCCTACATGTTACACGTAATAAACATTCAGGGAATTGTTTCCAGAAATTGTCCAATTTGACAAGAAACAGATATGAGGTTTTTTTCCCCCCAGTAATTTTTTTTTGTCATCTAATTTCTTTCTTAAAAAAAAACTATATAGTACTATGGTTTAGTTTCTTTCAGTCAAACTATGAATATGAGATTATTTCTAAAATCATCATGGACCTTTATTGTTAAGCATAAGCTGCTTGCATAGCTTTATGACATAAGTTATTAAAAGATTTTTAACTTCATGAAAGTGTTTTAAACAGGGCATGGTCTAATTTGAGAAATTATTTTGATATTTCTTAAGAAATGTTTAATTGTTGAGATAAAACTAAAGTTATTATCAGATTTAATTTTTTAGAATTATTATTATGCTTAAAAATATAAAAGTATTATGTGTTTTCACATTTAATACAGAGGCTTTTGCAGGAATAATCATTGGTATTTACACCAATTCAGAAATACAGAAGCCACTGCAGAAATAATCAATCATCGGTGTTTAAGAATCTTTCTAGTGAATGCCCTGGCAGTTTAGTGATTAAGAATGCCACACTTTGACTACTGAGTCTGTCACTGTTTTCATTTTTCCCCAGTCTGTTTGCCATGAAGTGATGGGACCAGATGCCATGATCTTCCGTTTTTAAATGTTGAGTTTTAAATCAGCTTTTTCACTCTCCTCTCCACCTTCATCAAGAGGCTCTCTAGTTCCTCTTCTCTTTGCGCCATTAGGATGGTGTCATTCCCCTCATTCAGTTTAGTTCAGTGGTTCAGTCATATCTGACTCTTTACGACCCCATGGACTGCAGCACGCTGGGCCTCCCTGTTCATCACTGTCTCCTGGAGCTTGCTCAGACTCATGTCCATCGAGTCGGTGATGCCATCCAACCATTTCATCCTCTGTCATCCCCTTCTCCTGCCTTCTGTCTTTCCCAGCATTAGGTCTTTTCCAATGAGTCAGTTCTTCGCATCAGGTGGCCAAAGTATTGGAGCTTCAGCTTCAGCATCCAGTGAATATTCAGCACTGATTTCCTTTAGGATTGACTGGTTTGATCTCCTTGAAGTCCAAGGGGCTCTCAAGAGTCTTCTCCAACACACAGTTCAAAACCATCAGTTCTTCAGCGCTCAGCTTTCTTTATGGTCCAACTCTCACATCCATACATGACTGCTGGAAAAACCACAGCTTATTCCCCTCATTACACTGGCTGAATTAGGAATGGAGAAGGGGGCAGCCTAAACTGGGAAATGGACAGGGAAGGAGGATGTTGAGGAGCCTTTCTCTGCCCATTCTTTTTTTTTTTAATAGTTCTTTTAATTTTTTAAAATTGAAGTATAGTGGATTTACAATGTCATGTTAGTTACTGGTGTACCACAAAGTGATCCAGCTGTCTGTGTGTGTGTGTGTACATATTCCAAAAAAATATAGACCATTATGGTTTATCACAGGATATTGAATATAGCTCCCTGTGCTGTACAGTAGGACCTTTTTAATGTATTTTATATATAGTGGTGTGTATCTGTTAGTCCCAAGCTCCCAATTTATTCCTCCTTCCCTCCGTTTTACATAACCTTAGATTTGCTTTCTATGAGTCTGTTTCTGTTTTGTAAATAGGTCTATTTGTATCATTTTTGTAGATTTCACATATAAGTGATATTATAAGGTATTTGACTTTCTCTACCTGACTTACTTCACTTAGAATGATAATCTCCAGGTCCATCCATTTTGCTGCACATTCTCTGCCCACCTTGACCTGAATCCATCCTTCTTTATTATGTAAGCAATACCCCTGATTGCTGCATACATGTATACATACATGTATGGAAACAGTACCAGTGATGGTGCTCTTTCTGCCTGGCTCTTTCACACCTTTTCATTTCACATTGTGCAGTGGAAGAAATCTATTTCTTTTTAGTGCTAAACAGAATAAAAAACTTTCCAGCACTCTTTTCCTCAAGTGTGTATGACACATTTCCAAACTTGTCTCATGGTCTGCAAAGAACGTGTTTTATCCAACTGTACATCAGTACCTGCTAGCGTTAACTCTTTATTGTGATGTTCTGTTCCTTAGGCTCGATGATGGGTCCACATGGGTTTCATCATATTCACAAGTGCATGACAGAATGGTAGTCTTTTGCATGTTTGTCATTAATATCATGTGACATCTATCAATATCATAATAGTGGAATTTTGCCAAAGAGCCCAATCTGTTTTCTCACCAAACATCAAATAGGTCCTTAACTTAGTGGGTAGTTTTACAAGCTTCTCCTCACTTGTGTAGTGTTTTTACTTTAGGGTACATTTAGTCTAAGAAATCCCTCATTGTAATGGTGGCTGTCTCTCCTTGAGAGATGAAATTAATAATGTTTGCTCTGAATCACATTGTTTGTGACATACTCTGCGGGTGGAAAAGCACTAGAAACAATCACAGTGCGAGATCTCCTGTTCAACATATTCTGTTCCTGGTAAAACAGATGTTCTGCATGGAAACTAACTGGGTCCATTATTTTAATGGGGTGAATTGTAATGCATTATACATCAAACTTACACCCCCAACAAATTTCCTAAGTAGCTACAGCACAGTCAAATGTCTATTATAAGTGACAAACTAACACGTGAAAACGAATTGTTTTAGAGTATTAGTTCCAGATCATCAAACATTTAATATGATTGTTAACAAGCATCAGCTTTGTATGCAGGAATGGGTACGTTTTGCATAATATACCATAAATATTGTGTTTATTATGTAGAGTAACAAATGATGCACCAATAAATAAAATTTATTAGAAAAGTGCAGATAAAAATGTACAATAAAAGCAGGTAATTTCTTATCATGGTCTGCATTATCTCGTAAGTAGAGACTTGGAGTATAAAGAAAGTTAAGAACAGAGGACAGGAAGAGTTGAATCAGTTACTTTGTGTTGATGGGTATGGAGTTGGGTGCTAGAAGGACAATTTCAGAGAAAATTTCAGAGGAACTAATAGAGTTGAGTCATAATCCTGAGGCTTCCATACCCTCCTGAATGGGAAGACTTAAGATGAAAAAATTGCAAACTCTACCTTTGCTTACTTCCTACAGTTGAAGTTTGTAAATTTCTCTATGCACTGATCCTGAAAGGTTTGGTATCAGGGCACCACATTGGTTTCTAAGCACAAGTTCAGTTCAATTCAGTCGCTTAGTTGTGTCCGAATCTTTGCAACCCCATGAATCGCAGCACGCCAGGCCTCTCTGTTCATCACCATCTCCCAGAGTTCACTCACACTCATGTCCATTGAGTCGGTGATGCCATCCAGCCATCTCATCCTCTGTCGTCCCCTTCTCCTCCTGCCCCCAATCCCTCCCAGCATCAGAGTCTTCTCCAATGAGTCAGTTCTTCACATGAGGTGGCCAAAGTACTGGAGTTTCAGCTTTAGCATCATTCCTTCCAAAGAAATCCCAGGGCTGATCTCCTTCAGAATGGACTGGTTGGATCTCCTTGCAGTCCAAGGGACTCTCAAGAGTCTTCTCCAACACCACAGTTCAAAAGCATCAATTCTTTGGCGCTCAGCCTTCTTCACAGTCCAACACTCATATCCATACATGACCACAGGAAAAACCATAGCCTTGACTAGATGGACCTTAGTAGGCAAAGTAATGTCTCTGCTTTTGAATATACAATCTAGGTTGGTCATAACTTTTCTTCCAAGGAGTAAGCGTCTTTTAATTTCATGGCTGCAGTCACCATCTGCAGTGATTTTGGAGCCCCCCAAAATAAAGTCTGACACTATTTCCACTGTTTCCCCATCTATTTCCCATGAAGTGATGGGACCGGATGCCATGATCTTCGTTTTCTGAATGTTGAGCTTTAAGCCAACTTTTTCGCTCTCCTCTTACACTTTCATCAAGAAGCTTTTTAGGTCCTCTTCACTTTCTGCCATAAGGGTGGTGTCATCTGCATATCTGAGGTGATTGATATTTCTCCCAGCAATCTTGATTCCAGCTTGTGTTTCTTCCAGTCCAGCGTTTCTCATGATGTACTCTGCATAGAAGTTAAATAAGCAGGGTGACAATATACAGCCTTGACATACCAAGAACCTCCAAAATACATATCCCTTTTGTTGATTGCTCTTGAGTCTGACATCATACCAATCAGACTTGGAATGTAACTCAAACATTTCCATTTATTGTTTTATGACAATATATATTTGATCATTATAAGCAAAAGTGGTAATACAAACCAGGAGAATGTTAACCAGAGAAAAATTCAGTGGGACTTCATACCACTCTGATATTTTTTCATAACAAATGAGGTTCTGGAACTGGAGTCGAGTGGGTTGCCAGTCCATTAAAACAGTTTTCTCCTGTGGTCTGCCTATCCACATCACCCCATTCTCAGATGTAACCACTCCAACACTGTCATTTTATCTTCTATATTTGTACTGGATTCCTGTTACCTTGTTTACATTCATACTTTTGTTTGGAGTTACATTTCATGGCTGCATTTGAAAATATTGGTCTAGATTTATAATTGTGCTAAAGATGAACTAGGCAAACTGGAAAAAAAAAAAAAGCAATTAGATGCAAGTGAGAATTTGTAATTTGAGATGATCTTTGCCCATTTCCTGAGTGTTAACTGCCTAATGTTAACTAAGAAAACAGTCTTCATATAGTACCCGTGTAGTCCCGAAGAAGATAGTGATCTTCTTAAGAACACAATAGGATTATCGGAAAACTTTCACAATTTCGTATTTCAGGTTTGTATAATGTTGGTGATATTACTCCTTCCTCTAAAACTGCCCATTTTCCTGCTTATGACTTACTGATCAGCTGGGGACCACCCTGGGCTTGGACCGCACTTTGGTGTGAACCTTTGTTTAGCACCTATTTAAAGTTTTTCTCTAGTTATGAAAAAATATCAGTGTGGCGCTCTGTTTACTTGTATAACTCGTTTTTCTATAGTAGCCATGACATTTCTAATAATGTCATTATCCTGTTTATTTCAATATATTTTTTAATCACAGGTAACTGGTGTATCTTTTTTTTTCTTTCGAAGGGGTACAGTTTTTTAAAACTGTGAAATGAAGAGTATTATCCTCTGTGATTTTATCTCTAAAATCCTTGAATCCCCTGCCTCTTCTTTATGACTTCATGACATAAATGGACCGTAGTAAATTCTGTGTCTTTGTGATGGCCTCGTCTCATCCGGAAAATCATTCCACCATTAACTCTCCATACTCTTCAGTTAGAGTGTGCTTTTCTCTTCTGCAATAAAATTGTCACCAGTGTCAAGCGATGTAATTTGCAGAACAGTTCACTTTTAAAAGGCTAGGGCTCTCATTTAAAAAACAGTTTTTTTTTTTTTTTTTCAGAAAATCTGTTTATCTCCTTCCACTGTAACCTAGCATTTCCCAACTCTCCCCCATCTCTTCTTACACATTATTTGTCTTTTCTGGTGTGTGCCACGTTTGGAAGTCTCATTAAACCAGCATCTGTTCTGTTTTAGGAGAAACCCGAAGCCAGCCCCACGTCACTTCAGCTGCGGTCCCAGATCGAAGTAAGCACAGTGACTTTAATCATCTATTTTTGCTTCTGTCTTTTTAAAAAAGTGGTATTATGTAAAAATGAGATGAAGCCTGCTGTTCTGCCTGCACTGACCCTATGAATCTTCTCTCCTAGGAGTCGCTTGGCTTCCGTAGTGCCGTGTCAACACCAGAAGTAGAAAGAAAGTAAGTTTTCCTCCTTCTGTCCTGGAGCGGAATTTCTAAGGTGTCTTTTAGGTCCTTTCTGATGGAAATGGGATAGGTGATTGTACTCATAGTGTGTATGTACTATGGAACTTGAAGTTACTTTCCTGTGTGTGTGTGTGTGTGTACATGTATGTAGGTGGATGAGTATATTCTGTAATCAATTGATGATGCCCAGGGATTCTGCAAAGTGTTATTGATTTCACACTCCTTGTAGTAAGTGAAACTGAAATATCTGAAAGTGAGCGTGAAGAAGAGGAAGAGACAGCTAAGTCAACCAAAGTAGTTTTCTTCTTTTACACTGGTTTTTGATAAAGGATGGAAGTCATAAAGAAGCAAAGTACAAAAATATAATACATTCCAGAATAAAACAATGATTACAGTGCCCCTCTGCACCTTGCTTTGGAGTGTGTGTGTGTGTGTGTGTGTGTTAGTCGCTCAGTTGTGTCTGACTCTTTACGACCCCATGGACTGTAGCCTGCCAGGCTCCTCAGTTCATGGAATTCTCCAAGCAAGAATACTGGAGTGAGTGGCCATGCCCTGCTCCAGGGGATCTTCCTGACCCAGGGATTGAACCTGGGTCTCCTGCATTGCAGGCAGATTACCACTGAGCCACCTTAAAACAAGAATAAACACTTGTCACAGAAGATGGTAAATGCTCACTAACCTTTCCCGTTAAAGGTAGTACTTTTGGCTTACTTGTCCTAACTTGGACCCTGTAATCTTGACTCTTATGGAAGATAATTCTATGTTGTAGTTTATATTTCCAGTATTTCTTTTATGTCACTTAAGGAAAAAAAAAAAAGCAATTTTTTTTTCTTTCCCTTTTCTACTTTATTCCATCATAATTACGCTAAAACATTCTATTTATGATCTTCTGAGGTAAAGAAATTTTGAGAAAGTCCCCATCTTGAAACAGACACTTCCTCTGGCACAGAGCCACTTAGACTGTTTGAGGCCAAGGGAGGCATAGAAGTGGTTTAGGCGTCAAAAGTATTTCTGGAATGAAAAGCACACGTTAGGCGAGCGTGTGTGTGCTGTTCAGCACAGCTCTGCCTAATCCGTCCACGTGTGTGTGCCGCTGGCACAGACGCGGCTTCCAGGAGCGGAGGCTGCCGAGCCAAAGCTTCCATCTCACTGAGCGGATTCAGTTTCAGGCCTGGGGAATGTCGGGGGTGATGAGCAGAAGAAATCCCAGGCCGTTGCCCCCTCGAGGCTGAAAGAGAAATGTGCCATAAGCATGAATTTCCTTTGTCTTGGTTGCATGTATTCTCCTGGGGACTTAGTAGTGTGGAGGCTGAAGCAGCCAAGAGGTTTGAGTTGACCTCCGTTTTGAAGCTGGAGGTGTGGTGATGCTGAGCTGAAGGTGAGCAGCAGCTCCGCACGGGAGGCTGTGGGCCCCTCCGACCTGGTTTGCTGCCTCTGTGGCGTGATGCAGCCTGAGAGCTCAGGGGATCCCTCAGTCTCTGAATCTACCAGGGGACAAGTCACTTTCCTCAGAGGAAGTGACTCACCAGAGTCATAGTCAGGCTGGTGTTTCTCCTTCCCCTCAATCGTGGCAGTCATTCTTTCTGTGTTTATATGCTCCACTTGGTCAAATGTGGCATGACTCTTGCGGTTCAGAGATAGACTAACAGCCTCCTGAGGTTACCACGTTTGTCTCTCTCTCTCACACACACACACACACACACACACAGAGCTGTGGACAACCCCCAGCCTCCCCACCTGTCATGCAGGCGTTTTGCTTCTGTTCTAGTAAATTGTTGTTGTTGCTTAGCTGTTCAGTCGTGTCCGACTCTTTTGCAACCTCATGGACTGTAGCCCTCCAGGCTCCTCGGTCCATGAGATTTCCCAGGCAAGAATACTGGAGTGGGTTACCATTTCCTCCTCCAGAGGATCTTCCTGACCCAGGGATCGGACCTGCATCTCCCACCCGGGAAGCCCATGGTCTAGTAAATGGTTTCCTTGAATTTAGTTGTTTCTAAATAATTTAAAGGTTTCTGTACATCTTTTCCTCCATTTCCCTTTTAATGGTTTTTGAAAACTATAATACTTCTTACAAAAAAAAAAAAAAAACTTTTGAAAAGAATTTTAATTTACAGAAAAGTTTCAAGAATTTTGTGATGAGCTCCCATGAGACTTCGACTTACCAATTTTTGTATGCTTTGCCTCTCTCTTCTGTACACTCCTGTATGCTTGCAAATACTTTGGAATGCAAAATCCTGCTATTCTGCAAATGAAGATGCTTGCTGGTAACTTTGCAGGCCCTGGAGGATGACCCGGCAAACCAGTTGGTTGTGTCTGGTTAGTGACTACAGAGTGTCTGCCAACCATAATACCCTTCTGAGTCAGCTGTGCCGTTTAATTGGCAGAAGTTTCTTCTACTTTTTTTATTCAAAAGGCAAGAGAACTCAGTAAACACAAGTGGACAGATCAACAGCAGCACAAGCTTAGGAGCGGAGGCAGAGGTGACAGCAGGAAATGCGGGAGCTGAGATGTGGGCCCTGGGGGCTCCCGCCTTCCAGAGCCACTGTCTCCTCCCTACACAGTAGTCTCAGGAGCCGCAGCACCCCTGCCCTTCCTTCTCCCCCAGTGAAAACTTGTTTTAAGGAAGGTATCAGGCGTTACTTATGATGCAAATCATCACCTCTCTCAGTGGTATTTTGCATTCAACAGCATTTAAAGTCTTCAGGTTACAGTACTACAGCTCTGGCCAGGAAAGACCCAGGAGGTGGGTTATTTGGGCAGGCCAGCTGTGAGAATTCTGATATACCTGGCAGGACAGCACTTGAGCACCCTGGCAAGTGAGACTCATTGGACTCTGGTCTCTGGATATGTAGAGTCAGTCCCTCAGTCCTGTCCGACCCCATGGACTGTAGCCCCCCAGGATCCTCTGTCCATGGAACTCTCCAGGCAGGAATACTGGAATGGGTAGCCATTCCTTTCTCCAGGGTATCTTCCCAACCCAGGGACTGAACCTGGGTCTCCTGCATTGCAGGCAGATGCTTTACCATCTGAGATATGCAGGACCTGCCTGGTGAAAGGGTGGATGGATGCATGGATAGAGGGAGGTGGGGGATGGAATATGGACCTGCAGCTGCCACCCACCCCCCTNGAATACTGGAATGGGTAGCCATTCCTTTCTCCAGGGTATCTTCCCAACCCAGGGACTGAACCTGGGTCTCCTGCATTGCAGGCAGATGCTTTACCATCTGAGATATGCAGGACCTGCCTGGTGAAAGGGTGGATGGATGCATGGATAGAGGGAGGTGGGGGATGGAATATGGACCTGCAGCTGCCCCCCCCCCCCCTCCCTAGTCTGACAAAGTCCCCATTCATCCTTTTTTTTTTCTTACAGTCTGTAGGCCCTCCATATGCTTTCACTGAAAATATACTAAAGAAGGCCGACAGAGCTCTTCTATTTATATCTATTTACATGGCCTATTGATGAGACTATCCACTTTATTACACCAATCTTGGCTTTGTGTTGACTGGTTGAAAAGGTGAATGCTTATTAAAGTTTCTTGTTACTCACCAGTTATTCTCAAGAATAACTGAGAGAAAGAATTTTTGTTGGAAAATATCTTTTATAACTATATCTATATGGGATGGGTACAGGCAAAGAATGTTTCTCTCCACAACAGTTCTGTAAAGGTGGAGCCATCAACCACTGCAGAGCTCCCAGCCCCAACCCCAGGGACTTTTATATGGAGAAAAAAACTGGAGGCATTCTGTGCTTTGGATCCTGGCCCTGTTAAGATGCATACCTAAGGGATAATTTCAAACAGCACAGATTCCTGCATCTTCCCATACATTTTAGTTCAGTCACTCAGTCATGTCCGACTCTGCGACCCCATGGACTGCAGCACGCTAGGCCTGCCTGTCCATCACCAACTCCTGGAGCTTGCCCAAACTCATGTCCATCGAGTTGGTGATGCCATCCAGCCATCTCATTCTCTGTCATCCCCTTCTCCTCCTGCCTTCAATATTTACCAGCATCAGGGTCTTTTCCATTGAGTCAGTTCATCACATCAGGTGGCCAAAGTGTTGGAGTTTCAGCCTTAGCATCAGTCCTTCCAATGAATATTTAGGACTGATTTCCTTTAGGATTGACTGGTTGGATCTCCTTGCAGTCCAAGGGACTCTCAAGAGTTTTCTCCAACACCATAGTTCAAAAGCATCAATTCTTCGGCACTCGACTTTCTTTATAGTCCAACTCGCACATCCATACATGACTACTGGAAAAACCATAGCTTTAACTAGACGGACCTTTGTCGGCAAAGTAATGACTCTGCTTTTTAATATGCTGTCTAGGTTGGTCATAACTTTTCTTCCAAGGAGCAAGTGTCTTTTAATTTCATGGCTGCAGTCACTCTCTGCAGTGATTTTGGAGCCCCCCAAATAAAGTCTCTCACTGTTTCCATTGTTTCCCCATCTATTTGCCATGAAGTGATGGAACCAGATGCCATGATCTTAGTTTTCTGAATGTTAAGTTTTAAGCCAACTTTTTTGCTCTCCTCTTTTACTTTCATCAAGCTCTTTAGTTCTTCACTTTCTGCCCTAAGGGTGGTGTCATCTGCATATCTGAGGTTATTGATATTTCTCCCGGCAATCTTGATTCCAGCTTATGCTTCATCCTGCCCTGCATTTCTGTCTGTGTACTCTGCATATAAGTTAAATAAGCAGCGTGACAATATACAGCCTTGACATACTCCTTTCCTGATTTGGAACCAGTCTCTTGTTCCATGTCCAGTTGTAATTGTTGCTTCTTGACCTGCATACAGATTTCTCAGGAGGCAGGTCAGGTGGTCTGGTATTCCTATCTCTTTAAGAATTTTCCAAAATTTGTTGAAAGTCACCAAAACAATTAACTTAAAATATATGGATTTTTATTTTTTTTTTGGTGATTAGTAGTAATCTTTTGATGTTCAGTCTTTTGATGTTTTCCCCCTTTGGGGGGAAAGAAAAATCTCTGTTTATCCTGGCTCCTCCCTGGTCTCCTAGGATCAGTCCTCTCAGAGCTCTCTGAGCAGCTGTCCCCTGAGCTATAGTCTTCAGTAAGATCTTCAAATTGAACTTAAGTTGCAACTTTTAGGTTGTGCCAATAGAGTTCAGTTAGAAATAACAGAGAACCTGACAAGTAGTATTGTTAACTAAGGGAAGTTTCACCAGACACATTCATGCTCATGGGCAGGTCCAAGACTGGTACTGCAGCTCAAGCAAGCTTTCAGGAAGTCAGACTGTTCTTTCCCCCCATTCCTTGCCTTTTCCCTCCCTCTCTCCCAGCCTCCCTCGCCCCTTCCTCCTTGCTCCCTTCCTTCCTTCCTCCAGTTTTAAAGTGCTGCTGCATCTTCCAGGAGGGAAGGAGAAGCAGGATAAAGGGAAGAAGGTAAAAGGTGTTAGGTACTTAGAATAGGAAAACGGAGTCCAAAATAGCGGTGGCTAAAAGACAAAGAAAGGAAAAAGCCTGCAAAGATAGAACAAAGGAAGGTCTGAGAACCCCAGGTGAAGCAGACAGCCCTCCTGACTAGCCCAGTTTTCATAGGACAGGCTCAAGGGGAGAAGAAAAAAACATATAAAAAGAGGAGCCAAAATTGAGCCACGGGCTTCTTTTGGGTCAGCCCGCCCTCATGCCTCGAGGATATTCTCCTTTGGATGCCAAAGTAAACTGAGCTGTAACACCGAGCTATAACACTGGTCTGTCCGTCGCTTCAAAGTTTTGCTGTGGCAGCACAGAACCAAGGAAATGACAAACTCCCCTAACATCTCACAAAGGTAAAAAAGCCAAAGGCACATCATTTACAAAGCTCTTCTGGAAACCCTGTCCAACACCCTCCACGTTACCCCGCTCATTTCTTCCCACAGCAGCTGTTCTCTGAGCATCAGCTGTGAGCACAATCCAGTGTTCTCGGTGCTGTTTTTCCCATTGACAGATGCAGAAACTGAGGCACAGACAGGTGACAGAGCCCAGATTGAATCCCACTTAAAAATTCATGCTCCTAACCTTGAAGGTCTAATTCTAAAGTACTTGTTGGTGTATTGCTTATGCAGATGGAGAAGTGAGAAGTAAATGAGTTCATTAGCATTCTGTAAACAACCGCAGTTAAAACTTCCACCTCTGATGTTCTGTTGGAAGTAGGAGCAAGTTTTATTCTTATATAGACTGGGTCTCTTAAATTTATCTATAGAGACAGCAAGGGCCAAAATAAATCTCAACACTTCACCTTCGCCAATATTTATAAGTTCTTTTCTCCTAAGTCTTTCACTAGAGTTGAAAATTCACTGATTTAGTTTCCCTTTCTTTCATTACCTGTGACTACACTCCAACTAGTTTATGGTGAAAAAGTCTAAAAATATATAGCAGTGTGATGGAAGAGGAAGATAAATACAGTGGGAGCAGTGTTCTGTGGTCAGATAAAATGCATAGAATAGAGTTTATAAATGCTCTATGCAAGCATTTGTTCCATTTGAACTTTGCATCACTCTCCAAATTGTTTCATCTGGCAAGCTGGTAACTCTTGAAGGTGTCAGCTTTCTTTCCTACAGCCCCCACCCACTCAAAAATCTAAACTGAGGCACAGACAGGTGACAGAGCCCAGACTGAATCCCACTTAAAAATTCATGCTCCTAACCTTGAAGGTCTAATTCTAAAGTACTTGTTGGTGTATTGCTTATGCAGATGGAGAAGTGAGAAGTAAATGAGTTCATTAGCATTCTGTAAACAACCGCAGTTAAAACTTCCACCTCTGATGTTCCGTTGGAAGTAGGAGCAAGTTTTATTCTTATATAGACTGGGTCTCTTAAATTTATCTATAGAGACAGCAAGGGCCAAAATAAATCTCAACACTTCACCTTCGCCAATATTTATAAGTTCTTTTCTCCTAAGTCTTTCACTAGAGTTGAAAATTCACTGATTTAGTTTCCCTTTCTTTCATTACCTGTGACTACACTCCAACTAGTTTATGGTGAAAAAGTCTAAAAATATATAGCAGTGTGATGGAAGAGGAAGATAAATACAGTGGGAGCAGTGTTCTGTGGTCAGATAAAATGCATAGAATAGAGTTTATAAATGTTCTATGCAAGCATTTGTTCCATTTGAACTTTGCATCACTCTCCAAATTGTTTCATCTGGCAAGCTGGTAACTCTTGAAGGTGTCAACTTTCTTTCCTGCAGCCCCCACCCACTCAAAAATCTCTGTCTTTCCCTCCTTTTGCCTCTTGACTCCAGGGAAGACACCCTTGGTTCCCCTTGCTCTGTCTTACCTCCTGCCTACTCACCCGATTGCCTGCTTTCCTGGGCTTGCCTGCCTCTCTCTCTGCACCCCTCCTAACTCGCCCTCTGCCTGCCTGGCCATCTCTTCCCTTGATGTGCTCTTCAGGCCGGTTAAATTCCTACAGTCTCCCAGATGGGCCACATTCTCCCATGGATGCTGAGCTTCATCCTCCTCCTCCTGATGGGGTGTCCTGTCTCTCCTGCTCACCATCCTCCCCAACCCCCCTTACCTGTGCAGGTTTCATTCACCCTTAACGACTCAGTTCTGGTCCTGCCTCTTCTGGAGGTCCTCCCTAATCTGCAGAGTGGAGACAGAGCATCCTGCTACTGGGCTCCGTCACCCCTGAGCACTCCTGCTCTGGGAGCAGTGGACAGCAGTTAGGGGCTCGCCTCTGTGTGTGTGTGTGTGGTCACCTCCCGTGTATGTGTGTGTGTGTAGTCACCTCGCACACCGAGCCCAGGATCTTTTACATAAAAGACTTTGGATAAATGAGTGAGTGGGAGAGTGAGCACACACTCATAAAAATGCTTACTTCCTTTCCACCCTGTGAGAATCTCACCATCCTCCCATAATTCCATTTCTCTTCCCCACTTAGTACTGAACTTTTCCCCCAAAGCTGAATTCCTCTCTTACTTCTCTGCTGAGATGCTCTTCCCAAGGTCCAATGCCCCAACCCGCCCCTAGATGCTTGCTGCATTTGGCTCACATTTTCTCTTGGTCACATTGCTCTCCCCAGCCTTAGCGTGTGTGTGTCCATGACATTGTGGTTTCCAGTTTCTCCCCTCACTTTATGCCCACTCTTCGGCAGCTCCCTGTGTTCCTCCCACCCCTTACTCTGGCTATCCTGCTGGAGCTTTTATCCAGCCTGCAAGCTCTCCCAAGATACTTATACCCACCTGTGGCTTTGAACTGCTGTCTCTAGGCAGCTGTGTGGGATCTATACCGCGCCCTCTGACCCTTCCCCCAAGCTGGTGACGTGCCTGTTTCAGCCTCTTGCGGGTTGTCTGCTCATTGCCATTCCAGTCACCCCAAGCTACACATTCTTATGGTAGAACTGCTCCTCCTTTCGGAGAAGGCAATGACACCCCACTCCAGCACTCTTGCCTGGAAAATCCCATGGATGGAGGAGCCTGGTGGGCCGCAGTCCATGGGGTCGCTAAGAGTTGGACACAACTGAGTGACTTCACTTTCACTTTTCGCTTTCATGCATTGGAGAAGGAAATGGCAACCCACTCCAGTGTTCTTGCCTGGAGAATCCCAGGGACGGGGGAGCCTCATGGGCTGCCGTCTATGGGGTCACACAGAGTCGGACACGACTGAAGCGACTTAGCAGCAGCAGCAGCAGCAGCAGCAGCTCCTCCTCCTTTATCCTACTTCCTTCTCTCTGCGAATACCTGTTCTCCGACTGTATGTTCCCCCTTTTTCCCAGGGACTACTTTCTGCACTTTTCTGTACAGAGCTGTACATTATTACTTCTGCATTTCATTCATGATTCTAAGACCTCTGCCAAATCTTGTTGCTTACTACTTCTGTAACTTGACCCATCTCTCTTTTTCATCTTCACTACTCCAAGGGAGACCTTAACACTCTTCTGGTGAACTGGAAAAGAGTAATTCAGGAAATTACTCCCTGAAATACGATTAGGTCCCAGCACACTGAGAGGACGCTGAGATCCCAAAGGGACCTCAGGATCTCTTCAGGTTTTCACCTTGGTGATCAACACCCCCAATAGAGACCCAGCCCATCTTTATTGCTTCACCTTCCCGTCTCCCAGCCACATGGCCCAGCTCCAGGCCTTGGAGCTTGTTTCCAGTACCTCCTGAGTTGTCTGGTGTTCCTGACCGGAAAGCATTTCCTTTTTCTAAGTCCTGTTTTAAAGATTGCTTCTCCTTGAATGCTCTCTCAGTCCCCTTGCTGGCTGTATTCTTTCTACCGCTTGGAATCCAGGAACATTTGATGTCTCTTCATATACTGTCACATGTGGCATCATCATCATTGTTAACACTATAGCAGTGTAATAACCTTGGGTTATTTCTGCGTATTGGACACTGGTACTAGTTGCTTTATTGTGCTTTGATCATTTAATTTTTCATGAACTCACTGAGGTATGTGCTACTTTTGAGGGGAATTACTTTGTCTAAGGTCCCAGAGCAAGAAACAATCCCAATGCAGTTGAAGTACCATTATAGCCTTGAGGTTACCAATTCTCTGGGTTGAAATCCAGGCTCTTTCTTCTAGCTCTGCAACTCTTGGCTAGTTAATTAATCTTTTTATGTACAGATTTCATGACTATAAAGTGAGGATAATCGGTAAAGTACTTCCTTCAGTATGCTATAGAAAGTGAAAGTGAAAGTCACTCATTCCTGTCTATTTTTGACCCCATTGACTGTACAGTCCCTGGAATTCTCCAGGCCAGAATACTGGAGTGGGTAGCCTTTCCCTTCTCCAGGGTATCCTCCCAACCTAGGGGTCAAACCCAGGTCTCTCTCATTGCAGGCAGATTCTTTGCCCAAGAATATTGGAGTGGGTAGCCTATCTCTTCTCCAACAGATCTTCCCACTCCAGGAATCGAACTGTGGTCTCCTGCATCGCAGGCGGATTCTTTACTAGCTGAGCTACCAGGGAAGCTTTAGTAAGCTGTTAAGAATCTAATAAGTGCTCAACAATCTTGTCTGTTATCAGGGTCTGTTCTGTCTGACCCAAGTTCATGCTCTCGCCCCTGGCTCTAGCCCCTTGTTCATGCTCAGTTGCGCAGTTATGTCCGATTCTTTGGAACCCTGTGAACTAGCCCACCAGGCTCCTCTGTCCTTGGGACTTCCCAGGCAAGAATACTTGAATAGGTTGCCATGTCCTCCTCCAGGGGATCTTCCCAACCCAGGGACTGAACCTGCTTCTCTTTGCCTCTCTTGCATTGCAGGCTGATTCTTTACCCCTGAGCCATCAGGAAAACCCCTAACCGCTTGTGGACTTTTCTGCCTCCACCCAGCCTAGCATGATCATGGACTCCTTGAGGCCATGAGCTCACTCTCTTCCTCTCTTTGGAGTTCCTGTAACATCCAGAACAGTGGTTTACATAGAACAGGTGCTCATTAAATAAGTGCATTAAATTCATTCACCCCCAGTACTTTGAAATAAAACTAAAAGTGGATTATTTCCAGGACTTTGATTACAGAAGACCTACTTTAGTCTCATCTGTTAGCTAGCATATTTCAGCATCTCCCTAAAATGTTAGCAGTGTAGAATGAAGTAAGTGCTCTTTGTTTGTGGATATTAGCCATAAGAAGATACCTGTTAAAAGCAGAAAGAACAGTAGTTTCCACAAGAACCCAGATCTCTTTGTAAAAGCTGCCCCTTCCCTCCCCACTCAATTCCATTCTGCAGTCTTGTTCAAGTCATCTCAGATT
>SJYX01012912.1:330582-365118 GCA_006410675.1 Oreotragus oreotragus
TCACCTTCTAACATTCGAGATACGATTATATTTACTCATTTATTTTGTTCTATGTCTATCTCCTCACATTATAATGGAAGCTTCTTGAGTCTAGAGTTCGGGGCTATTTTATTCACTGCTATAGCCTCATTTTCCCTCATGCTTGGAAAAATGTCTGGCACATAGCAGGCACTTCAGACGTTGCTGCTAAATAAATTAAATGTGGAAGGGGGAAAGAAGGAAAGGAAGAAAAGGAAAGGAAGGAATGAAGAAAATTAAAGAGAAAAACATAAAATAGTCAGGATAGTGAAGAATGGAAAAACAGCATGGCCGCAGAGAAGTTAGGGAACATTTTTCTGATTCCATTTTTTTTAATTTAAATTAAAATTTTCTAAAAGGAGGCTACTGAGCCATTCTCCAGGTCTATACTTAGGACTTTAAAGGTGAAAAAGAGGAACTTCCCGGGTGGATAAGGGGGCGTCCCAGGTGGTTCAGTGGTAAAAAGAAATCTGTCTCCCAACGCAGGAGATTCAGGAGACTCCTGTTCGAACCCTCCGTTGGGAAGATCCCCTGGAGAAGGAAATGGCAACCCACTCCAGTATTCTCACCTGTAAAATCCCATGGACAGAGAAGCCTGGCAGGCTACAGTCCATTGGGTCACAAAGAACTGGACACGACTGAAGCGACTGAACACACACACAGAGGATAGGACTCCGTGCTCCCAGTACAGGGGACCCAGGTCCAATCCCTGGTCAGGAAACCAGATCCCACACGCTGCAACTAAAGATCTTTCATGCCTCAACTAAGACTTGGCTCAGCCAATTAATTAAGAACAAATAATTGAAGAAGGTTTCAAATGAACTCTTTATTTGAAGGACCCTGGGGTTACTGAAGGCAGAGGTGAGGAGGAATATATCTTTCCAATTGCTAACACAGATCAGGGTCAGGGTATGAGGGAGAGAACTGACTTGCAGTCTAAGAGAGGGACTATCTCTATACAGCCCAGGGCAGACGGACGCGGAGGCAGGGGGCTTCCAGGGATGGCTTCCTGGCGACCCGGCTGAGCCAAGGATTTGGAGGTGTCCATCCTCTCTCTCTTTGCATGATGTCGTTTCGAGGGGAGCTAATCCCCTGGGGGATCAGCTTGCTCTAAACCTTGATAATCCAGATTTGTGATTTAATTCGGTGACCGGAGTATCTGACACAAGGAGAAGGCAGTCGGGGGCTAGAGAGATGAAAAGAGACTGTGCTTCCAGGAAATCAAGTTGGGGGGGTGGGGGTAGGTTCACATGGATGCCTCTTTAATTAACCCTTTCCAAACCCAGTCTCATCAAGAACCCTGTTTCTAGTTTCATGATGGACAAGACTTCTTTGACCGAGAGGAAGAAACTGAAGGGATTCAAGGCAGCTGAAGCAAGAAGGGGGAAAGGTAGATGCTGTTGAAGTTTCTGAATCAAACAGGAGAAAAGACTATTTTCACCCAGAGGAAGTTGGGGAAGAGACCCTGCCAGGTTGGAAGGATTTAGGATTACGAGTTGAAAGATGTCATTAGTCTTTCTTTGGGATTTGGCGAAGTGGCAAGGAGACCCCAGTACTGTTCACACAGACCTCTTCCTCCTCAATCTAGTTCCAGGGATGTAACACCACCCCATCTGGCCAAAGCTATCGTTCCGAGGCTACCCTTAATCCATAGCACTGCAATACCAGTCTCCATCCACCCGCCCACCCTCTCTCTCTGGAGGGCCCATGGGGCACGTGGTCCTCCCCTCCACCACGACTTGATCCACGGTGAGCAGGTGGAGAGAGGCTGAGGATCCCAGGACCTCCTCAACGAGACATCATCTTCACAAACTCTGCAGAAACAAAATTTATGGTGAGGCAGAATAGGTATTTGTGTGGTTCCCTTTTAGTTGTTGAAGTATAGTTGATTTATGGAGAAGGTCGTGGCAACCCTCTCCATAAACGCACCTGGAGAAGCCCCATGCACAGAGGAGCCTGGCGGGCTCCAGCCCATGGGGTCGCAAAGGGTCAGACACGAGTGAAGCGACTGAGCCCGCACACATGCAGGTGATTGACAATGCTGTTAGTTTCGGGTGTGCACCAAGGTGATTCAACTATACACACAAATGTATTCGTTCCTTTTCAGATTCTTTACCCATACGGGTAATTACAGAATACTGAGTAGAGTTCCCTGTGCTCAACAGTAGGCCCTTATTGCTGATCTTTTTCATATAGATTATATATATTAGTGTGTGTGTTAACCCCAAGCTCCTAATTTATCCCTCCCTCACTGAGTGAGGCACCTGTTTGTAAGAGCACCTGTCATTAATTTCTTCAGCCCTTACTGCATGTCAGAAATGACAAGATCTTTGGGAAATTAACGACTTGCTCCCTCTACACCTCGATTTCTGCTATTTACCTTATAAGATCTTTCAGATGGTTTAACAATATAATGCTTAGAAGACACAGTCAGAGTTCAATAATTAGTCATTGTGAGTCTCTGATTTCATCTTTTCAACCAATCCGTAAATACCACTTTACAGATAAGCAAGCTGAGGCTGGTGAGGTTGGCCAGTGTGCTTGAGATCATGTAGATGGTGAATGGAGAACCTGGAAGGAACTCAGGCTGTACCTGACTTTGCTGTGACTCAATGTCAGGTGAACTTATTGGTCCCACCCAGGTCTCAAGGCTCATCTGTCCTTCTCTTGCCTGACGGTAACCCGAGGGTCAGGTTCCTCAAGAATTCTTCCTCTTCCAGATTTTTCATTGATGTCTACTAGGGGGCATCATGGATGCATTATGCATTTGAATAGCAAACTAAGAATTTTAGACTTTTGCCTTATAGACAGCAGTTAGATGCTGAAACTTTTGCACCAGAGAATGTCACAATGAGACCCTGGAATGCCCTATTTGCGCCTCCCACAGAAATGACCCCCATCCCTTCCGCTCAAGACTCCAATCTTTCTCATGTCCTCAGTCACTCAGTCATGTTTGGCTCTTTCGAGACCCCATGGACTAGCCCAGCAGGCTCCTCTGGCAAGAATTTTCCAGGCAAGAATACTGGAGCAGGTTGCCATTTCCTCCTCCAGGAGTCTTCCTGACCCAGGGATAAAACCTACATCTGCTGCATTGGCAGGCGGGTTCTTTACCACTAGGGCCACCTGGAAAGCCCAATCACTCAGTACACATGTTAAACTCTGTGCCAGGAACTGGGGGTATAATCATGAACCATTTTGTCTGTGGCCTCAGAAGGAAACAGGTAATCAACGACTGGAAGCTATCATGATGTCATGTGTCAGCATTACCGCAGAGGCGGCTGTGGGTGTTATGGGAGCTCAGGGATGCTGAGCCTGGCAAGAAAGATGGGGAGGGGGGCACCATCCAGGGGCATAACTGAGGCTTAACCGGTGGAAAGATGAAGGCTGCTCCAGACAGCACACAAGCAGAGGAGTCTGTAGTGCACAAATTTCTTTTAGCTTTTTGCTAAAACTTTGGGAGAAAGGTGTCATCCTTACCCCCATTTTGCAGATGTGAACTCTGACACTGAAAGAGAGAAAGTGACTGGGATAAGACCACATCATTAGTAAAAGATGATCCTGAGCTTGAACCCCATGAATCTGACCCCAGCGTCCCAGCAACTAAAACTAGTCCACTCTCCTTTGGATGGGAGTTTCTGTTCCTAGGACAAAGGTGCCCAGGGAACAAGGAAGGGATGGGAAAGGTGGAGTCCAAATCAGCTTCTGGACAGGGTGTTCCAAGGAGTGGCCAAATGCAGATATTAATACAAGGAGAGGTGAGAGGCCTGAGCTTTTGGAGATGACATGGGCAGAAAGTGAGGCAACAGACAGTTCCAAAATCTAACCCTGCCTCCTCCACCTTCAAACTGAGGGAGAATGAGAAGGAATGGTCAACTTGGAAAAAAATCACCCCAGGGAGCCAGGGGTGTCTGTCCCCATAGCGTCACCTTCAAAGTCGACGGTGCCGTCTCCATTAATGTCGGCTTCCTGGACCACCTCGGAGATCTCCTGGGACGTGAGCTTGTCTCCCAGGAGCCTCTGCATGGCCTGCTGCAGCTCCCCCAGCGTGATCTCCCCGTCCCCGTTGGCATCAAACTGAAGCGGAGCACAGGGAACAATATTAACCACAGCAACCACAAAAAATACAGTGTTTATTCATCACTTCCTGTGAGTCAAGAACTCAGCTAAAGATAAACAGCAAGGATCTACTGCACAGCACAAGGAGCTATACTCAATATCTTGTAATAACCTATAATGGAAGAGAATGTTTTAAAAAAGAATATATATATATATAGATAAGGTGGCTCAGATGGTAAAGAATCCACCTGAGGTTCAGGAGACCCGGGTTCAATCCCTGGGGCGGGAAGATCCCCTGAAGAAGGGCATGGCTACCCACTCCAGTATTCTTATCCGGGAAATCCCATGGACAGAGGAGCCTGGCGGGCTACAGTCCATGGGGTCGCAAAGAGTCAGACATCACTGAGCAACAAACAGACTCTAACTGAATGACTTAACTGTTCACAGAAACTAACACAACATTGTAAATCAATGACACCGCAATAAAAATTTTTTAAAAGAGAGAGAGATAGGCGTTTCCTGGTGGTTCCAGGGGTTAGGACTTGGTGCTTGGGGCTCAATCCCTGCTGGAGGAACTAAGATCCCTCAACTTGTGGCCAAAAAAAAAAAAATACTCAGTTAAGAGGTTTGGTACATCATCTGCTAAATGTCAACTCCTTAAAGGCAGGTTCAAGGATTCTTGTTCCCTGTTTCATGCTTACCCCTTGGGATGCTGCACACCTTTTTTTAAAAAAAAATTTGGCTACACCGCGCTGCCTGCAGGACTTGGGTTCCCCGACCAGAGATCGAACCTGCACTGCCGGCAGTGGAAGCGCGGAGTAATAACCACCGGACCACAGCGAAGTCCCTGCACACCTTTAACCTACGAGAAAGTCTTAGAATGTCAGTTCTGTGTCCAAACATGTCTGGGAGCCAACTGTCCTCTGGCTACACCGATGCTAACGAGGTTCAAATCACAACGCCCTCCAGCCTGGATCATGGCCGACAGCGTTCTGTCCGGTTCCAGCTACCGCTGTGGTCCTACATAATCTCTTCTCTACCTGTCAGAATTTGACATTCGAGTTCATTTAAAACACTAGTCATGGACTTCCCTGGCGATCCCGTGGTTAGGACGCCACTCTTCCACTGCACGGGGCGTGGGTTCGATCCCCGGTCAGGCACTAAGAGTCCAGGTGCCACGTGGTGTGGCCAAAAAAATAATAAAAATTATTAAAAACAAGAAACACCAACTGGTCTAGTCCCTCCCTAGCTAAAAGTCCTCCAGTGGCTTCCCATCCCACTCAGAAGAAAATCCTGCCACCGCCCCACAACAGGCACGCTCCTATGGGGTGGGGACCTGCCTTCAGCGCCTCTGAGACTTTGTTTTTCTCAGCCTCCTCTCTCTCCGGCTCACGCCTCTCCAAATAGGACAGGCTTCTTGCTCATCCTCAGACATGCCCTCCTGCCTTCCAGCGTCCCTACCTGCTGCTTCCTAATCCTGAGATCCGATTTCCCCTGCTGCTGCTGCTAAGTCGCTTCAGTCGTGTCCAACTCTGTGAGACCCCATAGACGGCAGCCCACCAGGCTCCCCTATCCCTGGGATTCTCCAGGCAAGAATACTGGAGTGGGTTGCCATTTCCTTCTCCAATGCATGAAAGAGAAAAGTGAAAGTGAAGTCGCTCAGTCTGTCCGACTGATAGCGACCCCATGGACTGCAGCCCACCAGGCTCCTCCGTCCATTGGATTTTCCAGGCAAGAGTACTGGGGTGGGGTGCCATTGCCTTCCCCGCCGATTTCCCCTAGAGCAGTGCAGTGTCCGGAAGAAATACAAGAACCTTGCAGGTAATTTCAAATTATTCTAGCAGCCGTCCCCCCACCACACACATTTTAAGGGAACAAGTGGAATTAACTTTTTATAATTGAGTTTACTTTAAAATATCATTTCAGCATGTAATCAACTTTAAAAGTATTAACAGGGCCTTCCCTGGTGGTCCAGTGGTTAGGACACTGAGCTCCTACTGCAGGGGGCCTGGGTTTGAGCCCTGGCTGGAAACTTAGATCCCACTTGCCCCACAGAATGGCTAAGTAAATAAATAAAACATCTTTTAAAATATATTAATGAGCTATTTTACATTCTTGTTTTTTTTTTTTCTGGGATTAAACCATTTTATCGATGGGCTTCAGAGGAGGATCGAAGGGCTGGGAGGACAATGAAATCAGACGTTTTTCTCCCATTTGGAATCTCCCCAGCTTCATAGTCGCTGAAAAGCTGTTATAATCTTTCAGTGCCATATTTCATAAGACTTAGTATAATACCATACTGAATACTATGTCCTTAGCATGGCTAGTTAACACACCCAGCCCCCAAGGACACTTAAGCTAAAACACTAAACCTTAATCCAGCGTGTATCTTACACTCAGAGCACACCTCAATTCAGACACTAAATGTTGCAAGAAATACCTGATTTGTGTTTAAGTTTGGTCTCATAAAGGGGCACAGGAACCTTGGGACTCTGGAACCATGAATGGACTACTGTCAAACCAATGTTAGTTTCTTGCTTTCTCATGGAAAACGTTTTATAAACCTATTTTTTCTCGTCCAAAAAAAAAAAAAGTTTGGTCTCATAGTTGAGAAGGTGGATTGACATACCCAGTTGTTCCAAATTGAAGTTGTCCAATAATTGCTTTGAGTATTCATTTTCAGATTTAAATGAACTGAAATTATATTCCATTGAATAAAAATAGAAATGAAAAAATTAACCAAAAGTAAAGACAGTTATATATATGTATATGGACATATTGCAAGTCTCATTCATTGACAGGTGGTTCCCACTGAGCCACTAAGGTTTTATCCCCCATTAATGACTAATCATAGACCCCTGGGGTCTCCTTCCACCACCTCCAACGTTAGGAAACTCACTTCCTTGAAGGCATCTCGCATCTCCTGGACACCAATCATCCCAGCCGTTTCTGCAAGCAATTTGGGGGTCATCAGCTCCACAAAGTCGTCAAAATCTACACGGCCACCCACTGGGGACAGAAGAGGCAGGTCTGGTGAGACTTCATACGCCCCTAACCTTCCACTCCCTCACTTTGCCCTTCGACTCTGTTCAGTAGATCTGCTCCAATCTCTCTGCCTTCTAAGAGCTCCCTCTTTCAGCCAACTCAAGCCCTCTTGTTCTTCTCATCTGAACAGGGGCGAGACGTACAGTGGAAGTAACTAACTGTTGATATGACCTTGGGAAAAATCTAGTAACTGGTTCAGATCTACGCTCCCTCATCTGCAGATCTGGAGAAGAGACAGTATGAATTAAATGAGCACCAAATCCCTTCCAGAGGTGAATCTCCTTGAATTCAGTTTTGTTTACTCAGGAACATGCTCAGATGCAAACCCAGAAGCAATCTTATCAATCACAAAATCAACTCTGGTCTCCATCTAAAGACCCATCTTTTTTGATATATTATTCAGCAACATTAGGCTCCAACTCCAAGTGTGTTTTTAGCATCAAATACAGGTCCAATCCTGCACTCCACTGATGAATCTTAGTGGAGATAGCAATGACCTACATTTAATAAGCATTTACTGGAGGCTAAGCCTTTACCTGTATTAACATCTTTATCCCTTCCTTTCTACAGTCTCACTAGGTAAGGAGTGATAACATCTTCACTGCATGGATAGGGAAACAGATTCAAAAGTGGGGGCTAACTCCGCTTCTCATAATGACTACAACTAGTAAACAACAGAACTGGAACTTGAACCCAAGTCTATCTTAAAAATCACCCTTTTAGCCACCTCAAATGCTGCCTCCCTAAGTACAGTCTGAGCTGTTTTCTTCCAGACGTCTAGCCCTGCTTCCCTCCTCCCCATCTCCAACTCTACTCTCAACCTCCATATCCTTCCTAACTTCACTCTTAACCCTCCCCCAAAGCCCGGTCGTTCCTCCCACCCCCAAGGCTCACAGTTCATCCGGATCTGCTGGCCCAGTTCAATCAGTTCCATCTCCGTGGGCATGTAACCCATTGTCCTCATGAGATTCCCCAAATCCTTACAAGAGATGAACCCATCTCTGTCCTTGTCAAACTCAAGAAATGCTTCCCGGAGCTCTGAAAGTTAAGAGACAAGAACTTTGGGGCAACTTGAAACAGTCACTGGGGGAAAGGAGCATCCCTTGAAACTGTCAATGAGGCACCAACTCAAGACTCCTCAAAAATATATATATATAATAAAAATGTCCAAAAGGAGAGATATATGAAGTGTGTTAGCAAGAGGAATAATTCTCGAGACCACCAAATGATAGCACTGAAGTCCTTCACATTGTTGGGTGAAGTAATGAGAAGCTTCAAAACCACCAAGAAAATAAAAAGAACAATTTTGGACTTATCCTTAAAACTCAGGCATCATTCATGGGTCTCCAAGACACTTGGGGGTCAGGATGGCTTCTGAACACTTTGGGAAGTACTTAAACTGCCACAAAATCACAGTTGAGTGGGAAGAGAGAGTGATGTAAAATTTTTGTGCCAAGGGATTTATACTGAAATGTACAAAGGAACAGAGGGCAGGTGAATGGGTGGACGGTGATACGGGGATGTCTGGGGGAGAAGTGTTACCTTCAATCTCATCTGGTCCCAGTGGTCTTTCCTAGAAAGGAATGCAGGGGGTGGGGGCAGGATTTGGAAAGAGAGTCAAGAGATCCACATTCACTTCTCCAAACGCGCCTCATCCTGATCCTCTCCTGGTTCTTTCCCCTTCTCCCTCCCCTCCACCCTTCTCACCTTCCTTCTCCCACCTCCTGACTCCCCTTCCCTGGCTCTCTTCTCCTGCCTTTCCCCAGTGGACATCCATCCCATTGTGCCAAAACAGATCCTGGAGGCCATGGAATCCAATCTCCTCCTCCAGATGAGGAAAAGTCAGACTTAGAATCAGTTAACATATTCAGAGTGCTAATTGTGCCGGGCGTCCACAATCATTTCATTTAAACTTCAGAACCACCCTCTGAGGTCGAGCCAAATACCATTCCCATCTTACCTAAGAGAAAGCTGAGGAACAGAGAGGTTAAGGAACCTGTCTGAGGTCACACAGCTCCTAAGTGGCTGGGTGGGAATCCCTTGGTGTAAGAGCTGTGCTCAGTGGCTCCCAGGCAGGATGAGCACCGCCAGCATGACCAATTCCTGAAACCCTTTCATATTGCCACTAGCCACGCCAGGACATACCTGAAGGGTCAGGCTTGAGCACGTAGCACCTCCCCAGGAAAATTCCATCAACCCCTGGCCTCTCTCACCAACCCCCCCATACCTCCCTTTACCTTTGGAGACTTTTTCCCACCTTCTCTTTTTTAGTATCCCCTTCCCCCCTCCAGTTGGGGCTTCCCTGGCAGCTTAGAAGGTAATCTGCCTGCAATGCCGGAGACCCAGGTTCAATCCCTGGGTCAGGAAGATCCCCTGGAGAAGAGAATGGCAACCCACTCCAGAATTCCTGTCTGGAGAATTCCATGGACAGAGGAGCCTGGCGGGCTAAAGTTCATGGGTCGCAAAGAGTCAGACGTGACGGAGCGACTAACACTTTCACTTTCCCCCCAGTTAGTTAGTCTTAAAGACTAACGGTGAAAACCATGCCCATTGGAATCAAACGGTTCCGGCCCTGCCATTTACTAATTGTCAAAGCTTAAAGCAATGGACTTCATGACTCACAGCCTTACCTTCCACATCTATAAAATGGGAATGAAGGTATTACGGACCTCATGAGTCATTGATTGTGAGGATTAAATAAATATCAAGAACGCAAAATGCTTTGCACAAGTCTGGGAACACAGCAATGACTTAAGTGGCAACTACAGACTTCCCTGGTGACCCAGTGGCTAAGACTCCGTGCTGTCGGTGCAAGGGGGCCAGGTTCGATCCCTGGTCAGGGAGCTAGATCCCACATGCTACAACCAAGACCCAGCACAAATTAAAAAATAATAAACGGCAGCTACTGTTATCCCCAGCACCACCACCGTCACTGGCATCACTGTGGGTGTCCGTAGAAAAGAATGATGTCACCCCAGTTCCCCTTTCTTTGTCTGCTCTTTCGGTCCTGACTTCTGAGTTCATCCTCCCCTCCCTGACCCACGTGTCCCCACCGTGCTCCCTGGGATTCTTTAACCTTCTCAGGTCATGCTCTACCCACCCAGCTCCCCTCTTCCACCGTACTGGTCACAGCCCTTCTCTTCCCCACATCCCAGGTCCCTTCGCCCTTCCCACTGTCCTTCCCCATTGCCCCCAGCCTCACCCGCTGTTTCTCTGCGATGCCTTTTCTTAGGAAGATGCAAGCAGGGCCCATAGGAAACTGCACGGAGGGCGTCATGGTGGAATTCATCAGGCTCCAATCTCAAGATGCCGCCCCCCCCCCGACTTCAGATCCCCCTTTGGTGGCTCAGCCTCCTTTGCTTCTCTGCCAGTCCTTGGCCAACTCTGCCTGCCTCTCCCCCAGTCACCCCGGCTCCCTTGGGGCTGTGACAGCTGGGTGGGAAATCTCTTCTCGAGTTGGGGAGGGATCACAGCTGTTCCTGCCTCCCCATCTGGCTTGAGGGAGACTGGAGGGTGGAGGGGAGCCAGTGTCAGGCTCTGACCTTTTATCCCCAGAACAGAATTGGAAGGATAGTTTCAAAAATGCGGATTAGAGCGGAGGGCATCCATTCATACAACGTTCCAACAGGCACGTGGCGTGATCGGCCTAAGCCTGGCCTCTGCTGGCCTTTGTGCAAATGAAGATGGAGAGGACACGGCCCCTGGCTTCCAGAAGCTCTGGAGTAAGCCAGAAATGTGAATCAATGAGCAGAATGCAGACATCACGTGACAACCTGACTTTGGGAATAGGCATGTATAGTGGCTGGTCCAGTCGCCAAGTCGTGTCCGACTCTTCGAGACCCCCATGGACTGCAGCACACCAGGCTTCCCTGTCCCTCACCATCTCCCAGAGTTTGCCCAAGTTCACGTCTGTTGAATCGGTGATGCCATCCAATCATCTCATCCTCGTTGCCCTCTTCACCTTCTGCCCTCAACCTTTCCCAGCACCAGGGTCTTTTCCAGTGAGCCAGGAGGGTGGTGTTTACCCTTCCTCTGCTCATTTCTTCCCTTCCCTTCCTTTTCTCCTGAACATTTCAGGGCAGGAGGGGCAAGGTAGGCATCCACACTGATGTGGGTAGTCAGAGGCCACAGTGAAGCAATAAAGAGACTTCCCTGGTGGGGGAATTTAAGACTGTGCTTCCACTGCAGGGGGCGCAGGTTCAATCCTTGGTTGGGGGACTAAGATCCCAAGTGCTACGTGGTGTAGACAATTAAAAAACAAAAAAGTGGGTGGGTTTGGAGGCAATAGGGTTGCATGGCCCAGGGTTTGCACTGCGAGCAGAGTGAAGCTATCCACTCACGGAGGTGGCGCGGCACAGGGTGCTGAAGCCACATCATGGCGAGCAACGCGTCCCCACAGGAGCAGATAGCAAAGAAGGGAGATTGGTTACACATGGGATCATACTCAGGATAATGGGAATCGGGGTTCTCGCGGCTGGAAAAGGGAGCTTTTAATACAGGAAGGGGAAAAGTTAGAACAAGCTCTGTGGACTTCAATATATAGGGAGGGATACACAAATAAACGGGCTTCCCAGGTGGCACGCTAGTGGTAAAAAGTGCCTGCGTTCCGAAGCAGAAGATGTAAGAGACTCAGTTACGATCCCTGGGTTGGGAAGATCCCCCTGGAGGAGGGCAGCGCAACTCACTCCAGTAATCTTGCCTGGAGAATCCCCACAGACAGAGGAGCCTGGTGGGCTACAGTCTATGGGGTCGCACAGAGTCGCGTACAACTGAAGCAACTCAGCACACATGCACGCATACAAATAAACACAGACATCACTGGGTGTGTAGGGACTAGTGTATATTAGGGGAACATATATTCTCTAGCTAAGAGGACGCACCATAGTATTAACGAACACCTCTAGCTTCCAGACTTTGACCATTCTTCACCAAATAGCAACCAAGACTCCTGCAAGCAATGGCTGATTTCAGGTCCGGAGCAAGACAAGTATAAGATGAGCCTAAAATGTATGTCTTCTTGTGCCGTGAAGCAGGAATGTGCTCAAAGAGTTACGGGGGCATGCCAACAGAACACAAGCGCTTCTCTGGTGGCTCACTGGTAAAGAAGCTGCCTGCCGACGCAGGAGACCCAGGTTCCGTCCCGACTGGAGAAGGAAACGGCAGTCTACTCCAGTATCCTTGCCTGGAGAATCCCATGGACAGACAAGCCTGGTGGACTACAGTCCATGGGGTCTCAGAAGAGTTGTACACAACTTGGCGACTAACAACAAAAGCCTGAAGAAGCTCGCCTGGCCATGTGATGGGCAATTTGAAAATGGAAATAACAACAAACTATGTCAGATAAATAGGGAACTGGGAGTCTGCACAAATATCACAAGTTGGATAACACATGGATAGCTTAAAGCACTTCCACTCAAAATACTGGGCTTCCCAGGCGGCACTGGTGGTAAAGAACCCTCCTGCCAATGCAGGAGACAGAGACACGGGTTTGATCCCTGGGTTGGGAAGATCCCCTGGAGGAGGGCATGGCAACCCACTCCAGCATTCTTGCCTGGAGAATCCCCATGGACAGAGGAGCCTGGTGGGCTACAGTCCATTAGGGTAGCAAAGAGTCAGATGTGACTGAAGCGACTTACCACACATACATGTACAAAATACTCATTTCAAAAGAGTCACTTTATAATGGGGAAACCCCACAGATACTTTCTTAAATAGTTAAAATGAAGGTCATCAGTAATGTAGCAAATCAAAATGATGCATTCCAACTTATATGCGATTATGATGCGTTTTTGTTCCTTCAAACCTCCGACTGCCCTCCCGCCGACTCTCCCCAGGGCCCAGCTCTAAGCATCTTCTCCTGATGGGTTCCAACGATTTTTAGGAGGAACTGGATGTCACCAGAACATGGTCTCCACCACTCCCCTCAGCTCCAGGGTCATCTCCTCAGGGTCCATGTACTCCAACCTGATCCTTTCACCCCTACTTACCAGGTCCCTTCTCTGCCCGTGAGATAAGGTTCCCCACCCTGTAGCAGCACACGGGGCTCACCGCCAGGCACTACAGTTGGGGGCTGAGTGCAGACTGCCCAAGCCAAACTCTGGCCCTCCATTTCCTCGACGGTAGACCTGGGGAAATAACTCGTCCTGTGCCTCGGTGTTCTCATCTGCTTAATGGGGATAATGAAAGCATCTCCCCAGCTGGGGTGTCATGAGGGTCACTAGTGAGTGAAATCCCTGCCCAGCCCTGGCAGAGGGACATGGGCAGTCATGGGTGCTTGAAGAATGTGTTCCCAGGGGCTCCACAGGGGTGTGGGGGGGAAGTGTCCTTGGTCCCAGTTTCCTCAGGAAGAACCGGTTCCATGCCTAAGGGAACCTCAGGACTCCACGCAGAGATGGTCACCAGGATCCAGAGACATACAATATTTAATGCTTAGGATTTTACTTGAACGTGATAAATATAGAGGCACATTAACTTGCCAATGCTTTAAGGCAGAACTCTTTTAACTACGAGAAACAAACCCCATTTGTACAGTGGTGTGATCACAATGGAATTTAGTTATTTTTTCCTTTCACCCCCACCCCACCCCCATGACAAGCAGTCCAGTTAGGCAGCTGCCGCCCTTGGTTCACTGGTTAAGGGTTGTCAGGGCAACTTTCTCTGTGACTCTCCTGGCTTGTTCCTCATGATCACAAGGTGGCAGCCCCAGCTCCAGCCATCATACCCACAGTTGCACGTGCACATGGGTTCAGTTGCTGAGCCGTGTCCGACACTTTGCAACCCTATGGACTGTAGCCCGCCAGGCTCCCCTGTCCATGGGATTCTCCAGGCAAGACTGTTGGAGTGGGTTGCCGTTTTCTTCTCCAGGTGACCTTCCTGATTCAGGGACCAAAGCCAAGTTCTCCTGCACTGGCAGGTGCATTCTCTACTGTTAAGCCACCGGGGAGCCACACTGTTACACACTACCAGAATGTGACCTGTTAGGGCCACACCCCCAGAGCCCAGCAAGGACACAGAGCAGGCATTCAACAATTATTTATTGAAAAACTGATCGAACCCCAGACCCCCGCTGAAACCAGCCCCTCACACACACCTGACTTTCAAAGCCCACGTGCACAGGGCAACATCAGCCATGCTGAGCACTAGCAGCCACACCCCCGACCCGGTGCCCCCAGCCTCCAGGGCGAGCAGCAACTCTAGTAGAACTCTTCCTGCTCGGAGTCCGGCTCAGCACCCTGCTGGTTCTGAATCTGACTCTGCTTCTTGTACAGACCGGCCACCTGAGGTGAGAGGGTGGGTGGTGGGCAAGTCAGAAGCCCCAGGGCGGCCTCACCTTCTTCCCGGCCAAATCGGGCCAGAGCCCACGCTCTCCGGGACGCTGGCCTGGCAAGGTGAGCCCACCCCTGGGCCAACCACCCACTCCTCCACCACAGGCCTCACCTGGGCACTAGTAGTGGCCTGCTCCGGCTTCTTGTCCTCACGGACACGAATAAACCGGGGGAAGCGGAGGGAGATCCCCTTCTCGCTGTCCACCTGGGGAAGACGTGGGGGAAGCGGTAAGGAGAGCAGGCAGCATTCCCCAGCCAAGGTCTCCTCCCTGCTCCTGCTCCTGCGCCTCTGGCCTCAGTCTCCTGATCCATACAATGGGACTAAGTGATGGGTCATTGTAAAAATCACATCAGGTAAACCAGCTGTACCGAGCGGCATAAGAACAGGGGGCTGCTGGGGCTTCTGTTGCCATTGTTAGAGGGCTGAAAGGCAGAGGGCACAGAGCCAGAGGTGGACTCTAAAACCAGACTTCGGGGTTCAAAGCCCAGCTCCCGACTCAAGCCAAGTGAACCTGGGCCCGTTATGTGCCCTGGGCCTCTATGTTCCCATCTGTGAAATGGGAAGGTCGGTGTTTTTGTGAGGATGAGTGTGAACAAGTGCCGTGCCTGCTTCACCTGAGTGTGTGATAAATGCTGCTCCCATTTCTTGTTCCAGGGAACCCCGACTGCCCCAGGTGGAGCAGGAGTGAGAAATTTCAAGAAGGAAACGGGATAAAAAGTATGAGCTTTGCCTTTTTGTGGAAGTCTGCTGCTAAGCAGAAATGCACATGCCAGATTTTGAAGGATCAGAAGAAATCCCAAAGGGAGTATATTTTTAAGGTTCCCTGTTCTTCAGTTAACTAGACTTCAATTTTTAAAAAGCGTATTTCCTGTTCTTTGGAAGGAGGATGCTAAGGGCTGCCCTAGTGCCGGTCAGTGGCAGGGGGTGGGCGCCCCCGGGACACGGACCCTTTGGCAGGTGTGGAGAATGGAACCACTAGTGAGAGAAATTAGGCAAGGAACATTAAAACTTGGAACGTGACAACGAACTACAGTTGATAAAGAAAGGCAGGAGTTTCTTTTTCTCGTAAATGTTCAGCAGGAAGTATCCTAAGTTTTTACTGAAAGGAATTGCTTTTAAAAATTACTTAAGAGCTGAGTGTGAGACTGATATTTAAGAAAGTGATTTTCAAAAAAAAAAAAAAAGATACACATGTGGGGTTCCCCGATGGCTCAGCAGGTAAAGAATCTACCTGCAGTGCAAGAGACACAGGTTCCATCCCATGGACAGAGGAGCCTGGCACGCTGCAGTCCATGGGGCCGCAGAGTAGGATATGATGGGTGACTAAACAAAATTAACCGAATCGCTTTGCTGCACACCTGAAACTAATGTAACTTTGTAAACCAACTATACTTCAGTAAGAACACACAATTAAAGACATAAAATTTAAAAATCTGACAGTCAAAGAAATCAATTTCATTGTTTTCTACTCCTGGGGAACTTTTCCTTTTGTTTTTTAAAGGAGACTTTGATCTCATTGTCTGAAACCCAAATAAAACGCCAGCTCCGGTCTTCCGAAGCATCACCCCGGAAGTACAGACATGGGCCCCAGAATTCCCTCCCCGCTGCTCTCCAGCCACCCAGCTAGGGTTCTTTCGGATGGTCTCCTCGGGGTCCCCCAGTTACTCACCAGTCCCCGGGCCGCAGGGTAGATGGGGGACAGGGAGAGGTCCGCGCACTTCACCTCCCACACGTCTCTGGGGTCCAGCCAGTGGTCGGGGGCCACCACGCCGTCGGCCCGGACATAGGAGCGCGGGGTGGGCAGCACTGAGGCCTGCAGCCGTGCGAGAAGGGGGAGAGGGTCTTGGAGCTAAGTCAAGGCCGAGGGCTGGGGGAGGGAGGGCAGCGAGGAAAGAGGGAGGAGGGTGGGGAAGGGGAGACATAGACACCCCTCAAATTAAAACGCTGGCGGGGCGAGGGGTGATGAAAGAAACAGAAGGAAGAAATGGAGGCCCTGGGAGCCGAGACAAGAAATTAAAAGGCAGAAAGAGAGAGGAGCAGAGACCCAGGGACGGGAGTCAGAGACCAAGAGAGACAGAACCCAGACGGGGACACACAGACCGGAGACACGAACACACAGGAAACCGGAGCGCACCCCAGACGCCCAGCGCCAGGCCAGCAGCCACCCCAGCGACCAGAGGCTCCGCTGGCATCCTGAGGGCGAACTCGGGGAGCCAGCAACACGCCCTGCCCTGAGCCTGGCCCTGAGCGCGGCAGGCAAGGCTCCCTCAGGCGTCTCTGGCCCGGAGCTGGCGGGGCTGGGACTTGAACTTGGACGTGCTGGGCTCCCCCGGTCAAGCCTCCCGTAGGGCGAGAGCCCCGAGCGGGCGGGGAGGGCTCACCTGGAGCTTCTGGTGGTGCTCCTCCAGCTCCTCGTCACTGAAGCCAGTTCCGAGCTGCGAGGAGGACAGGGGTCAGTAGCTCTGCTTCCCCCAGCTCCCGCGGGCCCAGGATGAGCCGGGTCTGCCCCTCCCCGCCCCCCACCTCCGGGGTCCACCCGGCACCTTGCAGATGGCCTGGAACTCCTCGCTCTCCTCGTCATACGAGGCCAGCAGGAAGCCTCCGTACCAGCCGGCCCGTTTCCCCTTGCCCAGGTAGGCACCAATCACTACGAGGTCCAGGGTGTCGCCCACTCCCTCGAGGTAATCCTTCTTCAGCTGGGGGGAGGGAAGGCCGGAGATGAGGGTGGGGAGCTCAGGTGTGAACCCCACTGCTGGTGTGGGGGGGACTGGGTGAGAGGACAGACGCTGGGAGGAGAGCGGACAACGGAGAGGTTTCTCGGCTGAAAGGGCTGATGAGAAAGGGGCCACTCTGATGGGAGAAGGAGGGATGGAGGAGACGGGTCAGGTGGGGAGACTCTGGGGGGTCACCCCAGATCCCCCTTCCTTTAGTAAGGAGGGACATTCCACTCCTTCACATCTATCCACTCATTCCAGAAACTAAATTAAGTGCCCACTGTGTGCCAGGTAGGAGCCTGTTCCTACCCCAGGGCCTCTGCACTTGCTGTGGCCCTGCCCCGGCTTGACCCTGCTCATTACTCCCCATCTACGTCCTGGCTGGCCTCCTGGTGGAAGGCAAGAACAGAGAGCTCTCCAGGCTCCCTCATCTTGCCATCTGGGGTGCCCAGACAGGTGGTTCTCCACCAGTCCTTGGTGAATTTGTTCACGGGGAGCAGTGCAGGCAGCAAGGCCAAGGCAGCTGCTGTGGGAGGCGGGAGGGAAGGAGCAAAGGGCCCCAGAGCTCAAATGGGGTGAGGTGGGGATGGGGAGTGGACCACCCAGCAGAGACAGACTCTGGTCCCTGAGCTCAGAGAGCACGCGGGGTGAGAGGGTGGGCGGCACCTTGAGCCAGTTGTGTGACCTCTTGGCAATCTCGTAGGTGGCGTCCACGTCCAGGGTCTTCACCATCAGCCCCTCGCAGGAGTCTAGGGAACACAGGAGAGCCACGTGAAACCCCGGCTCACAGCCTCACAACAGCTGTGGGCGGGACTCTGGTCCCCTCGTCTAGGGTGGGGCCGGGGTGGGTGCAGATCACGGAGCAGGGAGGGACAGTGCGGGAGAGCACAGGCCTTGTGGGACGCCCTCACCTTTCACCGACTGCTCCAGGAACTCGGCGATCTGCTCCGTGTCCCTGGTGTCCAGGGAGGTGGCAAAGACGAACTCGCCCTCTGTCTCCACGAAGCTCTCCCGGAGCAGCTGCCGGCGTCGGAAGAGGGGTTCACGTACCAGGGACTGCGGGGACGGATGAGAGACAGACGTCACCGTGGAAATAAAGAGGAAAAGCCTGACATCGGGCGAAGCGGGAAGCGGGTGGGTCACAGGTCACCCTGGGGCTGATAGAGGTGAGTGTGGAGATGGGCGTCAGTTTTCACTTTAGGTAATTCTCTAGTGTCTGACTTAATAGAGGCTGGATTCTCACGTCTGCTCCCGCCCTCAGGCCGCAGTAGGTTGTTCTGGTTGCAGGACAGGCATACAGATGGGGAGTTGGAAAGGGGAGGCCTCAGGGGCCACACTTTGAGAGCCGCTGCCTGAGTGTGGCCTCCCAACTCAGCCCACTGGTTCCCAGGCTTACACACCCCCTTCATCCCATGACCACCCAAGACACAACGCCGGAACTCACCTCTCCGTTGAGGTAGATAAGATCGAAGGCATACAGACACACCTGCACCTGGATCTCCACCGCGTCCACCTCCTGGGTCGGGAGGGATGGGGACCCGGAGTAGGGGTGGGGAAAGGTGAGATGGGGCTGGGTGGGGCCCCTCCCATCACGCCCAAGGCAGACACCCAAGTCACCTGCCACGCTCCCCTTCTCCCCAGCCAAAAGGCTGCACACCTATAAGCACAGCAGTGATGCCGGCTGCTGGCACTGAATTATGATAGCAACCATCTCATTCCTCTCGGCTAGTTATTCGCTTGCCCAGCCTCCCTCGCAACTAGTGAGAGTGACATGACAATTCTGGCCAATGAGAGTAAAGAAGTTTTCTGGGGTGCAGGATGAGGGGGCTCCTGGAACAGATCTTTCATCATAAGAAAAGACCCCTTCCCTCCCTCCTATTTGGCATGCTGGGATGAGAACGTGATGGCCGGAGCTGTGGCAGCCATGTTGTAAAAGGCTGAGAGAACTACATTCCAATTGACAACTCTGTCTCTCTGGGACAGGGCAGGATTGGGTGGAAGATGATGGCAGGTGCTGGAGTGGGGCAGAGGCTACCTTGCGTTTGCGGGTGGTGAGCACTTGGAATGGCTGGATCTGCTTCTTTTCCCGGTCCCAAGCTACAGCTTCTGTGTCTAGGATGAAGGATGTGACTGATGGGAGTTTAATCTGAAAGGTGAAAGGGGAAAACCCAGAGCTCATGAGAGGTGGTAGATGAGGCCAAAAGACAGAGAGAAACCAGTTTATTTCCCTTCTACATGGAGTAGAGAAGATCCAATGACAAACTGATGCCAGCCTTAGAGACATGCATGAACACAGACGCTTTCTGGTCCCCACTGAGAGGGAAAAAAACTAAGTCTTCTGAGGACTTACTATGTGGTCCCACAAGCTGGAAACCTAGGAGCCTTTGTCATCTTCCTCTTCTGCTCACTTTACATTCAGTTCAGCCGTGAACTTGTCCATTTTCTCTCCGAAGTCTCTAAGCCATCCACTTGCCACCACCTCGCCGAGCAGTCCAGCCTAAGCCACAGCATCCTACCAGTCTCCCTGCTCCTGCACTGACTCTGCCCAATACACTCTCTTCACAGCAGCCAGGCTGCTCTCAGCAAACCCCACATCTGCTCAGTGCTCATCCCTGCTGAAATCACACGGCTCCCCAAACCCTTGGGACCTCTCCCTGGCCAGCCCCCGCACCCCTTCACCTCACGTAACCCCTCAGACTCACTCTCTGTACCCCCACACACAAGCCTTTCTGGTTCTTGAACGGACTGTGCCCCTCCAACCACAGGGCCTTCGCACACGCTCTGGACTTAAGAATCTGCACGGCTCCCAGGGCCATCCACACTGAATCCTGGGCTGTGCTTGGTGATGGCCCTGTCTTCCTGACACCAAGGCTAGGCTCACAGGATGCTGGACCTTTTCGTCAGAGCCCAATCTCTGAGTACACTCAGAGGTAACAGCAGGGCTCTGATGAAGACCTGCCTGCTCTGCTGTCTGGGTTAAAGTCGCAGCCTCCAGCACAGGGCTCAGCACAGAGCAGACGCCCAGTAAACACTTGAATGAACGGGTGAAAGAAGCCAGATCCCATCGACCCTGTACTGTGACTGCCTACTTGAAGCTCTAGCACAGGGAAGACGAACTTCTATCAGTGGTTGTTGCCGCAGGAGGCGGACGGTGGGGGTGGGGAGAGGGGCCTGCCTGGCACGGGGCATGAGCAAACACTCCGCAGTGATCAACACACCGAAATGTTTTATATGTTGATTACGTGGCTGGGTGACCTTGTCAAAAATCTTCAAACTCTGAAGTCAGAACCTTTTATGGAAACTACGCCTTAAGTTGGTTTTAAAAACAAACAGCACTTGGCACATCACAGGAGCTCAGTTAATGCCTGCGTTGCGCTGTTGCTCTGTCCTCGCTGCTCTAGGGAAGAGCAAACGCCCCATTAATTACAGAAGACCGGTCCTCACAGCCCAGGATTCANGTTTTCTACTCCTGGGGAACTTTTCCTTTTGTTTTTTAAAGGAGACTTTGATCTCATTGTCTGAAACCCAAATAAAACGCCAGCTCCGGTCTTCCGAAGCATCACCCCGGAAGTACAGACATGGGCCCCAGAATTCCCTCCCCGCTGCTCTCCAGCCACCCAGCTAGGGTTCTTTCGGATGGTCTCCTCGGGGTCCCCCAGTTACTCACCAGTCCCCGGGCCGCAGGGTAGATGGGGGACAGGGAGAGGTCCGCGCACTTCACCTCCCACACGTCTCTGGGGTCCAGCCAGTGGTCGGGGGCCACCACGCCGTCGGCCCGGACATAGGAGCGCGGGGTGGGCAGCACTGAGGCCTGCAGCCGTGCGAGAAGGGGGAGAGGGTCTTGGAGCTAAGTCAAGGCCGAGGGCTGGGGGAGGGAGGGCAGCGAGGAAAGAGGGAGGAGGGTGGGGAAGGGGAGACATAGACACCCCTCAAATTAAAACGCTGGCGGGGCGAGGGGTGATGAAAGAAACAGAAGGAAGAAATGGAGGCCCTGGGAGCCGAGACAAGAAATTAAAAGGCAGAAAGAGAGAGGAGCAGAGACCCAGGGACGGGAGTCAGAGACCAAGAGAGACAGAACCCAGACGGGGACACACAGACCGGAGACACGAACACGCAGGAAACCGGAGCGCACCCCAGACGCTCAGCGCCAGGCCAGCAGCCACCCCAGCGACCAGAGGCTCCGCTGGCATCCTGAGGGCGAACTCGGGGAGCCAGCAACACGCCCTGCCCTAGGCCTGGCCCTGAGCGCGGCAGGCAAGGCTCCCTCAGGCGTCTCTGGCCCGGAGCTGGCGGGGCTGGGACTTGAACTTGGACGTGCTGGGCTCCCCCGGTCAAGCCTCCCGTAGGGCGAGAGCCCCGAGCGGGCGGGGAGGGCTCACCTGGAGCTTCTGGTGGTGCTCCTCCAGCTCCTCGTCACTGAAGCCAGTTCCGAGCTGCGAGGAGGACAGGGGTCAATAGCTCTGCTTCCCCCAGCTCCCGCGGGCCCAGGATGAGCCGGGTCTGCCCCTCCCCGCCCCCCACCTCCGGGGTCCACCGGCACCTTGCAGATGGCCTGGAACTCCTCGCTCTCCTCGTCATACAAGGCCAGCAGGAAGCCTCCGTACCAGCCGGCCCGTTTCCCCTTGCCCAGGTAGGCACCAATCACTACAAGGTCCAGGGTGTCGCCCACTCCCTCGAGGTAATCCTTCTTCAGCTGGGGGGAGGGAAGGCCGGAGATGAGGGTGGGGAGCTCAGGTGTGAACCCCACTGCTGGTGTGGGGGGGACTGGGTGAGAGGACAGACGCTGGGAGGAGAGCGGACAACGGAGAGGTTTCTCGGCTGAAAGGGCTGATGAGAAAGGGGCCACTCTGATGGGAGAAGGAGGGATGGAGGAGACGGGTCAGGTGGGGAGACTCTGGGGGGTCACCCCAGATCCCCCTTCCTTTAGTAAGGAGGGACATTCCACTCCTTCACATCTATCCACTCATTCCAGAAACTAAATTAAGTGCCCACTGTGTGCCAGGTAGGAGCCTGTTCCTACCCCAGGGCCTCTGCACTTGCTGTGGCCCTGCCCCGGCTTTACCCTGCTCATTACTCCCCATCTACGTCCTGGCTGGCCTCCTGGTGGAAGGCAAGAACAGAGAGCTCTCCAGGCTCCCTCATCTTGCCATCTGGGGTGCCCAGACAGGTGGTTCTCCACCAGTCCTTGGTGAATTTGTTCACGGGGAGCAGTGCAGGCAGCAAGGCCAAGGCAGCTGCTGTGGGAGGCGGGAGGGAAGGAGCAAAGGGCCCCAGAGCTCAAATGGGGTGAGGTGGGGATGGGGAGTGGACCACCCAGCAGAGACAGACTCTGGTCCCTGAGCTCAGAGAGCACGCGGGGTGAGAGGGTGGGCGGCACCTTGAGCCAGTTGTGTGACCTCTTGGCAATCTCGTAGGTGGCGTCCACGTCCAGGGTCTTCACCATCAGCCCCTCGCAGGAGTCTAGGGCACACAGGAGAGCCACGTGAAGCCCCGGCTCACAGCCTCACAACAGCTGTGGGCGGGACTCTGGTCCCCTCGTCTAGGGTGGGGCCGGGGTGGGTGCAGATCACGGAGCAGGGAGGGACAGTGCGGGAGAGCACAGGCCTTGTGGGACGCCCTCACCTTTCACCGACTGCTCCAGGAACTCGGCGATCTGCTCCGTGTCCCTGGTGTCCAGGGAGGTGGCAAAGACGAACTCGCCCTCTGTCTCCACGAAGCTCTCCCGGAGCAGCTGCCGGCGTCGGAAGAGGGGTTCACGTACCAGGGACTGCGGGGACGGATGAGAGACAGACGTCACCGTGGAAATAAAGAGGAAACGCCTGACATCGGGCGAAGCGGGAAGCGGGTGGGTCACAGGTCACCCTGGGGCTGATAGAGGTGAGTGTGGAGATGGGCGTCAGTTTTCACGTTAGGTAATTCTCTAGTGTCTGACTTAATAGAGGCTGGATTCTCACGTCTGCTCCCGCCCTCAGGCCGCAGTAGGTTGTTCTGGTTGCAGGACAGGCATACAGATGGGGAGTTGGAAAGGGGAGGCCTCAGGGGCCACACTTTGAGAGCCGCTGCCTGAGTGTGGCCTCCCAACTCAGCCCACTGGTTCCCAGGCTTACACACCCCCTTCATCCCATGACCACCCAAGACACAACGCCGGAACTCACCTCTCCGTTGAGGTAGATAAGATCGAAGGCATACAGACACACCTGCACCTGGATCTCCACCGCGTCCACCTCCTGGGTCGGGAGGGATGGGGACCCGGAGTAGGGGTGGGGAAAGGTGAGATGGGGCTGGGTGGGGCCCCTCCCATCACGCCCAAGGCAGACACCCAAGTCACCTGCCACGCTCCCCTTCTCCCCAGCCAAAAGGCTGCACACCTATAAGCACAGCAGTGATGCCGGCTGCTGGCACTGAATTATGATAGCAACCATCTCATTCCTCTCGGCTAGTTATTCGCTTGCCCAGCCTCCCTCGCAACTAGTGAGAGTGACATGACAATTCTGGCCAATGAGAGTAAAGAAGTTTTCTGGGGTGCAGGATGAGGGGGCTCCTGGAACAGATCTTTCATCATAAGAAAAGACCCCTTCCCTCCCTCCTATTTGGCATGCTGGGATGAGAACGTGATGGCCGGAGCTGTGGCAGCCATGTTGTAAAAGGCTGAGAGAACTACATTCCAATTGACAACTCTGTCTCTCTGGGACAGGGCAGGATTGGGTGGAAGATGATGGCAGGTGCTGGAGTGGGGCAGAGGCTACCTTGCGTTTGCGGGTGGTGAGCACTTGGAATGGCTGGATCTGCTTCTTTTCCCGGTCCCAAGCTACAGCTTCTGTGTCTAGGATGAAGGATGTGACTGATGGGAGTTTAATCTGAAAGGTGAAAGGGGAAAACCCAGAGCTCATGAGAGGTGGTAGATGAGGCCAAAAGACAGAGAGAAACCAGTTTATTTCCCTTCTACATGGAGTAGAGAAGATCCAATGACAAACTGATGCCAGCCTTAGAGACATGCATGAACACAGACGCTTTCTGGTCCCCACTGAGAGGGAAAAAAACTAAGTCTTCTGAGGACTTACTATGTGGTCCCACAAGCTGGAAACCTAGGAGCCTTTGTCATCTTCCTCTTCTGCTCACTTTACATTCAGTTCAGCCGTGAACTTGTCCATTTTCTCTCCGAAGTCTCTAAGCCATCCACTTGCCACCACCTCGCCGAGCAGTCCAGCCTAAGCCACAGCATCCTACCAGTCTCCCTGCTCCTGCACTGACTCTGCCCAATACACTCTCTTCACAGCAGCCAGGCTGCTCTCAGCAAACCCCACATCTGCTCAGTGCTCATCCCTGCTGAAATCACACGGCTCCCCAAACCCTTGGGACCTCTCCCTGGCCAGCCCCCGCACCCCTTCACCTCACGTAACCCCTGACTCACTCTCTGTACCCCCACACACAAGCCTTTCTGGTTCTTGAACGGACTGTGCCCCTCCAACCACAGGGCCTTCGCACACGCTCTGGACTTAAGAATCTGCACGGCTCCCAGGGCCATCCACACTGAATCCTGGGCTGTGCTTGGTGATGGCCCTGTCTTCCTGACACCAAGGCTAGGCTCACAGGATGCTGGACCTTTTCGTCAGAGCCCAATCTCTGAGTACACTCAGAGGTAACAGCAGGGCTCTGATGAAGACCTGCCTGCTCTGCTGTCTGGGTTAAAGTCGCAGCCTCCAGCACAGGGCTCAGCACAGAGCAGACGCCCAGTAAACACTTGAATGAACGGGTGAAAGAAGCCAGATCCCACCGACCCTGTACTGTGACTGCCTACTTGAAGCTCTAGCACAGGGAAGACGAACTTCTATCAGTGGTTGTTGCCGCAGGAGGCGGACGGTGGGGGTGGGGAGAGGGGCCTGCCTGGCACGGGGCATGAGCAAACACTCCGCAGTGATCAACACACCGAAATGTTTTATATGTTGATTACGTGGCTGGGTGACCTTGTCAAAAATCTTCAAACTCTGAAGTCAGAACCTTTTATGGAAACTACGCCTTAAGTTGGTTTTAAAAACAAACAGCACTTGGCACATCACAGGAGCTCAGTTAATGCCTGCGTTGCGCTGTTGCTCTGTCCTCGCTGCTCTAGGGAAGAGCAAACGCCCCATTAATTACAGAAGACCGGTCCTCACAGCCCAGGATTCGGTGTGGATGGCCCTCGCTGTGGGCTCTCCCGGCAGCTCAGCGGTGAAGAATCTGCCTGGACTTGGGTTTGAGCCCTGACTCAGAAGATCTCCTGGAGGAGGAAACGGCAACCCACTCCAGTCTCTTTGTCTGGGAAATCCCACGGACGGAAGGGCCTGGCAGGTGACGGTCTATGGGGTCACAGAGTCAGACATGGCTTAGCAGCTGAACAACAGCAAAGTCCTCTGACTGAGAGCCCCTACCATGGGTCCACACGGCCCTGGCAGCAGAGACAGCCTGGCTCCAGGGCCCTAGAGGTCCAGCCCTACTTACAGACTGTGGGCCAGCATGACATGGGTCCACACGGCCCTGGCAGCAGAGACAGTCTGGCTCCAGGGCCCTAGAGATCCAGCCCTACTTACAGACTGTGGGCCAGCGTGACATGGGTCCACGCGGCCCTGGCAGCAGAGACAGCCTGGCTCCAGGGCCCTAGAGATCCAGCCCTACTTACAGACTGTGAGCCAGCGTGCAGGCTTCTTTCTCCTCCACCTTCATCCCAAACCCTCTCCCCAACAGAGTGTGATTCTGCCTTTCCCGGCCTCCGCCGCACCAGACTGCCTGTGACCCGGTGCTGCACAGGGGACCCCCAAGCTGGAGTCAGCCGGGGGTGATGGGAGGTGCCTGGAAAAGCGCTAACTTTCCTCATGGGTGCGGACAGCAGCTGGAATCCCTCTCCCACCCGTCTTCTGTCTGGAAGTGTGGCAGCTACCTGGAGACTAAGGGGCCAGGCACCGGGATGAAAGGCAACAAGCCGAGGACAGCAGACCCAGCTAGGTTTGGAGAGACCTTGGTCCTCAGCTGAGCCAGCCCACAGCCACCCGCCTTCAGATTTTAAAAAAAAATCTGCAGGCGTTCTATTATCTATAACTCAACACACTCCAATCTCCTTGCACTCTTTCCTGCTGCACCAGGCCGGCCTGGCTGGCCCTCCGTTCCCTGCTCCCCTACCAGCACCCCTCCCCAACCCCCCAGGTGGAGCCAGCAGCAGGCGCTCACCTTGGGGATGCGGCTGATGATGTCAGGGTACCTTCCAGTATTGTCCTCCTGATTCCTGCTGAAGATCTTCACCTCCCCGCCTTCCAGAACATGAATCTGCCACCATGGGGGAGGGGAGAGGGACTCAGAGCCCGGCCCACCCCCAGAAGCCCCGTCTTTCTCTTCTTGACCCCACTTCCACGGGCAGGAGGTTCCAGAAGCTCTGCAGGAGGAACTGGTGCAGAGACCTGAGCGAGTCCTCTCCTGGGCTCAGAGGGCGCATCCCAGGCCCGTCTGTGGAGCCCCTGACGCCTCGTCTTCATCTCCAGCCCACCCCCTCCTCCCCCGGGTAGCACAGGTGCTCTGCTGTGTGTGTGTGTGTGCCAATTTGTCTGGATGTTGTGGTGCTATAAATAACATTCTGGTTTTTATGATTTAAACGTATTCATTTTAATATGTCTGGGTCACAGTCCTTGAGCAGAACCATATATATGCCACCTAACATGCATATTACCCCAAGAAACAGTAGTGTACGTGTGTATAACATATGACTTTAAATACATGTTTTTAAGTCACTATCTTAAGTCATAGTTATTTTCTGCTCAGCACTATATTTCGAAGGTCCACCTATGCTGAGTCTATCCAATCTACTGTGTGTAGCTGCCTCAAGGCACCACAGGAAGGTGCCCACCGAGCTTGCTTACCTGTCCCCAGGTGCGAGCAGGGCGTGGCCCCACTCCCCCCAGGACAGAAGGGCCACAGGTATCCTCACAGCCCAGACCAAGGTCGTCTCTGGCCCTAAGAGCCGGGACACACGTCCAGGTAACTGCACTGGCTACATCAACACGCCCACCAGCAGGGCACGTGTGCAGCCCACGCTTCCTGAGCTCCCACTGCCCTGGGTCAGGACTCGACGATGGTACCCAGTAAGATCTGTCTTCAGAGGAGCCAGGCAGGTGGCCATGACTGCACCACTGGAGGTGGGAACTAAAGCCCCGAGGGCCGTGCGAGCCCAGATGAGCAATCGTGGCGAGGCCGCCGGCCCTGAGCTCGGTCGGGTCTGAGGGACCCCAAGCCCCCGCTCAACAGCGCGTCCACCCCCTTACCTGTGCCCTCTGCCCGTCATATTTGTACTCGCAGGTGAAAGCTGCCTCCTCAAAGCGCTTCAGGACCTCGCTGACACCCCGGGTGGGGTGGGCCAACATTGGTTTCAGAGGAACCCCTGGGAGGGAAGGACAGAGTGAATTCAGATAGAATTTACTGGGGGTGGGTGGTGAATTCATGGAGGCAGGGTGGAGACTGCTAATGCCACTCAGAAGCGATGCAAGCAACACCTGGGTCTTATCATCACAGGGCCCGGCCACCCCCTTCTCAAAAACTCAAACAGAAATGTGAGCGGTCTAGAAACTAGAGCGACAGCCTTGGAATGACAAAGTGATGAGAGAAGGAACTGAGGGTGAGCCCCGGGGTGCAGCGCGGCCCTTCCCCTGCCTAGGCCCTTCCATGCACAGAAGAACGAGATGCCTTCTGCTTGCCGCACTGCCTCTGAGGTATCTCGGGGGCAGCAGCTCTAACACGGAAGCGGGAACTCCACGGAGACGAGGCACGGCTCAGGGGACAGGGTTGGCTCAGGGGAGAGGGGGCTGCTCTCTGAGCAGGGGGCCCTGTGCTGGCCACCCCGGGGATGGAGGGAGGGGGGGCCTGGTGGCAGCCAGCCCGGGCTGAGGCTGTGGATGGGTGGTGGATCTCAGGGAGGCGAGTACCTGGGCTCAGCCTGCAGTGCTCCGGGAGCCGCTCCAGGCCGTGTTCCAGCAGCACAGGGACAATCCGGTCCAGGTCAGGTACCTCACTGGGGCAGGGAGCAAGACCAAGGCGGGTGGGGGTGTCCTAGAACCCTGCTCACTGGCTGTGAGATCCACCACTGCCTGCCTGTCACCCCGTCCCAGGGTCGGCTCCTGCCTCCCTCGACCCCTTGTCGCCCCAACTGTCGTGGTCCTTCATATTTCTTCCAGGCTGGCCTCCCCCTCCCAGTATTCCTGTTTAACAATGGTCTGGGGCCGGCCCGAGAGCGATAGTCTGCAGGTCTCCAGGCAGGAGCAGAGTCCTCTCCATGACCATCACGACCCTCACGGTGTGCCCGTCACCAGGCCCCATCTGGGTTTCTCATGGCCTTTCCCCATGCAGTCCTGCCCGGAACTCAGAAGCCTCTGCCTGCCTCTCTCCTTGGCTGTCAGGATCTCTGCCTCTCCCCATTCCTGTGTCCCTGGCCCCTCGCTGTCAGCCGCCGCCGCCCTGATCTTTGTCACCTCCCCGTGCCCAGCGCCCGTCTCGTCTGGACCCCCACCCAGGGCTGTCGCCCAGGTCTCACCAGAAGGTCTGCTTCAGGATCATGCCTTGCTCCTCCAGCCACGTCTTTCTGGCTTCTGCCGTCTTGCCCTTCCCGGCGTCCACCACGGCGGGGGGGCATTCTAGGATGAACCCAAGAGGAAGGGGCTTTGGGAAGGGCCCGACCCCCCTCAGCTAGCCCCGGGTCCAGTGGGTGCTGGTGAGAGGTTCCTCAGGGAGAGGGGCCTGGACGGGCAGAGGGAACCAGGTGGGGGTGGGGGTCAGGGGAAGGGTGGCCGGGTTAACGCGAGTGGCAGCGTGGGGCCGGCCACCGGGGCTCACCTTGACCAGGGGGCGTGAGGCTCACAGCCTGGGCGAGGGCCGCCAGCACCGACTGCTCAGCCAGCCCGAGGCGCAGCCGTCCACTCAGGGCTCTGGGGGGACAGTGGGCAATGGGGATGGGTGCGCCTCTTCAGCCCCTTGCTCCTCCCTCCTCCAATCTCCCCACCGCGACCCTTTCCTCTAAACCAGAGCAGCCTCCAGAGCTGGAAGGGACCTGTGATCACACAGCCTCACTTGACAGAGGCCAGCCACAAACCATCATGACCGCAGGCAGCGCCTACGGGCAGAACTAGGGGGCCTGGCAAGGCCTCCGTCTCTCTCCTCAGCTGCCTTCTGACAAAGCAGTGATGGCAAGGGTGGGACCAGGGCACGGCCGGGCCTGGAACAGCCTGCCCAGGGGTGCCAGGGTGTGATGGCCAAGAACCTGTGCCCGCACGGGCCCTGCTTGAGACAGCGACCTCGGGCAGAAGGCTGCACCTTCCTATGTCTCCATCTCTCCTGCTCTAAACAGGGGTGAGGCTCACAGCCTCCCAGGGCTGCAGGGAGGAGCTCATGGGAGAAAGCGCGAGGCACAGGCCAGGGCAGACATCACTAATCCACCACGGCACGCTTCACCTACGAGCCCAGGCTTCTCCAGGCAGCACTGCTGAGAAGAGGAGCTCCGTGCCCCACTCACGGTGCTCCCATCCCAGGGCAGTCATGCGCCAGCAGTGATGCGCCTGCCGGCCCCCCTCCCCACCTCACGGGCCCACACCCTCACCTGGCAATGAAACGCGCCTCTGAGTGACGGCAGGCCACAAAGAGGCCTTTGATGACATCCATCTTCTTGGTGGTGGACTGGAGAGAAGGGGGCAGGATGGTCGGTACCGGGGGTGAAGGGAGCGGGGCCATCCTTGCTGCCTGGGGAGCTGCCGCCCTTGGAGACCTGCCCGCCTCCCAGGCCTGCTCCCCAGTTCCACGGCCCGGAGCGCAGAGAACAGTGAGAAGCTTGTCCTCCTTCTGGCCTCCCACCCCAGCTCTGCTCAGCAGGTGTGCACGGAGCCCCACGGCCTGCACTACACTGGGGCTAGGGTCTCAGGAGGAAAGTCCCGCAGTCTTGAGAGCAGCAGGAGGAGAGAAGCTCTGATCCCAAAAGCAGGACCAAGGTGACCCCGCCCTGAGCAGTCGAACCAGAGCCTTCCAGGTCCCCAGGAGGAGAGGGTCGGAGGAGGGCAAGTCGCCCACCCACTCACAGCACTGCCTGCCAGCTGCGCGATGTCCCGGAACTTGGCAAAGACGCCGGCGGCGGTGAGCGCAGGTGGGGGCAGCACAAGCCTCTGGGTGCTGCGGCTGCTCTCGGCCACCAGCCCCACATCACCCTTCTCGGCCACCTCGGCCCGGACAGACTCCAGCTGCCGACCTTGTGGGGTAGAGGGAGCAGCGGCTGAGCGCCAGGAGGGGTGTGGCCACCGGGCTCCCCTCTCCAGAAGCCGGGAAGGTGAGCCCGTCTACACCAGCGGGGTCGTCTGGGGCGGCATCATCAGAATGCAGGGGGGATTTAAAGCCCTGGACCTCAGCTCCGACTTCCTCCCTGGCCTCCTGTCCATCCTCCACGCGGGTCCAGAACTAACCCTGCCCCTTGCCTGCCTGGGACCTTTCCACGGCTCCCCAATGCCCTCACGGAGCACCCCAGGCCCTGGGCAGGTGGGCAGGTCCCGCCCACTCAGCCAGCCTCTCCCGGGCACAGCCCCACTCTGTCCCCAGCTCTCCTCGTGGCTCTGCCGGTCAAAGCCCTTAAGGACCTCTGCGACCTCCACGAGCCCCGACCCTCAGCCTTGCTCTGCGCCTGCGGCATCCCCCTCTCCCACCTGGTCTGGGTGCAGACCTGGTCCTGATTCCCCCCTGCTCTCAGCCTGTCAGTGGCCCCCCTCCCCACCCTCCACCTTCCCAGTCCCTCCCCATTGTCTCCCGGCCTCCCCATGTGCTCCCTGGAAGCCCCTCACCCACTCACCCCGGGGGCGTCCACCACCACCCCCGCCTCACCCGTGGCCTGGGCCACCGCCTTGAGGAGGATGCCCTCTCCGATGCCGAGCTCCAGGCCCTGCTGGGGCGGCCCCAGGCGGTTGAGGCTCAGGTAGAGGATGGGTAGGAGGTCAGCAGGTGACAGGGCCACCACAGAGCGCAGCAGGTTGCTCAGCGTCTCCACCATCCGGAGCCTGGAGGAGGGGACGGGGGTGAGACCACCTGACATTTCAGGGTCACGATGGGGTAGGGGAGCGTGGTGACAAAAGAAACGCAGGAAAAGAGACGAGGGGGGCTCACGACCAGCGCCCGGCGTGTGACCCAAGCCACAGGCACCACCACAGGCTGCCGGTGGGACAGGAACTCCATCTGACAATGAAGAAGGGGACGATCGTCTACAGGGAAATAGCTGACGCGTACGGACTGCTTTCCGGGTGCCAGGCATTGGTATTAAGCCTTCAAAACGTTCTGACTCCCTGAATTCTCACAGCTGCCCTGAGCTAGATAGTACTTCATTTTACAGGTGAAGAAACTGAGGCACGAAAGACTATGTAACTTGCCAAGGTCACAGAGCTGGTGAGTATCGGGCTGAGACAGGGTTCTCGCTACAAACACAACGTGGGCTTTCTCTAACATTGAGGATCGGGAGTGTCAGCCAGGCGGCAGGTACTCTTGGTTACTCGAGCTTCGTGTCCAGTTCCTGCCACCAGGCGGTGGAGCCTCTCTCCCCACGCCAGGGATCATGGGGTCGCCCTCCTGTCTTGCTCTGACCAACAAACCAGGCAGAAACGACGGCGTGGGCCTTCAGAGGCCTGCGGCCGCTCTTGTGGCCAGGCCTATGGTCTGTGATCTCGTGCGTGAGGGTGCAGCTGAGCCAGGACGGGGTTAAGAGGACTAAACAGCTGGAGGCACAGCCAGCACCAGTGGGACAGAACTGGGACAGCCCCCGCTGGCCCCGGCCAGGCAGCCTGGTCAATTACCGAGCAGAGACTTCCTCAATCTTCTCGAACGCCCGGGCCACAGCCAGATAAGGAACCCTGGGGGAGAAGGAAAAACAGGAGCTGTGTGTACACCCACGCTGCCTCTGTCCCAGCTCCCTGCCCCCACTCGCCTCCCAGTGAAAGACCTGCTGATCCCCAGGTGCTCGCAGGCAATCCTGCCTGACCCCTGCCTGGGGTTCTCTCTCCATCCCCTTCAGAGTGCCCAAGGCTCTCCCCAAAACACTGAGGGGGGGGCGGTGACTGGCAAATCTCTCACTGAAGCCTCCAGAGACAGGGCCTCCCGCAGTGCCAGGGACCAGAGCGGGGTTCTGGGGAGGGCCACGCCTCACCTCTGGCCCGCCTTCCAGCAGGCATCTTCGATGGGGTGGTAGTTGTTCTTGGCAGGATTGTAGCTCGGTGGGTCCAGGTGTCTGTGGAGGGAAAGGGGAGGCTGCAGGGCAGATGCCTGGGTCGAGGAGAGGCCATTCCGCTGGCTGGCATTTACTGCGCATGTCCTAAGTGCCAGGTACTATGCCAGGCACAAGGACATGAAAACGAATGAAAGCGAGTCTGCTAACCTGGAATTCAAGTTCCAGTGTGAGAGTCGGCGGGGGGGCACAAGACCAAAAAGCAGAAGAGAGTAAGTCGTTTTTCAGTATTAAAACACTTTTAAGACAAAAACCAGGTGGAGGGAGAAATCGGAAAGGCAGGTGCTGCTTCAGAGGACGGTCGGGGAAGGTCAGAACGACGCGAGGGTCAGCAGAGTGGGGAGCAGGGAGAGGCGCGCTCCGGAGGGGAGCTGCCAGTGCCAAGGCCCTGAGGTAGGGGCACGCCTGGCAAGCTGCAGGAACAGAACAGGGTCGGTGTGGCTGACGCGGAGCAGCGTGATCCGGACACTGTGCAGTTCAGTCGTCCAGCTGTGTCCGACTCTGCGATCTCATGGACTACATGCAGCCCGCCGGGCTCCTCTGTCCACGGGGTTTCCCAGGCATGAATACTGGAGTGGGTTGCCGGTTCCTCCTCCAGGGGATCTTCCCGACCCAGGGATTGAACCCACGTCGCCTGTATTGGCAGACGAATTCTCTACCACTGAGCCACCGGGGAAGCCCATGTTGATCCGAGTCTATTCCGAGGGGCAAGGACCCCCCTGGTCGGACCTGCAGTCCGAAGGCACAGTCCCTGGGTGCCCCAAGGAGCCAGGCACCGTGCTAAGGGCACTCCACCTGCTAGCAAATCAGTCCTGCAGGCAGGGACCCACCTGCCCCCCGAGTCACATAAGGAAACTGGGCAGAGCTAGTAAGCGGTGCAGTTTCCGGACTGTGTTCTAGCCCCCTACATCTTTGTGCCTCGGGAAATGCCTCACACGCACCCCGTTAGAGCCTCCGCAGCCCAGACTCTGCAGTCACACTCATTTGGGTTAAAATCGCTGCTCCATCAGTGACCAGCTGTGTCCTGGTGAGGAAGCAATTTCCCTCTGAACCAGCCGTATGATGGAGCTACCCGGAGTCCCTGCCCTGACACGTCCTGAGGTTAAGGAAGAAATTAGGGGGACAGTTCCCACTCCTTGGCATGCTTTGTGGGGAGCATTTTTATAACACTGACTCCCCAGCCTCAGACCTGTGTCTCTGCCAAACGTGGGGTGAGGGAGAAGACTGCCGACTGTTTACAGCTCTTCAGCTGATCCTGTGCACAGACAGGGATGAGGATGGCTGAGCTGGATGGAGCACGTGCAGTGAGTTATGTGGTCTCAGTATTTGCTAAGGGGTCGCCGCCTGGTTCTTCCTATTATATTACAAGGAGAAACGGCAGAGCTGAGGGGTAAGAGATTCTGCAGCCACGCTGCCTGGCTCAAATTCCAACTCTGCCACACTCCTCATCTGTGGTCTAATCAAGGCAATCAAAATTTATAATAATAACAGCAGCTACTACTTGCCGAGTGTGGGCATGGCCAGACACTCGTCTGCAAACCCTCAGGGGGAAACCGGCCCAGAAAGGCTAAGTCGCTTGGCCAAGGTCGCCCAGCTGACAAAGGCAGAGCTGGGACTTCCAAGCACTCCAGAGCACTGTCCTGCCTCCACGCCTCACTTTTCCCACCTGTGAAATGGGAGTCCCAGCAGAGTCGATGCACAGGGTTGCTGTGAGGCGTCAATGCATCAGGATATGGAGGGCACAGCATCTGGTGCCGGGCACACCGTTTACAGTGGATAAAAGGGTGTGCTTTCTCCCATTAACAAGTCCTCACATTAAAGGCGAGGAAATTGGAGGTCCTGACAGTTTGTCTGTCTCCTGGAGGCAGCCATCAGTGATCAGGCTGAGAAGAGTCTAAGAAAAACGATCGCAGTATCCCAAGAAGTAAAAATCGGGACACAGAACTTCATGGCAGACACCAAGTTGGTGAGAGAAACTTACAAGTAATATAAGCATGGGCGTGTGCCCAGGGGGCAGGGCAGGGGTGCAGAGAAGAGGCCCGGCGTAGGAGTCAGGGCAACTCGGCTTCCAGGCCTGCCCTTACTCCCACCCTCCCTCCCTGTGTGTCCCAGGGAAGATGG
>SJYX01012912.1:365275-378488 GCA_006410675.1 Oreotragus oreotragus
AAGATCGCCTAGCTGCTCTGGGCTACTGGTTTCAATGCCTGGGAAATGGCTAAAACACCAGCTTCCTGCACAGGCCTACCGCAGAGATGAAGTAAAAAGGCGTAAAGGAAACCTTTAGGACGTGACTTGACACAGAGGAGGCTCAAGAAAAGGAGCTGACCTTTCCTACAGTGCAGTCACGTGCTGAAATGGGGCCATTTAATCTCACTAATAAGGTTGCGACTGGGGTACAAACTTGTCATTAAGAATCCCAAATTTTCTATTAGACTAATTAAACCTGAATCACAAAATTCTAATGCTGAAAGGCTATTTGGTGATTACCGGTCTCCTTTTTGGAGGCCCACGTACAGTCAGATCAGTGAGACCTGGGACTCACTGGCTTACTTTGTTTCATCTGCCGTTCTCTTAATGGATCCTGACTCACCCCTTGGTCTCGTCCTTTCTCAGAGCACCAGGTCCTTCTTCTTTCGCTTCTTTTTTGACAGCTGGCTTCCGAGGGGCTGGGGAATGAAGCCGGGAAACAGTGGACCCTTTCTCCTTCCCACAGCCCCCACCCCCCAAGTTCTCTCCAGGTGGCATCGCCCCATGCTTGGGGTGGGAATACGGCAGGAGGGGCGAGTTAGGCCTTCTCACCCANCTTTCGCTTCTTTTTTGACAGCTGGCTTCCGAGGGGCTGGGGAATGAAGCAGGGAAACAGTGGACCCTTTCTCCTTCCCACAGCCCCCACCCCCCAAGTTCTCTCCAGGTGGCATCGCCCCATGCTTGGGGTGGGAACACGGCAGGAGGGGCGAGTTAGGCCTTCTCACCCACGGGAAGGCCGAGCTCCTGGGAGAAACACCCACTCGCCTCTTCCCTGCGCAGCCCTGCGAGGTGAAGGGGAGACACTCACAGAAGAAACTGCTGAGGCTCTTTGGAGCTTTGGGGGGCGGGTGAGACTGGCCATCCTGCTGTGGTTCCTGCTTCACCGTCACCCCGGGCTCTGAAACGCTTTCTGCCGGGGACTCTGCCGAAGGTGAGAGAGGTCAGATGGTGACGCAAACTTTAAACAAGTGTATTTCTGGCCACGAGGCACGTGGGACTAGTTCCCTGACCAAGGATGGAACCTGGGCCCCTGCATCGGGAGCACAGTCCCAGCCACTGGGCCCCCAGGGAAGTCCCTGGTGCCTACGATTTCTGAAAGATAAGTTGTTGGAGGATGACTGGCTCTTTCTTCCTCACATGTGTGCAGGAAAAACAACAATAAAAATAACAATAGTAACAAAACCTAAAGTTTCCCCTAGAATTTGCTTTTAGACAAGACATTGGAGAATCTTATTGAAGTCTTATCTAAGCCTTATTTACATTAACTGTCCTCTGAAGAAGTGGGATCCCCCCCTACAAAACCAGAGAGAGGGGCCCCAGGGAGAAAGAGGGTCAGACACTCACTGGAGGTCTTCGGGGGCTCAGGGGGCGACGTGGGCTGGTCCCCGCCTTCCATTTCCTCCTTGTCGCCCCCTTCAGGCTCTGGGAGGCTGTCTGTTGGCGTCTCTGCTTCTGATGAACAGACAAGGCAGATGGCAAGAAGTGTCACTGGGAACCCCTCCCCAAGGGCTTTTGCATTCCCAAGACACTCTGCCCCGCTTTATCGTTGCTGCGCTGACCGCACATGTGCGAAGTGACGGGCGGGGTGAGGGTGGGTCAGCCCTGGGCCACGCGGGGACCTTGAGGGAAGCCAACCCCAGCGCTTGTTTGTGTAGCTGAGAAACGGGGAGGGCCAGATTTTTCTTATAAACCATTATTTTTGAATTATTCACGGTGAAATAGAACTGGAAAGGTTTCAAAATGCCAATGATAACTTGTTAGAGATAAAAATAAAGGTTTTTTTATGCTGATTGAAAAATTAAAAAAAAACAACCCACCTCCAGGGTAATAATAACTGCATCAACTGACTTGGGAATAATCTGCCTTAGTAGAGAGGTAATCCCCTGCCCTGACCCCCAAAACCCCCGGACACAGATAAGGGCTAAAACTTCATGATTTACAGTAAATTTTGTTACTGACTAAAAATTGCCAACCAGAGATCAGACCTCCACCAAATTCAGACCTTCCCTGGAAAGGACAAACCCAATAAAGACCTCTTATTAGAAGAAATGATGGTGACAAACCCTGATTATCATAACTGTGTAAAGGCCCCAGATGATCTGTGGAGCAGATATTTATGGCTCCATTTCCCAGGTAAGATATTTTACATTTTCAAGGGAAACGGGCTGGAGGCTGTGTAACCTACTAGCTTGCAGCATTTCACTTGTCATTATTAGATCAGATTCTTGGTAATTCATGACATCAGCTTTCTGCCAAGCTGGGTACTCATGGGTGGTGTGATAAAAACCAAGTATTAAATGAAAATCAACATGAACAGGAAACAAGGGCAGCAGTTTTCAACTGGACTCCAACGTCTGAGCAATTGTGCAGTGCCCAGGAGACTGATTATTTAAGAATTAACTTTTTTCTCCTTTCATGCTTTCTGCCAAGCTGGGTACTCATGGGTGGTGTGATAAAAACCAAGTATTAAATGAAAATCAACATGAACAGGAAACAAGGGCAGCAGTTTTCAACTGGACTCCAACGTCTGAGCAATTGTGCAGTGCCCAGGAGACTGATTATTTAAGAATTAACTTTTTTCTCCTTTCAATGCTATGTCTATTACGTTCTCAAATGCCCAAGCTGCTAGAACATAAATAAATAGTTTAATAACTCAACAAACTGAACAGTAAAGGCCTTGGGGCAATGAGGCTGTTACTAAGACACTACCGGCCCTGGAAGTTTGTACACTTCTTTGCTTTTTGGCAAAACTTACAATAAAAACAAATCATTTAGAGGAAAACATTTTCCATACGAGAAATAAAAAGAGAGAAAAATGGGAAACTATATATGAATTAAGATGGCCAAACATATTCCAGAATGCGTTCATGACAAAATTCCCTGGGCAGCGGTGTGGGATTCTGACGGAAACGCGTGGATTCTTGATCGAAGTGTCAAATCAAGTGGGGTCTCCACACCCTGTCCTCCCAGACAGGCCCCCACCTTTCCAGAACCCACCCCCCCACAGACACACAGAGTGAGACTCTCCCCCGCTTCCTCCCTCCCGACCAGGGTCTCACCTCCTTCCTCCTTTTTCTTCTTAGTCTCTGGGTCCTCGTCCTCGCCCTGCTCTTTCAGGACATCTTGAAATGTCCGTTTGGGAAGCTGCTTCCGGGCTGGAAAGACAAAGGGCTCAGGGTGGCCTCCTTGCTGGCCCACTGGACCCGCCACAGTGGGCTCAGACCCCCGTGGTGATGGCCCCCGAGACGGCTCTGGAGCCCTGCCCTTCTCCGCCTGCCCCCAAGCCACCGCCCGAGTGCAGGCCCCATCCTTCAGGCTTCTGCTTCCTGGCTGTGTGGCCGCGGCAGGCAGGTCCCTTCATCTTGGGAGCCAGCAGCCGCCCCTTCTCTGCCTCACCTCTCACCACACACTATCCTCAAGCCCTCGCTGCCCCCCACATCACACCTTATCCTCAGAGACTCCACGGTGTGTGGGGCTCCCCCACCTGCTGTGCTGTGCCCACCCCGAGGCCTTCACACGTGCTCTGCTTGGCGGCAACTCTTCCCTGTCACCCTTTCTCAACCGACCCCGACCAAGACCCTGATCCAAGACTCAGGCCAGACTGCCGCTCCTCGGGGCCCTGCCTCAATCCGCGCCACCCCCGTGCCTGCATGTCATTCCTTATAGCAGCACCGTCAGTGGAAATCTACAATGAGCCACGTGTGTCATCTGAAGCTTTCTAGTGGCTACACTGAGGAAAGGAAAAAGAACCAGGTGCATTTAAGTTTGGATAATCTTGTTTACTTGACCCAACATAACCAAAATATGATGATTCCAACATGTTTTGAATATTTAAAGTCAGTATCATTCTTTTTCCTATGCTAGGTCTTCAAACTCTGATGCACTTACAAGCACATCTCAACTGGGCACTGAATTTTCATCAGAAATACTTGATGTGTTTAGATTTCATACAATCTACTGGTGAGAAAGCCCAGAGAAGGGAAGTCATTTGCCCAAGGTCACACAGCCAGGGGCTGGTGGAGCCATGCTCTTAACCACAATGCTAAGAGCAGAGCTGGCAGGAGGGTGGCTCAGTGGTGGAGACATCCACATGTGGACAAAGACAGGTGGCTGAAACAGCGTGGCCCGGGGGTCCTTACCCGTGCGACGCTTCGGGATCCCTGNGGTTTTTCCTGTGGTCATGTATGGATGTGAGAGTTGGACTGTGAAGAAGGCAGAGTGCCGAAGAATTGATGCTTTTGAACTGTGGTGTTGGAGAAGACTCTTGAGAGTCCCTTGGACTGCAAGGAGATCCAACCAGTACATTCTGAAGGAGATCAGTCCTGGGATTTCTTTGGAAGGAATGATGCTAAAGCTGAAACTCCAGTACTTTGGCCACTTCATGCGAAGAGTTGACTCATCGGAAAAGACTCTGATGCTCGGAGGGATTGGGGGCAGGAGGAGAAGGGTATGACCGAGGATGAGATGGCTGGATGGCATCAAAGACTCGATGGATGTGAGTCTGAGTGAACTCCGAGAGATGGTGATGAATAGGGAGGCCTGACGTGCTGCGATTCATGGGGTCACAAAGAGTCGGACACAACTGTGCAACTGAACTGAACTGAACTGATTAATTTGAAAGGGAAAAGCCCTGTGACTTGCAATAGTGACTCATTTCTCCCTGGCTATTGGAAAGTCAAGCCCTGTTTGGTCTTTGGTCAAATGAATATGTATATTCCAGGCCCATCCAAAAAAGTGGGCAAGGCCAAAAATCTTTCCACAGGGTTTTGTCCTGATCATTGAGGACTCCAGAGTCAGGAAATTTGGTGATTAGAGTTTGAATTGGCTTCTCTCAAATCTCATACTCACCCTTCCTGCCAGGTCCCCACGTGGAAAATATTGTAGTTTTTGGTTTGTCTTTCGTTCTAATAGAAAGAAAAATCAAAATCAAGGAAAACATGTACTCAGGAAAATATGCTAAACAGAATATTTGATTAAAATGACAAAGGAAAACATAATAGAGTGTAAATTTGTTTCAACATTGTCACAATATAATATAATCTGATTTATATAATATTTAATATAATCTAATGTTTACAGAATTGGATAATCTGACCTCCAGACTATTCAGAGGAATCCTTCTAAAAGTGCATGTATGTTCATGTCCTTTCTTGTCGAAAATTCCTCAGAGATGCCCACTGGTCTTTTTAAAGACCACATGTGCAACATTCCGTGCAGGGACCTAACTATAAACTGCTTCCTTAAATATCCATGTTCTGGCCTCAGTAAAAGTTTGATTTTGGACTGGCGAATTTACTTTTTTCTCTATTTGGAATTTCTGAGCTGCTTGACTCGTAATGTAAAATTGCTCCCTTCTGTGGTTGAAGTCTCTCACCAAAGCAGGGGCTGTGAGAATGAAAAGAGGGGAATAAATCTGGGTTTCTCTAAGCCTGGTGCTGTTTTTCAGCATTCATTTCAGAAGAATAATTCTATATCAGCACATCACTGCCTTGGGCCATAACTTGCGTGGCATTTTTCAGTGAGAGGGTTCAGTGTTTCCAAGACACCTAACACTTTTAAAACAGAGATGACAAATGCATGCAATTGTTCTCCAGACACTTGGGCACAGCAGTGTAAAATTTGGGGTAATCAAATCAGGCAACATAGCCTTAAAGCAATTTCCTCAGACTTGTGGTTATGAAAAGAGCAATGTATTCCTGGATTCAACAAAGTGCTCATGTGTGATCTGCGGGTCCCTGCATAGTTAGCTGAGTTATCATCAGATTAGTGATCTGCTGCTTACTTGGGCCAAACATGGGTGTGGCACTCCCTAATGGGTGACTCTATGAAAGTGTGAAAACTATAAATAAAACAAAACAATATATTTTTCTTAAATCAAGTAGAACTTCATATTGTATATAAAACCATGATTCTAGCTTCCTACAGTATTAAGTATTTTAAAGTGACTATGAGGTTTATATAGAACTTTAAAATATACATTCTAATTTTATTTTTCTCTTCAGAATTAAGGGGCAAGTACTGGAGAAGAACAGATGAATGCCCAGTTTTCCAGGAATTTAGGCTGTTTACTGAGGACAGGTGAATAAATAGGACAAGGCTAGTGTTCCTGACATTTTAGGCACAGATATCAGTATCTTTGATGCTAGATGCAGCACATTCCAGGAGTAAGTTCCCCCAGGAAACCTTTCCTTTGTTTTCTTGCCAAACTCAAGGTGGCTATGCTCTAAATAATTCCAAATATGCCAAGATTTTAAAAGTGCACAGTTTTCAACTCTGCATTGAAAGAGCCTGATGTAGCAGATTTCAGTACAGTTCCATTTCCACACTCTTCAGATCTTGCTTCGAAATTAAACAATTTAACCTGCACAATTTATTGAAAAATATATTCATTGCATTTTCTAACGAAAAGTTGTTGCTGACCCACGAAAAGACACTTGTACTGGAGAAGAACAGATGAATGCCCAGTTTTCCAGGAATTTAGGCTGTTTACTGAGGACAGGTGAATAAATAGGACAAGGCTAGTGTTCCTGACATTTTAGGCACAGATATCAGTATCTTTGATGCTAGATGCAGCACATTCCAGGAGTAAGTTCCCCCAGGAAACCTTTCCTTTGTTTTCTTGCCAAACTCAAGGTGGCTATGCTCTAAATAATTCCAAATATGCCAAGATTTTAAAAGTGCACAGTTTTCAACTCTGCATTGAAAGAGCCTGATGTAGCAGATTTCAGTACAGTTCCATTTCCACACTCTTCAGATCTTGCTTCGAAATTAAACAATTTAACCTGCACAATTTATTGAAAAATATATTCATTGCATTTTCTAACGAAAAGTTGTTGCTGACCCACGAAAAGACACTGGGATTCTTGGCCTCCAGAGGAGAAGAATTCAATCCGGGGCCAGAGACGAGGCTTGATTGCTCAGAGCTTTTGTGTAATAAAGCTTTATTAAAATATAAAGGAGATAGAGAAAGCTTCTGACAAAGGCATCAGAAGGGGGCAGAAAGTGTACTCCCCTGCTAGTCTTTAGCTGGATGTTATATAGTCACCAGCAGTCTGTTAATGAAAGAAAGGAATGTCTTAAAACTCAGAATGGCACCAGGCCCCTCACCCATAAGATGTATTTTGGGATAATCTCAGCACCAGATGATTTATCCCGGGCCATAAAACGATTGACTTGAATCTTGTAGAAGGGGAGATTACCATACAAATAGTTTCGTTTACATAGATTAGGGGAACAATGTCTGAGTATAACACAATGGTTTGTCAAGTAGGTTCTGAGCCATTGCCTGGAACAGACTTGAAGACAGAGCCTGGGGTAAATGCATAGTACACAAACATTTCCATAAGAAAAATGCATTGGTCAAACACTCAAGGTTTGAAAATAGTTAACTTCAGGTGAAACCAGTTGTCATTCTGGCAACACAGTATTTTAGGAGAAACCTCCTTTTAAATTTGTATAGAGAAGGGAAAAAAATATCCCCTTTGTTTCCTCCTGCCGCTTAAGAGAGATAAAAATGTCTGACACTGGCAGCCTATTTCCTCCATTTGGAGACCCCTGGCCTTCCTGCCTGTTACTCTCTCAGTAAAGCATATGTTTCTAATTTGGCTTGCTTGGTTTAAAAGGGGGAAAAATACACTAACACTTAAAAGTGGTGATTATCCTAAAAACTCACCAGAATCTCGCAAAATTATAGAGCAAAGTGAAGTGGGGCCTCATGGGAAAATCCTTCCATCTCTCTGTTTCTGCCTGGGGCATGTGGCCAACATGCTCTGCTTCTCTGCCCCTGGTTCACTTCAGTCTCTCTACAGAGTGCCCACTCCACTCATCCCCATTCAACTTTCAGGGGACAAGTGATATTTCTCTCCCTAGATGGCAGCCTTACCTCCCAGGTCTGCCTACTCTTCTAGTTTCTCAGTTAGTTTAACAGCTGAGTTCCTACAGTATACCATTTCCGAAATCTCATTTCAGAGAATCCACTTGGCCTGGCTTACCTGATTTAATGAGCTCTGGGCAGAGTCCAGGGTCATCTGGTCATCTGGTCCAAAGCAAGGGCCAAGCTTGAAGGCAGGCATAGAAAGCATTGGTACTGGGGGTATCAAACATTTTTCACTAAAATTCTAATATAAATTCATCAAATATATGTAAATTATATGAATACTTGAGAAGAAAGTTTATCTTAAAGGGTCCATGATGTCAGGTGATAACTGGTGCTTGTTATTAAAGTGTGTGGGAGAAACTTGATAGGAATTCTACTGCTTGCAAAAGGATCTGACTATAATCTGTTATTTCAGACAGGAGATATTTGTTGATCACTTGCTATTTATCACATGATGAGACAGTAAGAATAAGCCATGAAGAGACAAATGAGCATGTTTCAGCAGAGGCAGCACCCAGAGATTTTGCTGAGAAGTTAGGAGCAGTAATCCCAGGATATCAACTGCAGGTTCCTGTTAGCTACCTATTAGCTGGACACAGTACTGATTTGAAAACTGTCCCACACCTGCAACTTTACATCAAGATTTACATATAAGTTCCTTTTTCTTGTTACAACTCATAGATTTGGGCTTCTCTGCTGGCTCAAGGGTAAAGAATTCACTTGTAATTCATGAGGCGCAGGTTCAGTCCTTGGGCCAGGAAGATGCCACTTACTGCAGAGCAGCTAAGCCCCTGTACCCACAACTACTGAGCCTGTGTTCCAGAGCCCAGGAGTTGCAACTACTGAGCCCTCATGCCACAACTATTGAAGCTCTCAAGTCCGAGAGCCCGTCCTCTGCAAAAGAGAAGCCATGCCATAGGAAGTCTGTGCATTCCAACTAGAGATTGGCCCCCACTGACCACAGCTGAAGAAAGGCCCCCACAGCAACCAAGACCCACCACAGCCAAAGATAAATAAATAAATAAAAGCTTTTTAAAAGCTCACGGATGTTCCGATGATGTAAACACATATATTATTCAGCTATATTTTAGCTGGCATTGAAAATTTTAAATATCTGTTTAAAAACATCAGGATGAAAATAATGATCTGTAATTAAATTCCTTCTTTTCCTGTTTACCAAGATAACCTCAAATGAGTTACTATCTCACAGTAGTTCTCATTGCTCAGTGCAAAAATCTATGGAATAATAAGTTAATTCACTCTAATTGAGAAAATTATAACCCATTTAATACATTAGCTATATTTGAATGATGTGCTAAATTGAATTTAAAATCACCACCAACAAAGCTATCACTTACTAGTGATAAAATGTTAGATAAAATACTCTTTTAAATATTGTTTCAAGTTGTATTCTGAGCTTATATTTAACCCACATTTTGACAAATATGGTCATTCATGTCTTTTCTTAATATAGAATTATTTTGAAAAATGATACATCAAACAATTTAAAGTTTATCCCTATTGACGGTCTTCCTTAAAAGAAAGTTTTAAACTTCATAAAATAATTGCAATTTTCTTAAGGGAGATTATCTGAGATATCATATCTGACCTACTTTCAACAAGAATAATCTAGGTCAGCTAAAGTAATATAGATTTTTATTACAGACAGTTGAAATACCAATATAATAATGAGAGTTAACTGAAAACTAATCCAATATTTTCAAATTTGCTACAATATCTTGAAATACTATAAAATTTGATATTAATTTGTATACATTTCCTAAAATACAGACCTCAGGTTTTTGTTGCAATGGATGTGTCAACTGACTGATACGTTTATCTTCAGTTCAAACATTAACTGACCATTGAAAATAATCAGTGGGAAAAAATACAATTATTTTAATTTACTCAGGAAAATAGATCTTTTTAAAGTATGGTAACAGGGAGAGAGGCTCAAAAGGGAGGGGACACAGGTATACCTGTGGCTGAGTCATGGTGATGTATGGCATGCTGCTGCTGCTGCTAAGTCACTTCAGTAGTGTCCGACTCTGTGTGACCCCATAGACGGCAGCCCACCAGGCTCCCCCGTCCCTGGGATTCTCCAGGCAAGAATACTGGAGTGGGTTGCCATTTCCTTCTCCAATGCATGAAAGAGAAAAGTGAAAGTGAAGTCGCCCAGTCTGTCCGACTGTTAGCGACCCCATGGACTGCAGCCCACCAGGCTACTCCGTCCATTGGATTTTCCAGGCAAGAGTACTGGGGTGGGGTGCCATTGCCTTCCCCGGATGTATGGCATAAACTAACACAATATTGTAAAACAATTATCCTCCAATTAAAAATGTAAAAAAAATAATAAACTATGGTAATGATTGACCATGATTGAGAAGTTCACTTTTAAAATCTGCTGTGTATGAATTTTTCAATATCCACCATGAATCATATTTAAGTCATCACAGATTATTAACATTAACATAGTAATTTAAAGGCTTAAGTTTGAAAAGCTAACTGCATGCAATCTTAAAATAGTTGTTCATCTTAAAGATGATGTAATGTAAACTATACAAATACTAAGCTAGGGAAATATTGGACTTCCCCCGTGGCTCAGGGGTTAAAAAAATTTCCACCTACAATGCAGGAAACACAGGAGATACGGGTTCGATCCTTGAATCAGGAAGATCCCCTAGAGGGGGGCATGGCAATCCATTCCAGTGTTCTTGCCTGGAGAATTCCATGGACAGAGCAACCTGGCAGGCCACTGTCCATGGGGTTGCAAATAGTCAGACACCATGGAAGCGACTGAGCAAGCACACACAGGGAAACATCGCGTCTTTGTGAAAAATGCCATTTAAATAAACAAACCATGGGATAAAGTTCAAAATGTTATGGAGAGCAATAATAGCTTCAAAGCCAACTCACATTTTAAGAAATATTGTATTAGACATGATTTAGAATATAGAGTTTGCAAAGAATAAAAATATTGCATTTGAATTGATCTGAATTTCACTTAAATGTTCAGGCAATTATTCTCTACTTAAACTCCATTTGAGTAGTTTGATTTTTTTTTTCCAGTGGAAAATAATATACAAAAAATTTTGCTTCTATATATACATGCTTGTGTATTGGTAATTAATGATCCTCCATGACACAGTCATGTCCTGAGTCCGCTCTTTATTAGTGGGCTTGTGTTGCCTTTTTCTTGGTCTCCTTTACTCTCAATCATTGTTCGTATATAACCCTTTTGGCCAAGGAAAAAACTGTATTGATAGTTCTGGGAAAGCACAGTATTTCAAAGAAAAATAACCCATGACCTTAAAACTCTAAATGGAAAGAAAATTGGCCAGAATTTAATCAGTCACAGGGTTCACAGGCTTTCTTTTTCCTAAAATTGAACTTACTTTAATTATTTTCTTTAATAGATTTATAGGAATATGTGAGTCCCTCCTGATAATGCTGTATTGAATGATTTTAAAGAAGGGAAAAATTCTACACACAAAATAAAAGTGTTATAATATATGGTCATGGAGTTTATAATCTATTGTGACTGTTTCCATAGTGATTTCAGAGAAAGAAATACTGTGTGCTACCTAGTATAATTTCTATCACACTTAGAGACACACCTTTAATGAAATGAGATTATTTTAATGGATCTCAGGCTGACCTACTTTTACTGTTTTATTTAGTTTTCCTGCTTTTTGTACAGTATATTCATAACCAGAATCTTATTGAAAGATGTTAAAATATTGTGCTTTAATTATTTGACTCTTTATGAACACCTCCAGAAATTTAAACATATAACATTTGAATTTATTAGTTTCAGTAGTCATTCTACCTATGCTCTATTGAGCATCCCTTTTTACCTAAAATAGTGCCCGGAACATAGAAATTGCTAGGAAACACACACACAGAGGATTACAAATGTACTCACTTAATAAAGACTGTATCCATATTGTACTTCCTTCACCCTTCAATCAGGAATAATGTAAGGGCAAGTGGGCTGTTTGATATGATCACAAGTCTGAACATTTAGTCCCCTTTATCACTGCCGTATTTCAAAACTTGTATGTTAAAATGAAGATACATCTCTGAACTCTACATACTGCAGCAATATTTCGCCTTTGGTAGAGTTTCTGAGAAAAGGTTAAAAAAGAAAGATCATATTTTTATTGTTGTGTTGTGATTTTACATGTCTTTTTCACTCAAATTTCACATCTCTGAAAGGAGATTACAGGTATTGGTACTAAGACTCCCATTCTAGATTGTAATAATTTCTCCAGCTCTTCCAGAACAGCTTAAAGGTAAGGATACTGAAGTGTATACTAAGCGATTATTATTTATAAGTTGAGTCTGCACAGCTTGAAGCAGCTCCTTGCAGGACACCATGCTCAGCAGGAAGCTCCTTTTTCTTGTCACTTTAGCAAAGAAAAATTGTAAATAACTTTTAAACCAGGCACCTCTATGCTCTACTTATCTCCAGCGCAAGGACACTGTTCACATCTTATAATCACACAATGTTTTGCCTAGCTTGTTAGTTGTTTCAGTGGCTCAGAGAAGTAGAGTGAAGAATAAGTAATTGACAGATGACCAGATCTCTTCTCTAGCTTCCCCTTCATCAATCTCCTGAACAAACTGTGTGATCAACCTGTGTGAATAAGGTAACATCTAGAGGAAGATCAAGAGGAGTCCACAAGCCTGCACACAGTGGAGAATGGCAACAACTCAACCCCTCATCTCAGTGATTAACTGGCGTGACTTCTCTATTTACCTTAAGAACTTTCATAACTGAAGAGAATCTCCCGAGGTGATTTTCAAGGAACACTGAGTCCACCATCTCCCCAGATTTCTGGCATTCTGACCAAAGTCATTTTTACTTTGCTACCCACATTTGAGAGTATTGAATTTGAAAATGGTAAGAAGAGGGGCCCCCAATTCAATAACAATGACAATGAAATTTGTTAATAAAGAAAGCACAAATGAAACATTGGGCTGAGATGTGAATGTCATACAAGAGAGCATTTCACTCAGGAAAGAAAAGTCTGGGCAGCCAATAGTAATACTGGATGAGCAGGAGTTGGGATGAAAAGTAGCATGGATATAAGCAGCAGCCACATCATGAATTGTCCTCTAGATAGGGACAGGCTATTATTATTTTTTATAATCAAGATGAATTGCCACTGGGTAGTTATAATTGTGTCTGGGGTTAAGGGAGGGAGTAATGATGGTAAAATAAAAGCAAAAAAAAAAAAAAAAAAAAAAAAA
>SJYX01012912.1:379419-408872 GCA_006410675.1 Oreotragus oreotragus
CTTATTGAAAGATGTTAAAATATTGTGCTTTAATTATTTGACTCTTTATGAACACCTCCAGAAATTTAAACATATAACATTTGAATTTATTAGTTTCAGTAGTCATTCTACCTATGCTCTATTGAGCATCCCTTTTTACCTAAAATAGTGCCCGGAACATAGAAATTGCTAGGAAACACACACACAGAGGATTACAAATGTACTCACTTAATAAAGACTGTATCCATATTGTACTTCCTTCACCCTTCAATCAGGAATAATGTAAGGGCAAGTGGGCTGTTTGATATGATCACAAGTCTGAACATTTAGTCCCCTTTATCACTGCCGTATTTCAAAACTTGTATGTTAAAATGAAGATACATCTCTGAACTCTACATACTGCAGCAATATTTCGCCTTTGGTAGAGTTTCTGAGAAAAGGTTAAAAAAGAAAGATCATATTTTTATTGTTGTGTTGTGATTTTACATGTCTTTTTCACTCAAATTTCACATCTCTGAAAGGAGATTACAGGTATTGGTACTAAGACTCCCATTCTAGATTGTAATAATTTCTCCAGCTCTTCCAGAACAGCTTAAAGGTAAGGATACTGAAGTGTATACTAAGCGATTATTATTTATAAGTTGAGTCTGCACAGCTTGAAGCAGCTCCTTGCAGGACACCATGCTCAGCAGGAAGCTCCTTTTTCTTGTCACTTTAGCAAAGAAAAATTGTAAATAACTTTTAAACCAGGCACCTCTATGCTCTACTTATCTCCAGCGCAAGGACACTGTTCACATCTTATAATCACACAATGTTTTGCCTAGCTTGTTAGTTGTTTCAGTGGCTCAGAGAAGTAGAGTGAAGAATAAGTAATTGACAGATGACCAGATCTCTTCTCTAGCTTCCCCTTCATCAATCTCCTGAACAAACTGTGTGATCAACCTGTGTGAATAAGGTAACATCTAGAGGAAGATCAAGAGGAGTCCACAAGCCTGCACACAGTGGAGAATGGCAACAACTCAACCCCTCATCTCAGTGATTAACTGGCGTGACTTCTCTATTTACCTTAAGAACTTTCATAACTGAAGAGAATCTCCCGAGGTGATTTTCAAGGAACACTGAGTCCACCATCTCCCCAGATTTCTGGCATTCTGACCAAAGTCATTTTTACTTTGCTACCCACATTTGAGAGTATTGAATTTGAAAATGGTAAGAAGAGGGGCCCCCAATTCAATAACAATGACAATGAAATTTGTTAATAAAGAAAGCACAAATGAAACATTGGGCTGAGATGTGAATGTCATACAAGAGAGCATTTCACTCAGGAAAGAAAAGTCTGGGCAGCCAATAGTAATACTGGATGAGCAGGAGTTGGGATGAAAAGTAGCATGGATATAAGCAGCAGCCACATCATGAATTGTCCTCTAGATAGGGACAGGCTATTATTATTTTTTATAATCAAGATGAATTGCCACTGGGTAGTTATAATTGTGTCTGGGGTTAAGGGAGGGAGTAATGATGGTAAAATAAAAGCAAAAAAAAAAAAAAAAAAAAAGAAAGAAAGAAACTTCTAAAAACAACCCAGAATAAAGGATGAAAAATGTCTAGAATAATCCTGGACATGTAAAGAACTGGTAAGATTTGGAAAACCTGTGGATTTATGAAAAGAAACTACCCGTGGTGGATTCATGTTGATGTATGGCAAAACCAATACAATATTGCAAATTAATTAACCTCCAATTAAAATAAATACATTTATATTAAAAAAAAAGAAACCTGATTATCTGGATGTAGGTTCCACAAAAAATAGAAGAATCAGTGATGACTTCTTGAATTTGAGACTGATTAATTTAAACTGTTAAAGGTTTTACTAGGACTCTTTCTAATGCTACCATATGCTAAATGAACTCTATAGCTCAAGAATTCTATCAAGTTATCTTTATAAGTGCATTCTTTAGAATATCCCATTATAAGTTTTAGCCACTGGATATCAGCTTTGGGAATAGAAGCTTATGTAAATAGGTGTTGAGGTGAACAAGCTTGCAAAAGGACTCAGAAACATGACACTAGATAGAATCAAGCACACAGGATATGGAGATTCTGCATACCACCTGGTCACTATTTGAAGGTACCATTAAAATAAGTAAATAAATATTGCTAATGAAAATGTTTATTGCTTTAATTTTCAATAGCCAATTTGTACACAATGCATATTTGAAGTCATAAATTAGATTGCAGCTCTTATTGGTTTATTTATTTATTTATTCTCTTCCTTTTTGGTTTTTCACCTTACTAGAAAACCCTAACTTGTGATGTAAGATTGTTGGGAATGGCATCACCTGTTTTTTGTTTGGTGGCTGTGCCAATAATTCTGGAATATTTGAATCAATCCTGAACCCATAACTTAAGAAGTGACTTCCAATTAAATACTATATTTATTAAAGCAGATAAATACATACTACAAAATAAAATATATAGTTCGTCAAGGTTTTAAATCTTTTAAGCAGTGATGCTTAATGTATCATTATTGAAATTATCTATTTAACATTTAATGAAAAAAGATTCCCTTTTGTAATCCTTGCTTTTATTTATGTCTTCTCTCTCTTCTTCCAAACTTTGACTTGATCAATCATGTAGCTTCTCTGATGTAAAACTATTACAAATGATATTGAAATATAGAGAAGAGTTTATGTATACCTATGTATACCTATAGGTACCTATATATACACCTATGGCTGATTCATGTTGAGGTTTGACAGAAAACAGCAAAATTTTGTAAAGGAATTATCCTTCATTTAAAAAACAAGTTAATTAGTTGAAGACAAGAAAAAATAAAGACAACTCATTTGTTAAAAAAAAAAGTGAAGAGTTTATATTGAAGGTAAAGGCAATTAATGTAGACAAATATCTTGTGACTATTTACTATAAAATCAATATGAAAAGCCTGGTAATGGCAAAAGAATGAAATGCAAGAGGCTGTTCCCATTTTGATTTCTTAGGTTCTGATTTGTCTACGATTAGGTTAGGTGATTTTAAAGCATATCTGTGTGTGCAATTGCATATTGCACTAGATTATTCAGAAAAGAGTGCTAATAACACAGTGATGCACGGCTGTTAAAATATTTATGAGTGAATTGGAATTTGAAAAGAGAGGTACATATCTCAATTTACTAAAGTGGAAAAGGCAATGTATGAACAGATTAAATTTGTGGACTTGGTGGTGACACGCAAAAAAGATTTAAGTGAAATTCAAGAAAGATCAGCTGAGATAAAGGGAAGGGGAGGAGGGTAGTAATTAAGAGAGAGAAAAGAGAAATTCTTAAGTTGTAGTGGCAGGCAGAGTTGATTTGTTGCAATGATGAGACTTTAATTTCCAATAAAATATTTGCTCATTTGAATGATTTTGCTTTGTATAAATACATAAATGGGAAATAGTATACTTCATAACAGGAATTATTAAAGGTGTTAGAATGAAATGTTGGCTCCCACTTTTGATTTCTTCCACCTCTAAAAATGTACAACTTTATTAAATCTATATAAAAATATCCAAAGGAGAACAGGGTTTTTCTCCAGTATAATTTTTTTTAATTTAAGTAGAATTTATTATAAAGCTTTCAGTTTTGGTCAAAAAACAGTAAGCATTATTGGTCTTGCCTTCCCACTAATGTATATATGATCAGAGTTTAAAAAATGAGATGAGAGCAACAATAGAACAGAAAAAAGATGGAAGAAATATTGATAGAAATTGCTACAAATGCTGTTAAACTGTCAGTATACATTAATATATTCAAGAAATTCAACAAATAATAAGTATAATACAGAAAAAAAATGAAATATAGGCTCATCATGGTACAATTACTAAAAACAGTGGTAAAGAGGAAGTGTTAAAGGAAGCTGGAGGAAAAAACACCTACATGCAGTAGATCAGCTACGTAAATGACATTAGACTACTCATCAGAAACAATGGAATTCTGAAAACACTGAAATGACATCCTTAAATAGCTGAAAGGAGAAAATAACTTCGACAAGATTTTTGTATTTGATACAAATATTCACTGAAGAAGGCAAAACAAGATGCTTCCTGATTAAGTAAAACTGAGATCTTGCTTTGTCAATGAAGTGAAAGTGTGAAAGTGAAAGTTCCTCAGTCGTGTCTGATTCTTTGAGACCCCGTGGACTATTCAGTCCATGGAATTCTCCAGGCCAGAATCCTGGAGTGGGTAGCCTTTCCCTTCTCCAGGGGATCTTCTCAACCCAAGGATGGAACTCAGTTCTCCCACATTCTTTACCGGTTGAGCCACAAGGGAAGCTCAAGAATTCTAAGGTAGGTAGCCTATCCCTTCTCCAGGGGATCTTCCCGACCCAGGAATCTAACCGGGGTCTCTTGCATTGCAGTCAGATTCTTTACCAAGTGAACTATCAGGAAAGCCCAGATTTGCTAGTAGACCCAGTCTAAAAAATAAGAATAGAGTTTCAGGCTGATAGAAATTACATCTGATCCATACTAAAGAAATGAAGAACACCAACAGCAAATACATGAATAAATATAAACATTTTTATTGTTTTAACTTCTTTAAAAAAAGTAGTTTAAAAAATCTGTGAAGTAACAATTTTATGGTGAATGCTAGATTCTAAACAAGTTGTAGATACATTTATTACATATAAAGAAACTATATTTACCTATAATAACTATGTTAAATTGGCCAGAAGTTATAAAACATTGAAAAAATGTACTGGATTGCTCAAATAATTAGTCTGTAAACAAACAACTAGAATACAGACATCCGTAATTTTGAAGGTGTGCAATTTTTATGGTTATTAATTCTTATTTTATAACAGTTTGTGTTGATGGTTGACTTCAGTTTTAAAAAGAAGCACCTGACAGAATACAACCATATTTACTGATGCATAAAAAAGTAATTCCAGTTTTTTTCTGATCAAAGCGTGGGTAGCTGGGAAGGGGCAGAAGGAGACGTGAGCAGGAAAAAAGTAAGAATCAAACACACTATCCCCTTTGAGGGCAGCAGTCCCACCAATTACAGATTACAGCTGGAGGAACAAAGAGGCAAGTGATGCATCTCAGTGAAGAGTGCAGTTTTAATTAATATACTGAAGTCCTATTTAAGCTGCTGAAATGAAGGTGGGCTTGATGAATGAAATTATCATAGGACCATCTATTAAATACAAGCTACCAGAGATGCTTTGGGCTTTGCCAGAGTTTTTATTTAGTTACCAAAAAAAAAAAAAAAATCATTTTCTTGCTCTGCAAATATTAAGGAGAAAGTGTAGGAGAGAAATAAAAAATTGATTTACATTATGTCTCCATATTGTCTTTGTTCAAACCACAGATTACGTCCCATTAATGCATTTTTCCCACAACTTGCATATAGCTAGAGGTATTCACTGAGGTATTCATAATAATAATAATGCCTTTCTTGGGTTTATACAAGTTTCAGTGAAACAGTGTTCAAGTTTTATAATCCAAACTTTGGGATGAATTATCTAAACTAGTTTTCATGTGTGCTTAGTCACTCAGTGATTGCAACTCCATGGACTATAGTACCAGGTTCCTCTGTCCATGGGATTCTTCAGGAAAGAATACTGGAGTGGATTGCCATTTTCTTCTCCAGGGTATCATCCCGACCCAGGGCTAGAACCCAGGTCTCCTACGCTGCAGGTGGATTATTTACCATCTGAGCTACCAGGGAAGCCCTCAGTTTACTCATATGCAAACAGAGTGGCAGTAAGTACCTTACAGGGTTGAAATGAGGTTTGCATGATTAACCCAAAAGAATAAATACATCTTGATCATTTAACATATACTGTAGTCCCTGTGACTATAATTCATCTCAAAATCAGCATTTTTTAAATTTTTGCCTTGAATTGCTTAGATATGTATGGAAGAAATAATATAAAATGAACTTCAATTTTACTTTATCCTCAAGTTTTGCTTAATTACTGAGGCTTTTAATTTGACTAATTAAACAAGAAAAAGAAATTTTAGAATGTGAGAATACAGTCTATTAAATATCAATTGATTATATACATTGCTTGGTATATTTTTAAAGTCATGAGTTCACCAAGTGTATTTTTATCAAAATCATATGTAAAACAGCCAACGGGAATTTGCTATAAGGCTCGGGAAATTCAAACAGGGGCTCTGAATCAACCTAGAGGGGTGGGATGGGATGGAGATGAGAGGGAGATTCAAAAGGGAGGGTATATATGTATACCTATGGCTGACTCACGTTGAAGTTTGACACAAAACAGCAAAATTCTGTAAGCTATTATTCTTCAATAAAAAATAAATTAATTAAAAACAAAGGAAATTTACATAACCTAATAGTCATCATTTTAAAGGGGGAGGTGTGGCCAAGATGGTGAGGCAGAAAGACTCTGAGCGCATGTGCTCCCAAAGGCACAGAATTACAACTATTTACACAGCAAGTGTCGATGACAACAACCTGAAGACTCAGATTTTTCCCGAACTAAAGAAATAAAGAAAGGACTGCAGTAAAACAAGTAGGAGAAGCAGAGATGTGGCAGAGGTAAGACCCATATCATGAGTGTCCAGAAATGGAAGGATCCACAAGACTGCAGATGATCTTCCCAAGGAGCAAGGGGTCTAAGCCCCCAGTTGGACTTTCCAGCCTGGAGATCCTGCCTCAAAGTTAATAGCTCCCAGTACATCTGCGTTTGAGGACAGTGAAAGTCCAGAAACACCTGGAGTAGCAGGTAAATTTGGCCTTGGAATGTGGAATGAAGCAGGGCAAAGACTAACAGAGTTTTGCCAAGAAAATGCACTGGTCATAGCAAACACCCTCTTCCAACAACACAAGAGAAGACTCTACACATGGACATCACCAGATGGTCAACACTGAAATCAGATTCATTATATTCTTTGCAGCCAAAGATGGAGAAGCTCTATACAGTCAACCAAACAAGACCAGGAGCTGACTGTGGCTCAGATCATGAACTCCTTATTACCAAATTCAGACTTAAATTGAAGAAAGTAGGGAAAACCATTCAACCATTCAGGTATGACCTAAATCAAATCCCTCATGATTATACAGTGGAAGTGAGAAATAGATTTAAGGGCCTAGATCTGATAGACAGAGTGCCTGATGAACTATGGAATGAAGTTCGTGACATTGTACAGGAGACAGGGATCAAGACCATCCCCATGGAAAAGAAATGCAAAAAAGCAAAATGGCTGTCTGGGGAGCCCTTACAAATAGCTATGAAAAGAAGAGAGGCAAAAAGCAAAGGAGAAAAGAAAAGATATAAGCATCTGAATGTAGAGTTCCAAAGAATAGCAAGAAGAGATAAGAAAGCCTTCTTCAGCAATCAATGCAAAGAAATAGAGGAAAAGAACAGCATGGGAAAGACTAGAGATCTCTTCAAGAAAATTAGAGCTACCAAGGGAACATTTCATGCAAAGATAGGCTCCATAAAGGACAGACAGGTATGGACCTAACAGAAGCAGAAGATATTAAGAAGAGGTGGCAAGAATACACAGAAGAACTGTACATATGCAAAAAAGCAAAATGGCTGTCTGGGGAGGCCTTACAAATAGCTGTGAAAAGAAGAGAAGCGAAATGAGTAAAGATAGGTCTGCTAAAGGGTACTGGAACTCTGCTTCTCTCTTTGATAGTTAAATCTTTTAAGTTTGGACTCCTGGAATTGTCACCCTCTATATAAGATGACAGAAAGAGGCTCCAAAAGGGTATTGCAAAAGAGGGAAATGTCACATCCTTGGACCCACAGGAGTCTTTAGGATGGATCACCAAGTGAGCGTCCTTACCTTTGTTCAGCAAAGAATTAAATAGCAAGTCAAAGAAAAGTGAAAGTGTTTTTAGAGGAATTCACACTCCACAGGCCCAATGTGAACTATCTCAGAAAGTGAGAGCAGCACCAGAGCATGAGGTTGTAGTTTTCATGGGCTAAGTAATTTAATATGCTAACATATGGGAGGAATATTACTAGTTCCAGGAATATTGCTATTTCAGGAAGAGGGAGTATTTCCCAGGAGTTGGACCACTGTCCACTTTCTGGCCTTTGATGGTCCGTCTCAGAACTGTCATGGCCAAGAAGTGATTTCTGGTATTACAAAAAAGATATAATGAACTAAAGGTCCATGACCAGACTTCTCAAAACAACCTTGGTTTCAGCTGGTTCCAGTCAGTGTTTATCAAATCCCAGCAACTGCACCCCCATCTTCATTTATCCAGCATTTTTTTCCTGCCTCTTTTTCTCCTGTCTCAAGGGCAAAGGCCATGACTATGTCACAGGAAGGTGAACCCCTTCCAGGGCCCGAAACTGGGCTCTTGTCTAACACTCGGAAATGAATTGTCCGAGGAGACACATCTGCTGACAAAGCAAGAGATTTTATTGGGAAAGGGCACCCAGGTGGAAAGCAGTTACGTAAGGGAACCCAGGAGAACTGCTCTGCTGTATGGCTTGCAGTCATGGTTTTTCTGGTGATGGGATTAGTTTCCAGGTGGTTTTTGGCCAATCATTCTAATTCAGAGTCTTTCCTGGTGGCACACGCATAGCTCAGCCAAGATGGATGCAAGTGAGAGGGATTCTGGGAAGTGAATGGACATGCAGTGTCTCCTTTCGACCTTTCCGACACTCTTCCAGTTGGTGGTGGTTTATTAGTACAGTATTCCTTATCAGGATCTCCTGTCATAAAACAACTCGTGCAAATGGTTACTATGGTGCCTGGCCAGGGTGAGTGGTTTCGATCAGTGTGCTTCTCCTAACAACTATATGGATCCCACATACACTTAGCATCTAGCACAAAGCTACAGTAGGTGCTAGATGAGTGCTTGTTGAATGAGCAAGGTGTTATTCTATTGATATGTTTTCTTCTAGCTTTTACTGAACACTTGCTTAAACATCTCATTCTCTACTCCTTTGTTCATTCAACAACAATTCACTGAGTATGATGCTAAAGCTGAAACTCCAGTACTTTGGCCACCTCCTGCGAAGAGTTGACTCATTGGAAAAGACTCTGATGCTGGGAGGAATTGGGGGCAGGAGGAAAAGGGGATGACGGAGGATGAGATGGCTGGATGGCATCACGGACTCGATGGATGTGGATCTGAGTCAACTCCGGGAGTTGGTGACGGACAGGGAGGCCTGGCATGCTGTGATTTATGGGGTCGCAAAGATTCGGACACGACTGAGCGACTGAACTGAACTGAACTGAATTGAATCATATGCTAGACACTGTTCTAGGCACTAGGGACATAAATAAAGAGGTGAAGTCCCTAGAAACTTACATTTCTAGGGAGGATAGACAGACAACAAATACAAACTGTACCAGAGAGTGAGTGATAAATACTAAGCAGAAAGAGGGTAAGGACCCAACACCCAACCAAGTAGGAAGAGAACCAGGAGATAGTACTTTATGGTTCTCAAAGCATGAGTGGGAGGACCTCCCTGGTGGCCCAGGGCTTAAGACTCCATGCTTCCATGGCAGGGGGCACAGGTTCAGCCCTGGTCAGGTAGCTAAGATCCCACAGACTGTGAGGTGCAGGGACTCAAATCCCTGCCCTTGTGGTTGATAAAATCTATGTCCTTTGATGACCAAGATAAGCAAACTGCCACATGGCACACAAGCACTCACTTATCTGACTTCCACTTCTTTACCCTAGGCTCTGAGGATTATTTTACTCTCTGAAAGACCTTTAAAAGGATGTTTAAGTTTTATCCAACATTTCTATGCTGTGTAATAGCCAAAGGACTTTATTTTTATCTTGTTTGCCATTTTGTTCTACTACAATTTTTTGTTTTTAAAAAACTTAATTTTCGGCTGTGCTGGGTCTTCATTGCAGTGTGCAGACTTTTCTCTAGTCGCAGCGATCTGAGGCTATTCTCTAGTTGTGGTACGCAGGCTTCTCACTGCAGTGGCTTCCTCTCGTGAATCACAGGCTCTAGGGCCTAATGGGCTTCAAGAGTTGTGGTGCAAGGTCTTAGTTGCTCCATGGCATGTTGGATCTTACTAGACAAGGGGATCAAATCCATGTTTCCTGCATTGGCAGGCAGATTCTTAACCACTGGGCCACCATGTAAGTCCTATAATTTTTTAAAACATGAATCTACTCAACTCTGTGGTTAAACCCAACTTTGCAAACGTGACAGCATTTTCTTTCACTCAGTAAACTGGTTGCTAATTTGTTATGATTACACAAACTCTGGTATATGTCTCAGTAGTTTTGTGATTTGTAGATTTTTCTGAGGTAAAATGGATGATTATGACAAAAATAGCCATGTAAAGTTCCTCATGGAGATCTTCCTTAAACCCCTGCTTTAAAAGTTTTGTTTTACAGACTTCCAGCGCATGTGTGCTTGGTCACTCAGTTGGTCCAACTCCTGGGGACCCTCTGGACTGTAGCTTGCAAGCTCCTCTGTCCATGGGATTGTTCATGCAAGAATACTAGAGTGGGTTGCCATTTCCTTCTCCAATAGATTCCTATACCCTGACCCAAATATGCTAATTTTATGGGCTTGGGAAATATACCTGTATATGTGAAATTACTTCTTGTGATTCTTAGATTTGGGAACCATTGAACTTAGAAGAATGGTTACAGCTTTGTCACGGCTACAGTCCTTATACATTAAATTGTGCTGTGTGGATTTAAAATGGTCAGNGAACAACAGACTGGTTCCAAATAGGAAAAGGAGTACGTCAAGGCTGTATATTGTCTCCCTGCTTATTTAACTTCTTTGCAGAGTACATCATGAGAAATGCTGGACTGGAAGAAACACAAGCTGGAATCAAGATTGCCGGGAGAAATATCAATAACCTCAGATATGTAGATGACACCACCCTTATGGCAGAAAATGAAGAGGAACTAAAAAGCCTCTTGATGAACGTGAAGAGGAGAGTGAAAAAGTTGGCTTAAAGCTCAACATTCAGAAAATGAAGATCATGGCATCCAGTCTCATTACTTCATGGGAAATAGATGGGGAAACAGTGGAAACAGAGTCAGACTTTATTTTGGGGGGCTCCAAAATCACTGCAGAAATTAAAAGACGCTTACACCTTGGAAGAAAAGTTACGACCAACCTAGATAGCATATTCAAAAGCAGAGACATTACTTTGCTGACTAAGATCCGTCTAGTCAAGGCTATGGTTTTCTCTGTGGTCATGTATGGATGTGAGAGTTGGACTGTGAAGAAGGCAGAATGCCGAAGAATTGATGCTTTTGAACTGTGGTGTTGGAGAAGACTCTTGAGAGTCCCTTGGACTGCAAGGAGATCCAACCAGTCCATTCTGAAGGAGATCAGTCCCGGGATTTCTTTGGAAGGAATGATGCTAAAGCTGAAACTCCAGTACTTTGGCCCCCTCATGGTAAGAGTTGACTCATTGGACAAGACTCTGATGCTGGGAGGGATTGGGGGCAGGAGGAGAAGAGGACGACAGAGGATGAGATGGCTGGATGGCATCACTGACTCCATGGATGTGGGTCTGAGTGAACTTCGGGAGTTCGTGATGGACAGGGAGGCCTGGCATGCTGCGATTCATGGGGCTGCAAAGAGTCGGACACGACTGAGTGACTGAACTGAACTGAGGACAGTGGGGCTGATGTATTGGAGAACAGAGGGTTACAGGAGAAGATTGCCCCTAAAGGGCACGAACAAAATCTCACATGCTCCAAAACCCAGCACAGAGGCAGTATTCTGAAAAAAAGCCTGAGTTAGACCCACCTCCTGATCTTGAGGAGCCTCCTGGAGAGACAAGAGACAAGTGGGAATATCCAGGGTGGAGGGCAGAGATGCTGGCAGTAGCCATTTTTGGAAACTTTTTCTACCATGAGGACACTGGTGAAGGCAAGTGCCACTTTTGAGTCCTCCCTCTAGTCCATTAGTACTGGCACTTACCTGCTCACTTGTCTGTCAACACAAGCCCTAGGAGCACTCTCTTGCTGGGCACACAGCTATGTGGGGACTCATCCCACCTACCAGTGAGCTAACACCAGCCTCTGATCCCACAGGTCCTGCAGCCAGCCTCCTCAGTACCTATCCCTGCCACCAGTGGACTGGCACAAACCCTGGACCTCCTGGGCCATGAATTATAACCTGCCAGGACCTGACCCTGACCACTTGAAGGATGTCATCTTCCATGAGAGACAAGGCTGAAAGCCAAAGGGGTAGGGGCCAGACCCACCTACAAATGCATCCACAGTTGTTTGTTCTATCACAACAGGAGGGCACATGCAGCCCACACAGGAAACAGCACTAGAGCACACAGATCTGGTAACCAGAGGTGAGTGTGCATGCACCGTTGGTGGGGATTCAAATCAGTGTAGCTTCTGCAGAACATAGTTGAACGTTCCCTAGAATATTAAAATAGAGTTACCATATGATCCAATAATTCTACTTCTGCGTACTTTTCCAAAGGAAACAAAAATGCTAATTAGAAAATAGATATGTTTATTTCCCATGTTCATTGCAACACTACTTACAATAGCCAATACATGGAAGCAAGCTAAGTATCAACAGATAGATGAAAGGATAAAGAAAGAGGATAGATGAATGGATAAGAATATTACTCAGCAATAAAAAGGAATGGAGTCTTTCCATTTCTGACAGCATGAATGGACCAAGAAGGTAACATGCCAAGTGAAATGTCAGACAGAAAAAGACAAACACCATATGTCACATAGGTATGAAGTGAAGTGAAGTTGCTCAGTCGTGTCCGACTCTTTGCAACCCCATGGGCTGTAGCCTACCAGGCTCCTCTGTCCATAAGAGCAAAGCAAATGAACAAATATAACAAAACAGAAACAGACTCATATATGCAGAAAACAAACAGCAGTTGCCAGAAAGGAGGGGGTACAGGAATTTTTTAAAATTTTTAAAAAGGTAACTATGTGAGGTAATGAATGCTAGTTTGATTTTGGTGATCATTTCATGACTTATATTTACATAAAACCATCATGTTGTACACCTTAAATATATACAATTTTTGCCAGTCATACCTCAATAAAGTTGAAAAAAGGAAAAAAATAAAGTGAATATTTCATGGCTTTTTGTTCATCCACAATATTGTCCAACCACTATCCCATATGTACTTAGTATTTCTCACAAAATCTTGATTTATTTGAACTATATAGTAGTCTATTTTCAATAGTATAATTTTAGAATTTAAACAGCAAGGAAAAATTATGTTAAATCATGAATTAACACATGTTTCATAAATATTTATTCTATCATAACATTCTTATTAATATGTAGTAGCAATTTCTTTTAATTTTAAAGTAGGTTAATTATATGCAATCATTCAATGTAAAGAAGTGTTTGCTCATGAAAAATATTTAAACATAAAATAAAAATGAATTTAGAAGTGAATCCCTTGCTTGTTATATCTATGGTTAGAAATATTAGCATATACTCCCAATTTAAGATCAAATTCAATCATCATTCTATTCACTCTAAAATATGGCATGTGAAGTTTTATTTCCAATGCATTTTGAATTCAGTGACTTTTGTTGCCTGTGCAATGTGTGATTTCATTCTTGATATATTATCTCTTTCAGTATCTGAGGAATTTGCCTAAGGGAAATCAAATGTTGAGGGGAAGCTGTCCAGGGATATCTGCTTTTGTAGAACAATGACTTGAGTACAATTGATTATAAAGTTGGAATAAGGAGTTAAGAAATAAAAACAAAGTGGAGGTTAAAGGCTTATGTTGGTGGTAGGTGTGCTTGCTTAGGAAATCGGTGTTTTCTGGCATTGGGTACAGGATTCCACTGTTGGTTTTTTATTATTATGTCCTTTGCTTTGGCTGTTGTTGCTGTCAAATGTGATGAAAAGATTATGGAGAAAGAGATAACAGATAATAACAAAGTAGAGGAAAAACAGGGGTTCTGGACATCAGGAATATTATAAGCTTGGAAAATGAACTAAGGGCAACGGAATGGAAAGAAAGAAAAAGCTAAATCTTAGGTGGTCTCTAACCAATCATACATTATATAATTTCCATACAATTTAAGAAGAGAAACTATAATTCAAGCAATGGATAAAATTAAACAGGACTTGAAGGTGAGTCTCTCTTTTGCTATATATAAGTATCTTAAACTAGGGCATCCTTCAGATGAGAAAACGATATACATTTTAAAAAAAAGTATCAGAACTCCAAACCAGCCCACTACATAGCATACATTTTTAGATTATAGTTTATTAAATGTGGGAATACATTCTAAAATTAAGAGCAGCTATAAAAAAAACTCACTATAAGTAGTTGAAAAACTCTTCTAGCAACCTGGAATGTTAACTGCTGAATAAAAGACAATTTAAAATTTAGTCTATGTTTACACACTTAGCATACCTCCTAGGAATAATAACACCAATTGTTATGTTTTTTAAACAAAACTGAAGATAACTTTAACTTATTATAATCAAGTCAAGTGTTGCTGCTTTTTAAGCATCCCTATGTAACTGGTTGTTCATTCTGCATTTTTTTATTCTGTAGAATAAAAAAGTGCTTTCTTTGGGTGAGTGAATTTTGCTTAGAAACACAAATTTCATACTGAAGCAAAATTAAACTATGCCTACACAGCAAAATCTGTTTATTCTATTGCTGGGATAAATGACCCACAATTCTAACTTTGATTTCACCAAAGTTCTTGTGACTTAAAAAATGTTTTAAATGTTATTTAATTAATCTGAATATTTTTAATAATAAGTGCTCCGTGACTCAGTTGTCTTTGACTCTTTGCAACCTCATGGGCTGTAGCCTGTCAGGCTCCTTTGTCCATGAGATTTTCCAGGCAAGAGTACTAGCGTGGATTGTCATTTTCTCCTTCAGGGGATCTTTGCTACACAGGGATAGAACTCTTGCCTCTTCTGTCTCCTGCATTCTCAAGCAGGTTCTTGAATAGTAGAGGTACATTTGTTTTGCTAACATGAATAAAATCATGTCCTAAATAATATTTTTAGAAAATTACTTTTATCATTTGACATGATCATGGTAAAATTCCAGGAGTATACCTAAAAATCTCATAGCTCATATTTTAATGATATTATAATATTTTACTTCTTTATACTATTTCATCTAATTTTAATTTTTTCCTTATGTGAATCTTATCTATACAAGTGCACACACATACATATACATAATCTTCCCTCACACACTGACATAATTAACATATATTTTCTCTGAGTATTATCCTTCATATGGTAGAATTTTTCACATATATTCACATCTCAATAGTTATTGTTGGTACATAGAAAGCAATAGATTCTTTGCTGACAAAGGTCTGTATAGTCAAAGTTGTGGTTTTCCCAGTAGTCATGTACAGATATGAGAGTTGGACCAAAAAGAAGGCTGAGCACTGATGAACTGATGTTTTTGAACTGTGGTGCTAGAGAAGACTCTTAAGAGTTGGGTGGCAAAGGAGATCAAACCTGTCAATCCTAAAGGAAATCAACCCTGAATATGCATTGGAAGGACTGATGATGAAGCTTCAATACCTTGGCCATCTGATGCAGAGTTGACTCATTGGAAAACACCCTGATGCTGGGAAAGATTGAGGGCAAGGGGAGAAAGGGATGACAGAGGCTGAGATGGCTGGATGGCATCATCAACTCAGAGGGCATTTGAGCCAAATGTGAGAGACAGTGAAGGTCAGGGAAGCCTGGTGGGCTGCAGTCCATGGGGTTGCATGGAGTCGGACATGACTGAGCAACTGAACAACAGCAAATAGATTTCTAAAATATTAGCTCTGAGAATTTGGCTTTATGTTTTAACAGAGATTTATAGTATTTTGGCTTCTCAACTTTTCTAAAATATAAGCTTGTGGTATTTGAAAAAATGCTGCATTAGCTAGAATGGTCATTATAATTTGTAAAATATATTTTAACAGTAATTCTCAATTGGTTTTAATTGGCAACACCCTTAGTGATTATAGGGGCTTCCCTGGTGGCTCAGAGGTTAAAGCGTCTGCCTCCAATGAGGGAAACCCAGGTTCGATCCCTGAGTCAGGAAGATCCCCTGGAAAAGGAAATGGCAACCCACTCCAGTACTCTTGCCTGGAGAATCTCATGGACAGAGGAGCTTGGTAGGCTACAGTCCACGAGGTCACAAAGAGTTGGACACGACTGAGTGACTTCACTTTCACTTTAGTGATTATGTTACATATATTGTGTGGATTTCAAGTGTATATAGCAACATATTAGATACTTCTAATTCTAGTTCACCTAAAATGTTTAAAATAACACTCACGTTACCACATTTTGTTCAACAATTTATTGCTATATATATGTTGTCATTATTATTTAACTTACTAACAGTCAATTATATTAATACATAGCCTGTTATACAGCCACACCCCAATTTGTGGAATTCAACTAATTTGGCCAATGCAAATCATTCTTTAAAAATAATGTTGGATCATTTTTCATTGTTTTTCAGGAATTTCGTATCCCTATTTGAATTTTTTATATCTATGGTTGTCTAAAGAACGGTCTGTGATTTTATGCATGAATATTACTGTAAGGCAAGCACAGAGAAAAAGAGAGCAAGCCAGCAGTCAGGCAAAGAAAGATCTATTATAGGAGGAAAGAAAGAAAGTGACTGGCTTTAGAGAAAAATCAGGGCTCTGTTTTTATAGCCAACACTCCTTATATCCTATCAATGGGGAATTGTGCTCCAGAGGGAGGGGGCCTCAGTTTATCTTTAGCCTGCAGCTGGGATCTTATAGTCATGTAGTGAAGGGGTCTCTCACAGCTGGGTGGTTACGTGGTCCTAGGGGTCTCACGATCAGGTGGTCACGTAGTCTTGAGAAACTGGCACCAGCACGAAGAACAGGATATCACCTTAAGGAAAAAACAGGATGCCCACCAGGGCAATGTGGCCCCTGTGACTTCATCCCTTGTTAACCAGGTCATCACAACGGTCCATATTTTAACTATATGCTATAAGCCCCTTGTAAACTCTAACAGTTACAGTCAGGTGAGATTTATAAAATGAATGTGCTGTGCTTAGTCACTCAGTTGTGCCTGGCTGTTTGTGACCCCATGGACTGTATCCCCTCAGGCTCCTCTGTCCTTGGGGATTCTCCAGTCAAGAATACTAGAGTGGGTTGCCACGCCCTTCTCCAGGGGATCTTCCCAACCCGGGGATCAAACTCAGGGCTCCCACATTGCAGGCAGATTCTTTACCATCTGAGCCACCAGGGAAGCCCATAAAATGAATATTGAGACTAAATACTTAGCTTTGAAATGGTTTAATGATACATACACGTTTTAATTCTTTCTCCACTGACTTTTGAGTCAATGGTTTGTGTAAAAGAGGTTAGATAGGATTTGATTTACTAATATTATTGTTGCATTAATATATTGTAGCACTGAATGTACCAGTGCTGAGTAAATCTAAAGGACAAAAAGCTCAGTGACAGGGAGACACAAAGAGGAAAAGAGCATAGGAGATCGGACTGCATGCTTATTGCAGTTGTTTAGTCTCACCTGTCAATCCATTTGCTCCTTTTCCCTGGAAGAGTGGCTGGTGAGAAGACAAAAGGCAACACAGTTTTCCAAATAAATCTTAAGAGGCAGGCATTCTTTCTTCCTGGCAAAAATGGGTGTAGGGAGAGTGAGGGATGGTTGTTTGCCCTCCTAAATGTCATTTATACATTCAAGAAATAAGGACTGAGAATTATTAAGGCACCAGAAATGAGCAATGAACAAAAGACAGTTTTCATGTTTACTTCATTTTCATTACAGTGTGTATCTGTGTGTGGAAGAGGGGACAAATATATTTAATAACTCAGTTATATAGCACCATAGATAGCAATTAGTTGTATCTGGGCAAAAAAGAATAGTCAGAGGAAATGGCAACCCACTTTTTGTGCTCTTGCCTGGAAAAGTCCATGGACAGAGGAGCCTGGCATGCTACAATTCACGGGGTCACAAAGAGTCAGACATGAATGAATGACTGAGCATGCATCACCAGGGAAAAAAAATTAAGCATGATAAGTGAGGAGTGCTGGATAGAACTGGAGGATGGCAAATTTAACTTGGGTGTTTGGGACAGTCTTAATGAGAGGTAACCCACTTGAGTGAGGAAGCTCAAGGGAAGATGTTCCAAGCAGACAGGAGACTCTGAAAAGAAAGAATGGTGTTTTTCAGGAAAGGAGAGGAAGTGGATCAGGAAGAATTACTACCACAAAGTTTGGATAGAAATAGTGTGTGAAACTGTCTGGGTTCTGGGATCCTTTGTTATGGACATCCTGTGTAAATCTTTCCAGTTTATTTTCATTTAAATAGCCTGTTCAAATTTTCTAAGTCTTTATAAGTCACAGTTTGCAATGTATATTTTAACAAAACAAACAAAAAACAACAACAAAAACCCTCCATATAAGACACTTGATGGGATGAATCTTGGCTTTGCCTTTAAATGCCATTTATCTACTTTTAGCATTTACAGTCTTCTTGTTGCTTTTCTTTGAACATGTTTCTTTGCAAAAGCTTTAGTTTACATTGTTTCAAGATAATTCTTTAAGTAGGTTATCAAAATACTTCACTGTACATGTTTAAAAATACAATTAAATTAAACTAAGAAAAATAAATCTCCTGCTCAGTTCAGTTCAGTCACTCAGTCGGGTCTGACTCTTTGTGAGCCCATGGACTGCATCATGCTAGGCTTCCCTAACCTTCACCATCTCCGGGAGCTTACTCCGTCTCATGCCCATCGAGCTGGTGATACCATCCAGCCATCTCATCCTCTGTTGTTCCCTTCTCTTCCTGGTTTCAATTATCAGGGCCTTTTCCAGAGTCCATTCTCATTAGAATTTCCTGCTACACAGAACCTATGTGTGTGTGTGTGTTAGTCACTGAGTCATGTTCAATCTTTTGCAAACCATGAACTGTAGCCCTCCAGGTTTTTTGTCCATTGAAATTATCCTGGCAAGAATACTGGAATGGGTTGCCATTTACTCCTTTAGGAGATCTTCCCAATCCAGGGATTGAACCCATGTCTCCAGCATCTCCTGCATTGGCAGGTAGATTCTTTATCACTGGAACAATCCGGGGAGCCCTATGTTGCTTATAAATTACAAGTAAACTAATTTGAGAAAAAGTGATCTAATCCAAAAGAGTAGGGTTCCATTATTCTCTTTTTCCTTTTATTACTATCTTTTCTGGATTCTGAACTTCTGAGTGTTCCCAGAAGATATCTCTGTGTAGGTTTATATGTGTGTGTGCCAGGGGTGGCAGGGTAGGGGGGTGGTGGATGCGTAGTCATGTCTGACTCTTTGTGATTCCACTGACTGTAGCCCATCAGGTTCCTCTGTTCGTGGGATTTTCCAGGAAAGGATACTGGAGTGGGTTGCCATTCTCTTCTCCAGGGGATCTTTCCGAAGAAGGGATCGAATTCAGGTCTACTTCACTGCAGGCAGATTCTTTACCATCTGAGCCACCAGGGAAGCCCTGTAGGTTTAGATATGGTGGTTTACTTGCTAAGTCAGGTCTGACTCTTGTGACCCCATGGACTGTAGCCTGCCAGACTCCTCTGTACATGGGATTCTCCAATCAAGAATACTGGACTGGGTTGCCATTTCCTTCTCCAGGGGATCTTCCCAACCCAGGAGTCAAACCCAGGTCTCCTGTATAGAAAGGTTTAGATATAGAAACTTAAAAAGCAAAAAAATGAACTTCTATTAGGATGTCATCTGATTAGGCCGAAGCAAGGCATTTATCTACCCATATTCACAGTAGCATTGCTCTGACTTGGTGACTCTCTCTTCTGTTTTTCTGACCAACTATTTCAATATTCTGCAGTCAAATGATCTTCCTTATTTGTCTCTTTCAGTGTATTCCAGCTCCACCTCACAATAGCTAGAATCATCTTTTCACACACCCTCTCTTTCATAAACACTCAAGTATACTGCTACTGAAAACCTTCTTAAAGCTTCTTAAATCTCCTAAATTAAAGATTATAATATTGAAAGTGACCAGTTGGGCCCTGAGTAAGGGTTTCCTTTTAGGCCACTCAAGCTTTATCTCCCAATTATTTTCCTCTTTCTTCAAGTTTATCAAATGTTTCTCTCCAAAGCCTTCACACTTGCTCTTGCCCCTCCCTAGGGTTTTGTCTTCCTTTCCCTGAATTCTCTCATTATAACTTTTTAATCTATTGAAGTTTTCCGCCTTGCATTTACTATGTTAAGTAATTAAATGTTGTATGTACTACTACTTGACTAATATCATTTTTCTACTGGACGATAAGCTCTTCGAGGGCAGAGACAATTTACTAATTCTTTTTCATTCAGAACATGGCAAGTTTGTAACCTTATAGCAGCATTTTTGAGGAATGAATAAATGACCTCCTTGAAAGTCCTAATTTGTTCACATCACTTTCTCGCCTCTGTTGGCCTTTTCTTGTCTTTACTATTTACCTAGTAGACTTTCTGACAGTTGTTATGTTGTTTGATCACCAAGTTGTGTCTAACCCTTCATGACCCCAGGGACTGCAGCATGCCAGGCTTCCCCGACTTACTCAAATCCCTCCCTCCATCACATTTTCTTGCTTAGGCTTTGGTGCACCCACCTGCCTGCCTGTCCTGTTAGGTTTTCCTATATAAAAATCACAATCCAGGCAGTTTAGTAAAACTGTAATTCAGGGTCACCTACCTCAAATGTTGCTGCAATCCTATTACTTTATTGGGATTGCCTCAGGCTATATTGGGCTTCCCTGGTAGCTCAGAGGTTAAAGTGTCTGCCTGGAATGCACAGGACCCAGGTTCGATCCCTGGATCGGGAAGATCCCCTGGAGAAGGAAATGACAACCCACTCCAGTACTCTTGCCTGGAGAATCCCATGGAGGGAGGAGACTGGTAGNGAGGTTAAAGTGTCTGCCTGGAATGCACAGGACCCAGGTTCGATCCCTGGATCGGGAAGATCCCCTGGAGAAGGAAATGACAACCCACTCCAGTACTCTTGCCTGGAGAATCCCATGGAGGGAGGAGACTGGTAGGCTATAGTCCATGGGGTCACAAAGAGTCAGACACGACTGAGTGACTTCACTTTCTTTCACTTTCAGGCTATATTGGAATGACTGCTGCTATGGGGTTGGCACCTAGACTTCTACTCAATTCCTGGGGTCTAACTCACAAAAAAAGATAAAAACAGGATTCACCAGTAAGCTGAGAAAATCAACAAGATCTCAGTATTTCCCATCTCAGGGTTCTCTGGTAAGTTGAGTAGAAATTTGAGTCCAGTGAGCCTCTTCCTCCTTCTAACTGAATTACAGACAGAGGACCTGAAGCACAGGAGTTGCTAATTCATCCTCCCCACCCCATCACAGGGGGAAAGTTGAAACAAGGAGAGAAAGGAAGAGTGGCTTTCATTGCCCACTAGTGTGCCTTATTCCTCACACTGTCTCTGCCCCATATTGAGAACGTCGGTCCAGTACATCATTCTACCATTTGATTTTCTGTATGACCTTTATTATCAAACAGTGCTGTACACTTGCAAGCCTTTTTGAAAAAAAAAAAAAAATGCTTGTAGTTAATAAATTCCCTACAGGGTGAAATACTTTTTTTGTATGATCATTTCTTGGTATTCTTCATCTATTAAAAAAATTTAAAGTCCTTGGTACATTCCTTTGCTGAGTAAAATATAAATAAAATACTAATTTGAATAAAAGTAAATACATACATCCTGGCTTCCCTGGTGGCTAAGAAGGTAAAGCGTCTGCCTGCAATGAGGGAGACCTGGGTTCTATCCCTGGGTCGGGAAGATCCCCTGGAGAAGGAAATGGCAACCCATTCCAGTATTCTTGCCTGGAGAACCCCACNTAAAATACTAATTTGAATAAAAGTAAATACATACATCCTGGCTTCCCTGGTGGCTAAGAAGGTAAAGCGTCTGCCTGCAATGAGGGAGACCTGGGTTCTATCCCTGGGTCGGGAAGATCCCCTGGAGAAGGAAATGGCAACCCATTCCAGTATTCTTGCCTGGAGAACCCCACGAACGGAGGAGCCTGGTAAGCTACAGTCCACGGGATCACAAAGTCGGACATGACTGAGCAACTTCACTCAAATACATACAATGGGAGGGAATGACAACATATACTGAGAAAATAGCTTAAAAGAGTAAAAAAAAAATACTGTTGAGGATAGGTTGCAACCTTAAAGTGTGGTAAGAGAAGACCTCAGTGAACTGTGTAGATATTTGCTGAACTTTTTCCTAGAAGTATTCCTAGCACAAAAATTTTAAGTCTAGCATTAGACTTAACTGTGCTAGTATTAACAGTTCATTAATAATTTTTCTTTATAATAAGAAATAATACCTTATTTCTCAAATGTTGGCATCCTATAATTTTGCTTTAGTAAGATTTCACTACAGTAACACTACACTAATTAACTAAAAAACAAAACAAAACATAATAATAATACACATAATGCATTGTTAACCAATACAGAGAAAACAAAAAGATGTGTAATGAGTTGTTATGCTAATTCATCAAAACAATTACAAGTAATAACAAGTAAATAGTGGAAAGAAGTAAGAGAAAAATGTTTCAGGTAAAAAACTAAGCATAAAATGCTGTGCGATTAAATAAAAACTAATTCAGATATTCCATTTCCTCTCCACAGTGTCTCTTGGTTTTACAATAATTTTCAAAAGGAGTATCACACCTATTTTTACAAAGTTATTGTATAAGAAAAGTCCTAAAATATTCTTAATGTTATGCTTATGCTGATGTTTGTACTTTTGTTGTATCTTTTGGTTGGTTACATTGAATAAACATTTAATGATGCAAAAATGATCTAAAAAGTGGTTTATTTTCCTGAAAGCTACATTGAGCATAAACCATTCTTATGACTAAGACACTTCTTTAAAGAAAGAGGAATTCAGTATTTTAAAGTGAGTGAACCTGCCAACATTTTTATCACAGAAACCAAATGTTTGGAGTTTTTAAAAGCCACAATAGAATGTAGGCATAAGGGAATCCATTGTGACCTAGCAACTCAATTTTGAAAGCTTTACTAGTCAAGCATAGTTAATATATATTTAGAAAATTGATGCTAAAATGCAGGTTAATTGCACTTAACTGTAGTAATCATTTCTATATACCCAAATATTGAACTATTACGTTGTACACCTGAAACTACTATGTCAATTATATTGCAATTACAAAATAAAAATAATATAGATACTTTAAAATTTTTCTCAAATTTCTATTAAAGGTATAAAACCATGTATGCTTTTCTCTGAGCATTATGCTACATACAAGTTTGCTTTACTCATTATATTTCAAAGAAGTGCAAATTGTAGATAAAATAAAAAATTAATCTAGAAATGTCTGTTTATTTTAATAAGCTATATCTTTGAAACATTAAGTTAGAATAATCATCAACTCAATGGATATGTGTTTGTGCAAATTCTGGGAGATAGTGAAGGACAAGGAAGCTTGACGTGCTGTGGTCCTTGGGGTAGCAAAGACTGAACACAACTGAGCAACTGAATAACAACAATCAACATATTTAAGCATTTGTTTATTAGTTAGAGGAATAGCATCCCTGTTGCCCAACATATCCAGAATTCTCGCAAGGAGATTACTGAGAACTATGCTAATTAATTTAATTTTAGATTTTTTTTTTGTTGTTGTTGTTCTAATAGATCTTTGTAGTTTAACATAATTGTAAATTTACAGCTGTTGGAAAAAAATAATTCAGAAACTAAAATCCTGTGCACCTTTACTCATGCGTGTATGCTCAGGCACGTCCAACTCTTTGTGACCCCATAGTCCATCAGGCTCCTCTGTCCATGGGCTTCTCCAAGCAAGAATACTTCAGTGGGTTGCCATTTCCTCCTCCAGGGGAATCTTCCTGACTCAGGGATCAAACCCATTTTTGCACTGGCTGCTGCTGCTGCTGCTAAGTCACTTCAGTCGTGTCCGACTCTGTGCGACCTCGTAGATGGCAGCTCACCAGGCTCCTCCGTCCCTGGAGTCTCCAGACAAGAACACTGGAGTGGGTTGCCATGTCCTTCTCCAAAGCATGAAAGTGAAGTGAGAAAGTGAAATCGCTCAGTTGTGTCCAACTCTTAGTGACCCCATGGACTGCAGCCCACCAGGCTCCTCCACCCATGGGATTTTCCAGGCAAGAGTACTGGAGTGGGTCGCCATTGCCTTCTCTGTCTGCACTGGCAGGTGAATACTTTACTACTGCGCCATCTGGGAAGCCCACACCCTTGCCCAGTTTCCCCTGAAGGTAACTTCTTGCAAAACTGTGGCACAATATCACATCCAGGATGTTTACACTAATTCAGTAAAGACCAAACATTTCTATGCGCTCTAGGGCCCCTCATGCTGCCCTTTTATAACCACACACACTTCCTTCCAACCAAGGCTTCATCCCACCTACTTCTCTGACTCTCTGACAACGACTGATCTGTTGTCTAGCTATGTAATTAGGTTGTTTCATAAGTGTTACATAAATGGAATCATAGGCTATGCTGCCTTTTGGAGCTGTTTTTTTTTGTTGTTGTTGTTTAGCCTAAATTTCTGGAGATTCATGCAGGCTGTCATATGTATGAACAATGTTTCCTTTTATTACTGAGTAATATTCAGTGTTAGACATATGCTAGAGTTGCTTTAGACATTTACCTGTTCAAAAGATTTGGATTGTCTCCAGTTGTGGTCTATTTCAAATGAAGTTACTATAAACATTTGTGTACATTTTTTGCGTGAACTGAAGTCTTTGCTTTGATACAATAAATACCCAAGATTTCAATTACTAGGTCATCTGTTAACTGTAGGTTCCCTCTTTTCAGAATCTGCCAAAGTGGTTTCCAAAGGGTTTGCACCACTTTACATCCTTATGAGCAATGTTTTAAGTGATAAACACCAACAGTTAGTGGTATTATTTTATTTTTTAGCTATTCTGATATGCATGTTGTGGTATCTGGCTATGATTTTAATTTGCATTCCTCTAATGGCTAATGATTGGAGAAGGCAATGACAACCCACTCTAGTACTCTTGCCTGGAGAATCTCAGGCACAGAGGAGCCTAGTGGGCTGCCATCTATGGGATTGCACAGAGTTGGACATGACTGAAGCGACTTAGCAGCAATGGCTAATGATATTGAATATATTTTCATGTACTTATTTGCCATCTGTATATCTTCTGTTAAATGTTGCTTCATTTCTTTGTCCATATTGTAGTTGAATTGTATGGTTTGTTAAATTTTAGAGTTTTTTTTTTTTTAATATCTCCAAAGTACTAGGCCTTTGATGAATATAATGTGTGCTGATATTTGTCCCGATGTGTTTCTTGTCTATTCATTACCTTAACAGGTTTTTTCACAGAGGAAAAGTTATTTTCACGAAGTTTAATTTATCAGATTTTCCTATTATGAATCAGGTTTTTGGTATTATACTAAGCTCTTGTTTAAGAGCTATTTGTTAACTGCTCAGTTGTTTCCAACTCTTTGCAATCCCATGAACTGTAGCCCACCAGGCTCCTCTGTCCACAGAATTCTCCAGGCAAGAATACTGGAGTTGGTAGCCATTCCCTTCTCCAGGGGATCTTCCTGACCCAAGGATTGAACCCATGTCCCCTGTACTGGCAGGCAGATTCTTTACTGAGCCACAAGAGAAGCCTATCAGAGTTTTTGTCTAACTAAATTTTTTCTTGTATTTTTCTAAATAATGTTTTATAGTTTGACATTTTACATTTAACTCTGTGATATTAGTAGTTAATTGCTGTCTACAAGCCTTATGTTGAGGTTCACTCATTTTATTTTTTTACCTGTAGATGTTCATTTGCTTCACTACCTCTTACAAATGTTGAAAAGTCTATCTTTGGTCAAGTGTACGTTTGAATGTCTATTTACAATTCAGTTCCTTAAATCTATGTGTCTGTCCCTCTCACATTATCAGAGTCTTGATTACTATAGCTATATAGTAAGTCTTGAAAGTAGGTAAAGTGACTCCTTACACTTAGTTTTTATCAAAACTATCTTAGCTAATCTAGTTCCTTAGCTTTTATACTTAAAAAATAATATAATTATGTCTATGTTTACAAAAACTCTTTGGGGAATTTTGATGGAAATTCTGTGTGTATTGTGTATATCATAATGAAGGTGAAAGAAGAGAGTGAAGACGCTGGCTTAATATTCAATATTTAAAAAAAAAAAAAAACTAAGATCATGGCTTCTGATCTCATCACATCACAGCAAATAGAAGGGGGAAAAATGGAAATGGTGACAGACTTTATTTTCTTCAGCTGCAAAATCAATACGGATGCTGACTGTGGCCATAAAATTAAAAAACGCTTGCTCCTTGGAAGAAAAGCTATGACAAACCTAGATAGCATATTAAAAAGCAGAGACATCACTTTGCTGACAAAGGCCCATGCAGTCAAAGCTATGGATTTTCCATTAGTCATGTATGGATGTGAGAGCTGGACCATAAAGAAGGCTGAGCACTGAAGAATTGATACTTTCAAACTATTGTGATGGAGAAGACTCTTGAGAGTCTCTTGGATAGCAAAGGCATCAAGACAGACAATCCTAAAGGAAATCAACTTTGAATATTCATTGGAAGGATGATGCTGCAAGTGAAGCTTCAATATTTTGGCCATCTGATACAAAGAGCTAATTCATTGGAAATGCCCCTGATGCTGAGAAAGATTGAAGGCAGGAGAAGAGGATGTTTGGTTGACATCACTGACTCAATGGACATGAGTTTGAGCAAGCTCCAAGAGATTGTGAAAGAGAGGGAAGCTTGGCGTGCTGCAGTCCATGGGGTTGCAAAGAGTCAGACACAACAGAGCAACTGAGCAACAATATCAACAGCAAATGTAATCGTATGGGTCACAAGCGGGGTGATCAGAGTCGATGAATATGTAAGCTCTGAGACAGAAGTCAAAGAGAAGGGAAGATGCTACACTGAAATCTTTGAAGTTAGAAGCGGAAGTCACTGACCAAAGAATGGTGGTGGGCCCGTGAGGCAGAAAAAGTCATTGTTTCTTCCCTGGAGTCTCCAGAATGAAAGCAGGCCTGCAGACACTGATTGTAGCCCAGTTAATCTGATTTTGCCCTTCTGAATTTCAGAACGTGAAGATAATAATTTGTTTTCTGTTTTAAATCATCATGTTGCAGACAACTTATCACAGTAACAATAAGAATCTAATTTATCATGGTAGCCCGCTTTTCTATTACATGAAGTTCAGCTTTCTAAGACTAACATCCAAAGGCCACCATTCTCTAGTAGCAAATGTATATGATCTTTCATCCTCTATGAGAGGTTTTCAGTGATGCTTTCTATTCTGCACCAAATTAAATATTTGCTATTTCTTATACCTTTTCTTAGTTGAGTCTTTGTTTACATTCATCCTTAAACTCACACATATCCTTTTCTCCTTTTCATAATAATTCATCAAAGTCTCAGTTTAATTTATAGCTCACTCTGATGTTTTTATCTAGTTTTTATTGATATTATGTCTTTTTTCCTCTGTTCCAGTAATGTGTGTCATTACCTATTTTGCTTAGGCAGCTGTTATAAATGGTTTTCTAGTAAAGTCTTCTGTGAACTTTTTGCATCCCACTCTCAACTACTTCATATAAAAATAAATTGTAAATGTTTGAGAATTCTTGTTCATCGTTTAGCTTTTTTGAACTTCAGCAGTGCCTCTAAATATAGCACACCTGTTGCAAAGAACAGAAACCACAAAAATTATTTTGAGATAAGGGGGATATTTATGTAAATAAATGTTTGTTTTAATAACATTCATATAAGAAAATAAAAAAAATTGAGGAGAAAAAGGAACTAAATAGAACTTTAGAATACCAGGAAGAAAGAACACTTTCTTACGACAAATGGCTTCATGTTCTGTTATCTTATTTTCCTCTACCAGCAACCTTCTTAAGTGTCTGTTTGCTCTCACATTATCATGCACACTGCTCTAAACCTAACTTTATTTTTTATTTTTTTAAACCTAACTTTAAAAGACCTTTTAACTCATCTAATTGTAGGTTAAATGAATTAATTGTACAGTACAATATAATACAAATACAATTCCTCTAAATGCATCTAAGTGTTTTAGTTCAAATTATCAAAAGATTAAGAGTAAGATTGTCCAAGAACTTGAGTGTTTGCAATAACGTACCACTCTTGATCCAATTAACTTTTTGTATGATTGAGGATAGAGCTAATACATAACGTAGTACAAACTTGTACATGAACTTGAATAGCAAAGTTTCATAGAAAAGAAAGGTTGGAATATAGAGAAATTAACAAATATCTATTACAAAGCATAAAATAAAATGAAATAAAAGTAGTACCTGACCTCAAAAGACAGGGCAACTTTAATGTTGTGTATAGTCTGTGCATTGGACTTCAATTTAAAATGATAAATTTAATCTAAACAGATGAAAATGTCTGTTCATGGTCTTGTTAGCTAACATGAGAAATTGTGCTTAAGAGGTTACTGTATTTAAGCCAGAATTTAGCAGTATAATCTAGGGAGTTATATGAGTTTATGATAGAAGTAATTGTACTTTTATTTGCTTTTTATGTTTATTGGTTTAATGGTTTTATTAGTCCCTATTTACTTAGTTATTTATATTATTTTGATACCAAAAAGCAAATGAATTAATAGAAATGAACATATTATTCATAGGCATACTTAGGACTGAAATATAACCAAAATCTATGAAAGGTTTTATGTGCATTTATTTCATTTAACCACCTCCATTTATTAGTCGAATACTGGAACATTTTTAGGCTTATAAAATATATGTGTAATACAAGTAATGGCTTATAAAAATACACAGGCATATTTTTATCATAAAACAAGGGGTACAGCTGTCAGAGTTACAGAAATGTATTAAAAATAAAATAAGATTTTTCTGAAGAACAAAATTTAAGAACTTCTTTTTCAAGTTGCAAAATATATCTTACTATCTTTCATTTATTCTAATTTTAGCAAAAATGTAGAACATCATTAAAGTTGTCTTAAATAAGTTATAATGAATTCTAACTCTTATTTGAATATCAAACCTCTGGCATTTGAATAAGCCTAAGGATGGGAATCCCGGTTCTCCTCTATAACTATCTTGCTCACCCACAAGTGGCTTCCCATGCTCTTCTTTCTTTGTGCTTCAGTTCAGTTCAGTCGCTCAGTCGTGTCCGACTCTTTGCGACCCCATGAATCACAGCACGCCAGGCCTCCCTATCCATCACCATCTCCCGGAGTTCACTCAGACTCACGTCCATCGAGTCCGTGATGCCATCCAGCCATCTCATCCTCTGTCGTCCCCTTCTCCTCCTGCCCCCAATCCCTCCCAGCATCAGAGTCTTTTCCAGTGAGTCAACTCTTCCCATGAGGTGGCCAAAGTACTGGAGTTTCAGCTTTAGCATCATTCCTTCCAAAGAAATCCCAGGATTGATCTCCTTCAGAATGGACTGGTTGGATCTCCTTGCAGTCCAAGGGACTCTCAAGAGTCTTCTCCAA
>SJYX01012912.1:413786-429179 GCA_006410675.1 Oreotragus oreotragus
GGCCCTAATGAACACTCAGTATCTCGTGTCACTAAATAGCATGTTAGAAACAAAGCAGTGTTACAAAATTCTGAATGAACGTGGTTGCCGTCTGTGATGCATGTTAGAGAGTGGGAAAGCTGGACGAAGCACCAGACAGACCTACAGATGCTCCCCTTGAGGGTCTGGTAAGAACTCAGAAGACTTTGGAAGAACGGGAATCGGAAGAGGGTCCAGTGAGGTCCTGGCCTTGTCCGAGAGCCACCAGGCTGGCACATGCGTCTCACTCCAGGGACCGTCCTTCTGAAGGGTCCTGTCTCTGGACTCACATGGTGGACTTCCCCCTTGGGCATGTCCACGGAAGCTCCTGCAGCTCTGCTCCCCAGGGCCCCGCGGCCAGAACAAGGACCAGAAGGAAAGCTACCTGCAGGCAGAGCCCAGAACCCGGCATTTCAGCCCATTCAGGCCAGGAGGGTGGCTCCCCATTCTACCTGGCGAGGACTTGGCACCCTGATGCTGGGGGCTTCCCCGGGCTCTGTGGGCCTTCCTGAGCTCCGCAAGTGCTTTATTAAACCTTCACTTGAAAGCCTGCACACAGGACCTCCCCTGGCAGTCCAGTGGCTAAGATGCCACACTCCCAGTGTAGGGGGCCTGGGTTCAATCCGTGGTCAGGGAGCTAGATCACATGTGCTGCAACTAAAATAGATCATGCATGCTATGATCTAAGACTTGGTACAGCTGAATAAACATTTTAATTTTTCTAATAAAATCTGTACACAGGTCCGCACATGACCTCCCTGCGTGGATGCTAGTGTTAGCAGCCCTCCCGGGGCTATGAGATACTTGCTGTGGAGGCTCTGTACCTGCAGAGAAATAGCCCTTCCATCAGCGCAATGCTCAGAGGCCAGCACACGGGAGCTTCAGGCCCTCATATACCCAGGCTGGTCCCCAAACCCACTGACCCGAGTGAAGCCCACACCGACAGTGTCTAAAACTCTGACCATTTGCACCTTTTCATCTGCATGACCCCACTCTCCCCAGGGCTCTGGGCAGTCACGGAGACGGAGCTTGTAGAAACAAGTGCCAGACACCCCTAACCTTTCAGTTCCAGTTTCTGCAATTCTCAAAACAGCCTTGTCACTGAGAGATTTTTACCCATGACCTCAGGATCACAAGCTTGCCACCCTGCAAGACAGCGGCCGATAGCTGACCTTCTAAAAAGGAAGGTCGTGCACTGAGGCAGCAGTGGGGATCATCAGCCAGGCAGGAGGGGGCTACCAGGGGCATGGACGTTGGAGGGTCTCACACACACACACGCACACACACACACACACAGGTGAAATTTACTGATGGACACTTAGCACCTCTGTCCCTCCAACCTAAACCTCCTGCAGTGACACTAGTCAAGCCCAGAGAAACACTCTCCATGTTCCTTTATGTCCTTGAATCAAAAGGCCACTGTGCCCATTGCTGAGTGGTGGGCAGGTGGGTTGTGCTGCCGCTTTAGAGCAGAGGGGCGTGGGAACGGCAGGAGAGATCAGGTGAGAAGGAAGACACAGCGTCCCAGCGTGAGATCCTGCCTTTCTGATGGCAGGAAACCCAGGGGGTTCCGGCAGGAACAGGGGTAGCCTCCCAGAGTGACAGGACGGTCCCTGAGTTAGATACGCCTGTACCTTCTCACCGTCCACCCCACCACCCCATCCACGGAACACCCACACGTACTCTGTGTGGCCGTCTTTGCTCTACGGTTGACCTTCAGGCACATAAAAACTCGCTTTACAGTGGTTTTTTCCCCCCTTTTTGTCATTACAAAAGACTACCTGCGACAACAGAGGTTAGGATGTGTTTTATTTGAACCCAAATACGGGTTCTCTAACCCTGCATCATCACTTACAAGCTATGGGGCCATTACTGAGTTTACAATAAGAAATTGTAACCATTTTTGTTTATAAAACAGAGGTAAGCTGTAAAATGGTTCCCCATCCCCCTTCACTTGGCACCTGAAGAGGGCTTTTAAAAAATGTATCTTTTTTTATTGAAGGATAGTTGATTAAAAGTGTTGAGTTCATCTCTGCTGTACAGCAAAGTGATCAGGTTATGCATACACCCAGTGTTTATCTATATGCTTTTCCGTGATGGTTTATCACAGGACATTGAATACAGTTCCCTGTGCTCTAGTGGGAGCCTGTTTCTTGTGCATTCTATTTATAATAGCTTGCATCTGCTAACCCCAGCCTCCCACTCCTTCCCTCCGCCGTGGCAGCCACCAGCCTCTTCTCTGTGAGTCTGTTTCAGCCTCATGGACTGTGTCCTGTGTTGGATTCCACGTGTGAGTGACGCCATGTGACATTTGCCTCTCTCTGTCTGGCTCACCTCACTTAGTAGGGTCATCTCCAGCTCCATCCACGCTGCTGAACATGGCCTGGTTTCACTTTTCTTTACGGCCGAGCAGTGTTCCATTGTGTTTAGGGATCTTCCCTGTCCGTTCCGCTGGCAGTGGACATTTAGGTGGCTTCCACCTCTTGGCTGTGTGACAAGGTGTGCCCATTTTCAAGGTGCCCCCCCAAGGTTGAGGATGGTGGAGGCGCTGCTAAGGGTGGGAGCTGGCCTGGGAGCAGGGTCCTGAGGGCAGAGGCTCTCCCAGGCACCGCCCCCTGCAGAGCCCCAGCCGGCCCAGGGCAGAACTTTGTGATGCGACAAACAGAGCAGCCCAGCCTGATGCCACATCCAAGTGGGGGGGAGGTCCCCCAGGGGAGGGCCAGGTCCGCGGTGCCCACTCCTCCCCAGCCAGCACTGGTCCCCTGTGCGCCCTACAGACCCAGCCCTCCCGTCATCAGGTAAGGAAGGCGGCCTTGCGGAGAGGAGGGACCAGGGAGGAGGTGGGCCTCCAGAGAGGCGGCGGCCAGGCCCTGTGGCCCCGGGGTGCAGAGGGCAAATCCTGGGGGCCGTGGAGTCCGGGGCCCAGGAGGGAGCCCTGGACTCTGCTCGCACAGTCGGAGGTGTTGCCGTGACCCCTGAGACTCAGTCTCCCCAGCAGTAAAATGAGATAGCTGGCCATGGAGCCCTCACGAGGAGGCCCTGGCACACGCCTCCCTCCCCCACCACATGCAGAAGGTGCCAAAGCATGTCATCAGCCATGTAAGGGACCGCCATCTCTCCCATCTCCACCCGGAGCCAACCCCCGTGGACCCTCTATAAGAAGCAGCCCCAGCCAGCGTCCCACCCTGTGCTGCTCCAGGGCCTGGGGAGAGGGAACGGCCGGACCCCCACTCCTGCCGCTGTTCCCCTGGATCTCTGGCACCCACCTTGGCGCTGGTCAGGCTGACCAAGCCTGGCCCAAGTGCCCTGATTCAGGGTCGCTGGCCAACGAGCCCCGCAGGAGGCCTAGGACTTCCCGGGGGTGCCGGTCCCCCTGAGTCCTGCAGAGGAACCTCAGCTGCCCTGAACGGGGATGCTGTGGCCACACTGGGTGGCGACCCCAGCCCTGCACTTCCTGGGCACAGGGGTTCCCTTGGGGAGCTGTGCAAGCCTCTCGCTCCTCGTTTGTAACCCCAGCTCCCCGAGGAGCCCGTGACACGAGGCAGGTGCAGCGCTGGCCCCGTGGTGGGGAGGGGTCCGTCCGCAGCACCCCCGCGTCCTGAGGAGCACCCCGCCTCCGTGCGGAGGGCCCATGGTAGGTAGAATGCCACTCTCACCGTCTGTTCTCGCATGTTAAACGGCCTCCAGGGTTGACAGCTGGATTGACTGGGACTTCAAGGCTGCAATCATGGGTAGCCAAGGTCAGGCCGCACCCACACGCTGCCCCGTGTTCCCAGAGCAAACACTGCGCCCCTGTAGGTCCTGCACTGGGAACCTTCCCTGCCCCGACGTGCCGCACCCCAACTCTGGGACGCAGCGGAGCCGGGCGGGGCCAAGCTTAAAGCCCAGACCTGAATCTTGGAAGGAAAGGTGATCCTCAATAAGGTCGCCTTCCCGGCAGGTTCTAATCCCCTGCAGTCCTCCTGCGGGAGGCTCCTGGGGCGGCCAGAGCCCCAAGTCAGGTGTGGTCAGGCCCTGCCCCAAGGCTCTGGGAGGGTCCTTCCTGCCTCTTCCAGCCCCTGGGGGCTCCCTTGGCTGTGACCCTACCCCTCCAGGCCCTGCCCCCAGGCTCACACAGCCTTCCCTGTCCCCAGGAGAACTCCCTCTCTATGACACGTGTCATTGGATTCAGGCCCCACTCAATCCGGAAGATCTCGGCATTCTTAGCATGATTCCTTGTGATCTGCAGAGACCCGATTTTCTCAACGAGGCTGCGTTCAGAGGTTTCTGGGGTTAGGACTCGGATGCTTATTTCAGGGGGCCACCATTCACCCTCTTGTCCAGGCTCCTTTCCCCAGGAGGTGATGGTGTCTGGACTCTGACGTGGAGACACACGGGGTTTGCCTTATAGCCATTCTTGTGGCTAAGCTTGCATCTCCACCGACAATTCCTGTTAGCCATTCCCTGGCCCGGAACATGCGCCCTGATATAGAATGTGGGAGTGGAACAGACATCCAGAATGAATGAGGCGGAGAGTCCCGGGGAGGACCCCGGGGGACCCGCTCACTTACAGATGCGAAACCGGGGAGCCAGGGGTCTGCAGGTGTCCTGGGAGAGCTGACCCCTCCCATGTCGTGTCTCCAGGGCCCGAAAGGTCAGCCCCAGAGGACGGAGCTCCGGAGGAGTGTCTTTAATTGTCTGTCATTGAAGGAGTGTCTGTGGGCGCAATTCAGGCAGTGGTATTCAGGGAACACACCTGTGTGCCAGGCCTTGTTCTGGGCGTTTGCCACCCACCTGGGAACAGAGCAGAAAACACCCTGCCCTCTGGGAAGCTGAGTCCCCAGGTGGATTCAGACAAACAAATGAGCAAGTAAGCGTGTGGTGCGTAAGTGGTGGTGAGAGCTGTGTATACAGAGGGTTGAGGAGGGCAGGGGGTGCTGTTTTATCCCGGGCTCTGGCCTCTGAGAAGACATCTGAGCAGAGCGCTGGGTGAATTAGGGAACAAGGCCCAGGAATGTCTACAGGGAGGCCTGGCATGCTGCGATTCATGGGGTCACAAAGAGTCGGACAGGACTGAGTGACTGAACTGATTTATACAGTGCAGTTCTGAAGGTCAATATAACAGTCATCATATTGCCTGATTTCCCAGGCAAGAACACTGAAGTGGGTTGCCATTTCCCTCTCTAGGGGATCTTATAGAACAAGGGATCAAACCCTCATCTTCTGCATTGGCAGGTGAATTATTTATCAATGGGTCACCAGGGAAGCCCACGGAATGACAATAGCCCATTAGTATTGCTTCTTAGCTCTCTTTAAGCCCCAAATATCTGTCATTAAGGCTCAATGGACCAACTGAGTTGTTACTCACCTTTCCTAGGCTCTTTTTCTTTGATTTGCTTCTTTATTTTGTCTTATTTTTTCCCTAAAATCTTGCCTGCTTCACTTATTCAAGTTAATGTCTTAGTCCCTACAAGCATTTGCATCCATGGTTAACATTATGCAATGATATACTGCATGTGTATTGTAGGAAAGAAAAAGGCAAGTCAGAAGGAAATGCATAATTAAGAATAAGAAAAGAAGAGAAAACTTGATGATGAGAAGAAAGGAATAAAAAAAGAGAAAGAATGAAAGATAAAGAAAGGAAGGAAGTCCAATAAAAGAAAAAGAAATCGCCCACATCTCTCTCTATTTAGGCTGGAAGTTTCCCATCATAAATGACTTAATATCCTCTTAATATAATTTACTCTATACCTTGTTAATGTTTATTAGTAATTTGTTTTGATTAACTTTCACTGTTTCATTGCATTCAGTTTTCAAGTGTGTACCATGTTTGATCTGGAGAAGTAAATGGCAAACCACTCCAGTATACTTGACTGGAGAATCCAATGGACACAGAGCCTGGCAGGCTACCGTCCATGGGTCACAAGAGTCAGACACAACTTAGCGATAAAACCACTACCATGTTTGATCCTGAACATCAATGGAACCATAAAGCACAAAATAATAAGTATGTAATTGAACTAGATATTGGAAATTTGAAAATAAAAATAGAAGAAAATTCTTCATCTTATGAAGCAATTTACATTCTCTGCTTAATTTTTCATTTATTGATATGACCATGAAAAACTCAGGAAAATGAGAAGAAAGTAGTAATGACCATTTAATACTGAAAGACCAGAAAATAGTGAAAATAAAAAGAAAAGCTTAATGAGTGTGTGATAAGAGGATAAAAGAATGTTAACTTCGGTCAGAGAATTTGGACAACAGTGACCTGAGTCACTGAAAAATTCAGAAGTATTTACAGTCAGAAGCATTATTATAGACTTTTGATGGGATTGTATTGAGCACAGAGTTCAGGAAAAAAAAAAAAAGGGAGGCAATTTGAGATTCTAATGTACTACAGTCTTATAATACAAGTAAGTAAAATAATTGGTAATGCCTTTTACATGATGTAAACAAAATTAAAATATAACAGGCAATGAAACCTAATTTAAAAACCAGATCTTTCGAAAAGGCTTTGTGGGTACTTAAAGGAAGCAAGCCAATTTGAAGCAAATAACGAGTATTAGCAAAAGGAAAAAAAAAATCTCATATTTATACATACAGCATAATGAGCTGAAAAACACAATAAGGGAAATACATTAAATTAGCATACTTTTATTTCACTATTCAAATTTGAAGCCTTGAAATTGATTTTGTTTCAATTACTGCATTCGCTTGTATTTTAAATCTACTCTTGTGTTTGAATTTGATACTTTCATTATATAGACAACCATGCTATCAGTTCAGTTCAGTCACTCAGTTGTGTCCGACTCTTTGCAATCCCATGAATTGCAAAATGCCAGGCCTCCCTGTCCATCACCAACTCCCGAAGTTCACTCAGATTCATGTCCATCGAGTCGGTGATGCCATCCAGCCATCTCATCCTCTGTCATCCCTTTCTCCTCCTGCCCCCAATCCCTCCCAGCATCAAAGTCTTTTCCAGTGAGTCAACTCTTCTCATGAGGTGGCCAAAGTATTGGAGTTTAAGCTTTAGCATCAGTCCTTCCAATGAATACCCAGGACTGATCTCTTTTAGAATGGATTGGTCGGATCTCCTTGCAGTCCAAGGGACTCTCAAGAGTCTTCTCCAACACCACCATTCAAAATCAAATCTTTGACACTCAGCTTTCTTCAGTCAAACTCTCACATCCGTACATAACCACTGGAAAAACCATAGCCTTGACTAGACGGACCTTTGTTGGCAAAGTAATGTCTCTGCTTTTTAATATGCTTTCTAGGTTGGTCATAACTTTCCTTCCAAGGAGAAAGCGTCTTTTAATTTCATGGCTGCAATCGCCATTTTATACAGTTACATAATAATATAAAGTGTTGCTTGTTAAGTTTGCCCTTATTTAAAGAGTACTCACTCATAATTATATTTGGTCAAAGCAGATAATTAATAGATTGAATATTTATTTTTATTACTTTATTTTTTTAAAAATTTATTTATTTATTTATTTATTTATTTTTGTATTTATTTATTTTTATTACTTTAGAATGAAATTTGTACTGGGATTGTTTTATAACACACCACAAATACTGTTTGATGAAAGTTTCAACTTCTTATAAAATCATTGACCTGCATCACTTCAGTTCAGTTGCTCAGTCGTGTCTGATTCTTTGCATCTCCATGGACTGCAGCACACCAGGCTTCACTGTCCATCACCAACTCCCAGAGTTTGCTCAAACTCATGTCCATTAAGTTGGTGATGCCATCAAACCATCTCATCCTCTATTGTCCCCTTCTCCTCCTGTCTCTAATCTTGCCAAGCATCAGGGTCTTTTCCAATGAGTCAGCTCTTTGCATCAGGTATTGGAGCTTCAGGCTCAGCATCAGTCCCTCCAATGGATATTGAGGATTGATTTCCTTTAGGATTGACTGTATTGATCTCCTTGCAGCCCAAGGGAATCTCAAGAGTCTTCTCTAACACCACAGTTCAAAAGCATCGATTCTTCAATGCTCAACCTTCTTTATGATCCAACTCTCCTATCCATACATGACTATTGAAAAAATCATAACTTTGACTAGACAAATCTTTGTTGGCAAAGTAATGTCTCTGCTTTTTAATATGCTGTCTAGGTTGGTCATAGCTTTTCTTCCAATGAGAAAACGACTTTTAATTTCATGGTTGAAGTTAACATCTTCAGTGATTTTAGAGCACAAGAAAATAAAGTCTGTCACNTGTTGGCAAAGTAATGTCTCTGCTTTTTAATATGCTGTCTAGGTTGGTCATAGCTTTTCTTCCAATGAGAAAACGACTTTTAATTTCATGGTTGAAGTTAACATCTTCAGTGATTTTAGAGCACAAGAAAATAAAGTCTGTCACGGTTTCCATTGCCCCCCATGTATTTGCCATGATGTGATGCAGCCAGATGCCATGATCTTAGTTTTTTGAATGATGAATTTTAAGCCAGCTTATTCACTCTCCTCTTTCAGTTTAATCAAGAGGCTCTTTAATTCTTCTTCACTTTCTGCCGTAAGGGTGTTGTCATCTGCATATTTGATGTTATTGATTTTCTCCTGGCAGTCTTGATTTCAGCTTGCGCTTCATCCAGTCCAACATTTTGCATGATGTACTCTGCATATAAGTTAAATAAGCAGGATAATAATACACAGCCTCAACGTACTCCTTTCCCAATTTGGAACCAGTCCATTGTTCCATGTCCGGTTCTAACTGTTGCTTCTTGACCTGCGTACAGATTTCTCAGGAGGCAGGTTAGGTGGTCTAGTATTCCCATCTCTTGAAGAATTTTCCACAGTTTATTGTGATCCACACAATCAAACATTTTGGCATAGTCAATAAAGTAGAATTTTATCTGCATAATCTTATTTATAATAATAATAATTATTATAGACATTTGTTATCATGCATTCTTTGACTCAAATCCTACTAAAAGACATAATTTTTAATTTTTGAAATTAAATTTTTCTTCTGTTTTCAAATTTAAGCCCAAAACCTTTGCAATGAAGAACAAAAAATTACATTTTTGCTTTCTATTATATAATTTGATTTATCAAAGAAAATCAACCATACTGACTCTGAAAAAAAAAATTCTCCCACAATGAAAGCCATACAATCAGCTTATTATATATTTTAACTAGATTATTTGTAGGCCATAGTAATTCAAGCAAAATGTAGAACTGATATATGGGTAATTTCTGTTTGTCTCAGTCTACAAGTGATCACACCAACAGTGAAGCTAACAATGTCTTGTACTGTTAAATTATAAAATTCTTCACATTCTCCTAGCAAGATTCCTTAGAAATAATAAATACTGCTTAAATGTAGCAAACAAAAATATACTATTAAAGATACTATTATAAATATTATCATACAAAAGTCTTAATGTTAAGTAATAGAAAAGGTCATTCACTTTATGTAATGTTACAGTCTACAGTCCTACTGATTACAGTGCATGGGATCTCAAAAGAGTAGGATTTAGCAACTAAAAAAGAACAACAATATTGTCTTTCCAGTCAGACCTAACAACTTAAAAAAAAGCAGAAATTCTATTTTTATACTGCTAGAATTTATTTTTCATAACATTTCCCATTTGGAACCCCTGGAAAAGATTTTAGCATATTTACATACCTATCCTGCAGATTAAAACTTGATAAGCTAAATAAATAATATCTTCAAGAATGGCTGGTGGATTGCAGGTAAGCCTGAGGTATAGTGGAAAGGAAACCAGATCCACAGATAGACCTGTGCTTAACCTATGGATGCACCAATACCTAGATGTTTTCACTGGGATGTGTTATTAATTTCTACAGTTTTTATATCCAAACAAATTTCAGAGACTTTGTAAGGGTCAAGGGGAAATGAACAATAAACAGTGCTTTCCACTTATATGTAATCAAAATTGTGGGCATTTTTTGAGATATAAATGTATACAGAAAACTATGACATACACAAAAATTCTCACAATTTAATGGTTGAATTAGATTTGTAAACAAGGAAAGCACTTTTTTATATGACAAATTCCAAATGAAATAATGAACAAGTCACAGAACTATGAACAAAGTGATAATGGAATCTAGAGAAAGAAGCAAAAATCTTCAAGAAAGGGACAGTAAACTATAAAATAATTTAAAGCTTCAATTAATTTTTTTTATTTGGGGGGGATTCTCACTCTTATTCTGAAATTACAGAAAACAGTCATGTTTAAAAATAATGTGACCAAAAAATTTAAAAATAATTTTTTAGTCAACATCTCTACAGGTATTCATGTTACAACTTGCAAAGAAAATGTCCTCACAGCAGAAATATTTCATTTATCATTCAGTTATCTAATACACCTTGAATTATATTGAGCACAGTATAAACATGATAAATCCTTTAATCTTTCTCATGATAATGTCATACTGATAAACTATCATAATCATTCAAATTTAATAACATTAAAAATGTATCAAGTATTTTCATATTATGTGCTTTAAACTAAATGTGTTACATTTGTTAAATCATAACATAGATATGCTACATATCTAAAGATGAAACTATTTTGAAAAGCAGGAATAATCCAAATAATATTCTTCCTCATCAAATGAAATAAAACCTTGATTTTAATGGACAATGGAGAGGTTGGTGAGCATGTAAATGAACCTGAGTGGCTCATTTTTATATAGATTGAATTTTCATCTGTGTGATTATCTCTGCATGATTTTCTTGTAAAGCATGTACATGTGGATTCAACTTGCCAAGGCATAGTGATAGACAGATGTTGGCATTGAGAAGGCAAAATTTTACCCATCTTAGATTTTTGGTGAAAACTAATGAAAAGACAGATTAACAAGAGAAAACAGTTTATTCATGTGCATCGTGGAGAGAAACCTGAAACAAAGAGGAATTCAAGACAGTGGCTTAGGGCTTTGGTTTATACAAGGTCTTCAATGAAAAGCAATCTATTTGTATATAAATGACAGGACAAGTAAAATAGCCGTCAGTGTCTGAGGGTGTCAAAATGCAAGGCGGTAACTAAAAGGGAAGGAACGCCTGGAGAAAGATTGTTTCCAGTTCCTCTGGTGCCATCTCTGGGCTGACAAAAGTGTTTCTACAGTAAAAGGAGATTTTTACATACTGCCTTTAGGCTGAAATGAGGCAGTTTACTCTGGGTTTTCTGCTTCTTAATTGCCTTCAGCTCAGAATTACTTTTATGTCAAAGAGGCATGTATTGGGATTAAGATCCTGGTTTCCTTCAATAGATAGATAGAAAAATATTTATTTGAACGTCAGAATAGGTCTGAAATTGTCATGCTGTCTAATTGAATGAGGTTTAACAATATCCCAGGTGACATTTTGTTATGTAAGTGAAAATACTCAATTAATTGTATTGACGTAACTTTTAAAACAAGGTAGAACTAACCCCTGACACACCTGCTTTGGAAAGATAAGACCAAAATTTGGAAGCTTAGTCACTCAATCATGTCCAACTCTTTGTTGCCCTTTGGATTGTAGCTTGCCAGGCTCCTCAATCCATATGATTCTTCAGGCAAGAATAGCGGACTGGGTTGCCATGCCCTCCTCCAGGGGATCTTCTTGACCCAGGAATCGAACCTGTGTCTCCCATGTTTCCTGCATTACAGGTGAATTCTTTACCTGCTGGGCCATCAGGAAAGCCCATAACACTTTACAGTAAATATGTAGTTTGAAAAGTCCCACTGTTTCTTGTTCTCAATACATTCACAAGTAACGACGACCTGATCATTTCCCCTAAATATCATTTCTTCCCCTAAAGTCACCACTGTTCCAAACCAAGTGCCCCCAAATCACAATCCAGGACAGAGCTCTAGTCTTAATACTTTCCTTTGAACTTTCCAGTAAATTATTAAGATTTATTCTTAGCAGCAGATTTACACATTTAGCAAAAGAGAATACACAAAATTCCATTCTTTTATATATGTCATTTAGAATCTTGTGGAGATATTATATGCTTACCTATTAACATATTCTCTAGATTTATGGGAACACTATCATTCTCAAACATAGCCAACTGAAAAGGGTTATGATTTCATGGGTCAATAAAAAGTTATTTTACAGCTTCTAATTACTTGAAAAATGAAATTCAAACTTCTCAGGAAGGTTTTCAAAATTAAATCAAAATTAACACGCACAATTAGCTCATAGTATGTTTATAGATCTTAATAATAATATATAAATCATGCTGCTAAATGACATCTGACTCTCTGTGACCCCATGGACTGTAGGCTGCCAGGCTCCTTTGACCATAGGATTTTCCAAGCAAGAATACTGGAGTCTTTGCCATCTCCTACTCCAGGGGATCTTCCCAACACAGAGGTTGAACTCATGCCTCTTGTGTGTACTGCTTTGGCAGGCAAATTCTTTACCACTAGAGCCATCTGAGAAACCCCATATATATCATAGTAATATGTTATATAGATGTTACTTTTTAAATATGGAATTGTATTCTTTGGTACTAGGAGCAAATCCTATGTTATTCTAATTAAACAAACAACAAAACAAAACAAAACAATCCATATATAAGCATGTATAAACTATGCCTATGTGTTATATATAATATTCATAGTTTATATATTATATATCACATATAATTTGATCATATTAACCTAGGCCATTTTCATAATTTCTATAGGATATTATGTTAAAATTAGACCAGTTGCACTGAAAATAAGAATGACTTCTTTGAAAAGATGTCTTTCTAACTTCTTTTTTTCATAAAGATCCATCTGTTTCCCACAAATAGCTCTCAGTACTTGACCTGAGGCATTAATGGCCACTGCAATCCTGTAACATACCAGCTTGCTGTATTCAGCAAAATGGGGAAAAAACAATGACATGTCACTGTAGACGTTTAACAAATTGACAAAGGTAGAGAATATAATGAAGACAATTTATTTGTTTTTAGAGTGAAAACACTGCATACTTTTCCAAGAAACTGAACGTTCATATAGTTCTTGCCACAGAATTCTTAATTCTTAGTATATACTTGAAATACATTTTATCACCTTTGCCTTTCACTTCGACAAAGGTCCATATAATCAAAGCTATGGTTTTTCCAGTAGTCATGTATGGATGTGAGATTTGGACCATAAAGAAGGCTGAGCCCAGAAGAATTGATACTTTTGAACTGTGGTGCTGGAGAAGACTCTTGAGAGTCCCTTGGTCTGCAAGGAGATCAAACCAGTCAATCCTAAAGGAATTCAACCCTGAATATTCACTGGAAGGACTGAAGCTGAAGTTGAAGCTCCAATATTTTGGTTACCTGATGTGAAGAGCCAACTCATTGAAAAACACCCTGATACTGGGAAAGACTGAAAGCAAGAGGAGAAGGGGAAAACAGAGGGTGAGATGGTTAGGTAACATCATCAACCCAATGGACATGAGTTTGAGCCAACTCCAGGAGTTAGTGAAGGACAATTCAACCCTGAATATTCACTGGAAGGACTGAAGCTGAAGTTGAAGCTCCAATATTTTGGTTACCTGATGTGAAGAGCCAACTCATTGAAAAACACCCTGATACTGGGAAAGACTGAAAGCAAGAGGAGAAGGGGAAAACAGAGGGTGAGATGGTTAGGTAACATCATCAACCCAATGGACATGAGTTTGAGCCAACTCCAGGAGTTAGTGAAGGACAGGGAAGCCTGGTGTGCTGCAGTCCATGGTGTCGCAAAGAATTGGACACGATTGAGCAACTGAATAACCATAACACTTGGGATAAACAGGTATAGACTTGCAAGGGGATATGGTCAAGAATATTTATTGGAATGCAATTTGTATTTGGCAAGAATCAAATAATTAAATTTCATTTAATTATGAAAACATTCATAATTAATATATTAGTTGAAATGTGATTAAAATTAAAATTAAAAATTTCATGACCTGGAGCTTCAGCCTGAGGGACAGGTTTCATGTTTGGCATACATCCAGAGATAACAGAGGTCCTCTCAAGGAACATAAGCCATAGATACCATCTTAGAGCTCTTATTTGGCCCTCCTTCAGCTTCCTGGTATCTACCAGAACAGAACTTATACACTCACATAGAGCTCAGATTTTTACAGATGCTTCCCAGATTGCCTAGCTGTGGAGGCCAGGAGAACTTAAATTTTTATTCCCAAAAGACTTTTATTCCCATACATTCCCATGTATATATTTGCATACTTTTTAAAGCTGGTGTCTAAGGCATATAAATAGTAATAATACTACATATTTTGGAAGTATGTATATGGGTTAAAGGAGAGGGCAAATTTGTGTCAGTGGAAGATGAAATTAGGATCCAGATAAAGGGGAAAATTGCAAATTAAAGTAAAAAATAAAAAACATAGGAAGACTAATGATGCAAATATGCCATGAATTTTAACATATGATTAGTTCAACTTTAAGGAACAGGTTCCCAAAAGAAAGATTAATGTATAATCAAGCAAAGAGAATGTGGAACACATTTTTAGGTTAATTGTTCTTATTTTTGTTTTTTCCGCTCTCCTGAATAGAGATGCTAGTGTTTGGGACTGAATCGTTAATGATTAATGTCATTGTAGAAAGGAAAAAAAAGAATAATAGTCCCTATTCTATCTGATCTCTAGGGTCTTTTCTTTTTATTCACTGTCCAAAAGAGTTGTTTTGAAAAGCTTACAAAAATGTAATTGGACAGGTTATTTATTCATATTAATCAAACATACTAATTAACAAAATTGCTTTTAATTTTAACTTATGAGTATTTTCTGCTACATTTTTTGCAATATTTAATTTTTGTCTAATATAATAAGAATAGGCTTAACTGACAATCAAAGAAGCAAGTACTCCATTTCACATAGTGAAATTTTAAGATGAAAAACACATTTTTATGTGAAGTGAACAATAGTTCTGATTGAGTTGAACTCATACTAGTAATTTTAATGCTGAATTTTGAAAAAAAAAATTTAAATATTCCTCAGATGCATATTTCCTGTATCTTTTCCCACATAGCACCCAGTAAGATGACTCCAGTGGCTGTGTAGGAAAAGATACAGGAAAAGAGAAGATACGATAAAGAAAATAGGGGAATATTGCAATCTAATTGAATATAGGACTTCCATGATGGCTCAGATAGTAAAGAATCTGCCTACAATGCAGGAGACCTGGTTTTGATTCCTGGGTTGGGAAGATCTCCTAAAGAAGGGAATGGCAACCCACCCCAACTGAATACAAGATTCACATTACATTTTGAGGTTAGAAACCAAAAAAAAAAAAAAAAAAAAAAAAATTAAACTTGATGTTGAGATAAACATTGAACTACATCTGAAAGCAGTTGTTACAGTTTTAAATGTCCTTTAAAATAAAGTCAGAATTACTAGATGTGATAAATTCGAACTGTGCTGCCCTCTGCTGGTTATA
>SJYX01012912.1:438155-491255 GCA_006410675.1 Oreotragus oreotragus
AAATGAAGTAGCCTTCATAGTCAACAAGAGTCCAATATGCAGTACTTGGATGCAGTCTCAAAAAGGACAGAATGATCTCTGTTTGTTTCCAGGGCAAACCATTCAATATCACAGTATTCCAAGCCTATGCCCCAACCAGCAATACTGAAGAAGCTGAAGTTGAACGGTTCTATGAAGACCTACAAGATCTCCAAGAACTACCACCCCCAAAATATGTCCTTTTTATCATAGGGTATTGGAATGCAAAAGAAGAATGTCAAGAGATACCTGGACTAATAGGCAAATTTGTCCTTGGAGTACAAAATGAAGCAGGACAAAGGCTAACAGAGTTTTGTCAAGAGAATGCACTGGTCATAGCAAACATTCTTTTTCAACAATACAAGAGAAGACTCTACACATCGACATCACCAGAAGATCAATACTGAAATTAGACTGATTATATTCTTTGCAGCCAAAGATGGAGAAGCTCTATACAGTCAGCAAAAAAAGAAACCAGGAGCCAACTGTTGCTCAAATAATGAACTCTTTATTGCTAAATTCTGAGTTAATTTGACAAAAGTAAGGAAACCATTAGACCATCCAGGCATGACCTAAATCAAATCCCTTGTGATCATACAGTGGAAGTGACAAATAATTTCAAGGGATTAGATCTGATAGATAGAGTGCCTGAAGAATGATGGATTGAGGTTTGTGACATTGTACAGGAGGCAGTGATCAAGAGCATTCTCAAAAAAAGAAATTCAAAATGGAAAAATGGTTGCCTGAGGAGGTCTTACAAATAACAGAGAAAAGAAGAGAAGCTAAAGGCACAAGAGAAAAGGAAAGATATATCCATTTGAGTGCAGAGTTCCAAAGAATAGTAAGGAGAGATGAGAAAGTCTTCCTCTGTGATCAGTGCAAATAGAGGAAAACAATAGAATGGGAAAGACTATAGATCTCTTCTAGAAAATTAGAGACATGAAGGGAACATTTAATGCAAAGATGAGTACAATAAAATAGAGATGGTATGAACCTAACAGAAGCAGAAGATATTAAGAAGTGGTGGAAAGAATACACAGGAAAAAATGTGCAAAAAAATACCATCTTCATGACCTAGATAACCATGATGCTGTGATCACTCATCTAGAGCCAGACATCCTGGAATGCAAAATCAAATGGACTTTAGGAAGCATCACTATGAACAAAACTAGTGGAGGTGATAGAATTCCAGTTGAGCTATTTCAGGTCCTAAAAGATGATGCTGTGAAAATGTTACATTCAGTATACCAGCAAATTTGGAAAACTTAGCCATGGCCACAGGACTGGAAAAAGTCAGTTTTCATTCCAATCCTAAAGAAGGGCAATGTCTACGAATGTTCAAACTACCACACGATTGCACTCATCTCATCCACCAACAAAGTAATGCTCAAAATTCTCCTAGCCAGCCTTTAACAGTATGTGAACTGTGAACTTTCAGTTGTTCAAGCTGGATTTAGAAATGGTAGAGGAACCAGAGATCAAATTGCCAACAACTAGAAAAAAAAAGAGAGTTCCAGAAAAATATCTATTTCTGCTTTATTGATAATGCTAAAGTCTTTGACAGTGTCGATCACAACAGACTGGAAAATTCTTTAGCAGATGGGATTACCAGGCCACCTGACCTCATGCTACCTGAGAAATCTGCATGCAGATCAAGAAGCAATAGTTAGAATTGGACATGGAACGACAGATTGATTCCAAACTGGAAAAGAAGTATGTCAAGGCTGTATATTGTCACTCTGCTTATTTAATTTATATGCAGAGTACACCATATGAAATGCCGGGCTGGATGAAACACAAACTGAAATGATGATTGCCGGGGAAAATATCAATAACCTCAGATATGCAAATGACACCACTCTTATGGCAGAAAGTGGAGAGGAACTAAAGAGCCTCTTGATGAACGTGAAAGAGGAGAGTGAAAAAGGTGGCTTAAAACTTAATATTCTGGAAACAAGATCATGGCATCTGGTCCCATCAATCCATGGCAAACAGACGGAGAAACAATGGAAATAGTGACAAACTTTATTTTCATGGAGTACAAAATCACTTCAGCCATGGAATTTAAAAGACACTTGATCCTTGAAAGAAAATTTATAACCAACCTAGACAGCTTATTACAAAGCAGAGACATGACTTTTCTGTCAAAGGTCTGTCTAGTCAAAGCTATGGTTTTTCCAGTAGTCATGTATGGATGTCAGAGTTGGACTATAAAGAAAGCTGAGCACCAAAGTATTGATGCTTTTGAACTGTGGTGTTGGAGATGACTCTTGAGAGTCCCTTGAATCGCAACAAGCTCTAACCAGTTAGTCCTAAGGAAATCAGTCCTGAATATTCCTTGGAAGGGCTGATGCTGAAGCTGAAGCTCCAGCTCCAAAAACTTGGCCATCTGATGTGAAGAACTGACACATTGGAAAAGATCCTGATGCTGGGAAAGATTGAAGGCAGGAGAAAGGGATGATAGATGATGAGATGGTTGGATGGCATCACCAACAAATGGACATGAGTTGGAGTTGGTGATAGATAGGGAATTCTGGCATGCTACAGTCTAAGGGGTCACAAAGAGTCAGGCAGAACTGAGTGACTGAACTGAACTGATGATGAGTATGTTCAATTTTGTAAGAATTCACAAAATGGATTTGCAAAGTGGTTATACCATCCTGCATTTCTGTTGATCCACATAGTTTCCAACGTTTGATATAATAAGTGAATTTGGGACACTCTACAGGTGGCTCACTGGATTAAAAAATCCATCTGCAGTGCATGAGACATAAGAGACTCAAGTTTGACTTCTGGGTTAGGAAGAGCCCCTGAAAAAAAGGAATGGCCACCCACTTCAGCATTGCTGGCTGAAGAAATCCCTGGTCAGAGAAGCCGGGGAGGGGGGGGGGTGTGCTACAGTCCATAGGATAACAAAAAGTCAGACATGACTGAACATGCACGAACAAAGTAGGTGTATTGTGGTATCTCAATGTTGTTTCATTTTGCATTTAATTTGCATTGCATGCTGATATATGATATAGATCTTATTTCCATATGTTTCTTTGCCATCAGTATGATTTATTTGGTGACGATTCTTTTAATGTTTTTTGGCCTATTTTTTTCTCAGGTTGCTTGTTTTCTAATTGCTGAATTTTAAGAATTCTTTATATATTTTAGAAAATGGTTCTTTATCACATATGTCTTTCACCCATTTTATGGCTTGTCTTCTCCTTCTCTAGATATTTTCTTTCTCAGAGCAGTTTTAAAACTTAATGAAGTCCAACTTATCCATTACTTTTTTATGGATTTTGTCTGTGTTGTTGTACAAAAAATTTGATCATCACATCCCAGGTCATCTAGATTTTTTTCACCCATGTTATTTTCTAGTAGCTTTATAGTTTTGCATTTTGTATTTATGTCTGTCATACATTTTGAGTTAATTTTTGTGGAGGGTGTAAGGTCTCTACCTAGGTATTTTACCTGTGAATTCCCCCTTATTCCAGAGCTACTTGTTAAGGAGGCCATTTTTGATCTTCTGTATTGCCTTTTCTCCTCCATGAAAGATCATTTGACTATATTCATGAGGGTCTATTTCTGGATTTACAAAATCTGTTGTCTATTTGTCCATTCTGTCACCAACACCACATTGATGCTGTAGCTATATAGTAAGTCTTGAAATCATGTCGCACCTGTCCTCCAACTTTGTTCTTTTCTATATTGCATTAACTATTTTGGGTGTTTTGCCTCTCCATATAAACCTTAAGTTCAGTTTGTCAATACCCATAAATGACTTGCTGAGATATTTGTTGGAATCACAGTGAATCTCTTGATCAAGTTCAGAAAAACTGACATCTGGACAATATTGAGTCTTATCCATTAACATGGAAAATATATCCATGTATTTCATTCATCAAAGAGTTGTGGCTTTCCTTATATTTTGTAAATATTTCATTAGATGTAAACCCATTTATTTCACTTTGGGGAATGATAATATAAATAGTATTATGATTTTTTTCTCTTGATAAGCCTGGCTATAGGCTTATTGGTTTTATTGATTTATCTAAAGCTTTTTTTTTTTTTAGTTGCTTGCCCCGCCACCCCAATTGATTTCCTTTTTCACAATTTCATTGGTTTCATCTGTAATCCTTAATATTTCTTTTTTTTTTTAACTTACTCAGGATTTAATTTTCTCTTGCTTTTGTAGTTTCATAAGGTAGAAATTTAGATTACTGATTTTAGATATTTCTTATGATTTTAGATATTAGATGTATGCATTTAATACCATCCCACAACTCTCTGGTCAAGCTCCTGGAGGGAGCTCTCACAATATTGTTGGGACTCTCTTATGATGGCCCTCACTGTGTTTGTAACCCTCACAGTGGTCAACACTAAGCCTTCAGTAAATGTCGATTATAATTGTGGTTTTCCTATCATTACTCTGGTTCCATAGTTCATTTCCCCTCCTGGGACTCAGATTCCTGATTTTTATGATCTGTCTCTCCAGTCTTCTCTGTTCCTCCAGCCCTATTGTCCAGTTCTTTCTCATGGATCCATGGTGTTTAACTTTTGATTCTGTTCAAATTTTCACTTGTTGTTAGGATGTAGTAGTGACTTGCTTGCACATGAAAGTGGAAACTAGAAATTCATAAAATATCATTTTAGTGATTTTCCTTCCTCTTTTCCCAAGTGTTGAAAAATGTTCCTCACTCAGTCATGTTTGACTCTTGGTAACCCCATGGCTATAGCCCACCAGTCTCCTTTCTCCATGGAATTCTCCAGGCACAAATATTAGACTAGGTAGCCATTTTCTTCTCCATGGGATCTTCCTGACCCAGGAATCAAACCTGGGCAGATTTTTTACTGTCTCAAAATCTTACAACAAACAGAGAAAAAAAAAAAAATCAAGGCGTAGTAATTGTAATCTTTTTTTTTTTTGAGGTGTTCCTTACATTCTGATTTAGTGTTATTTTTAGTTGTTTATAGATTATAGCATAGACCATAAATTTATTCTCTCAGCTTTACTTTGAACTCAATCTCATTATGGTTCCTTTCAATTTAAATCTCTAAAATCTAGCCAATTGCAATATACCAATTTGAAATATCTAATAATTCATACACAGGTCAAGTTTAGCATGGCCTTCCTGTTTGCTGTGGGAAGAGGACTTCATGAAATACATACCAAATATTTCAATATGTCAATGTCTAATTTATAAGAACATCTGCTTTATAAGCAAATGAATTGGCTTTGTTTACATATATAATTCATCATGTCAGTTTAAACATATCTGTGTGCATATCAGAACCCCTGATTGATATAACAATTTTAGACATAATTTTCGAGTTCCTGAATGTGCATGATATTTACATGCCAATAATGTTTTTATATATGAATGAACTTAATAAATTTGTCCGGCAACATAGAGGTAATTCTATTATGAATCAAGTATCTCATTAAAGAATAGGAAGTCTCAAAAATACCTCAAGATGTTTAGTATCAGAAGAATTTTTCCCAAATTATTAGTAAATATACTTTGACCAATTTGATTTTATTTTCTAGATGTCAATCTATCAGCACAGTTCCTTTCTGTCTATGACTGGACCTATTGTTTTGATCAATTTATACAAAAGTTTTAGCTTTGTGTTGTGGAAATAATCCTGGCCTAGATGGCAGAATACCTGATGTTTGCCTATGTAACCTAATGTAAAGGAGATACTTTAGTTATCCCTCATCAGCATCTCCATTCTAATATGACAGATTAAAAGAAATAATTTATTAACCTTATACTGACCACTCTACTCTTGTTAAGGACTGAAAATATGCCAAGTAGAGTGCTATGTGCTAGAAGCCCTGAAAATGTGCCAAATACATTTTTATTCTTAAAAGGACCTAAAGAGGGAGGGAAAGAGCAATACTGGGGAGCTAGGACAGAGAGAGAAAGGGGAGTAGGAAAAAAGGTAATCATACAGCAATATGACCCATTTAACAGTGGCTTGATCATAATACTTTGTTAGATAGAGGGGAAATCAATCATACAGTTTTGTATAAATCACTTCAAGGGTTAAGCGACCCAAAGTGAGAACACTTAAGATATTGAATGGAATTTGAAGAAAAATGAACATGCACAAGGATTATAAGACATAATAAAGTCATAAATAAAATCATTGCATTTTAAAGGACTTGAAATTAAGTCAACATAAAAGGAAGAGATAGAAGATAAACTAGGACCTACAAACTGATGGTGGGTAATAAAGAACATATTTGTAATGTGGAGAAGTGTAGTATTTGTAGTTATTTGTTGCTTTTGTTTCTCCAACATTTAAACTGCTTTCTCAGTTTGGAGGAATTCCATAACAGCTAAGATTTAATGAGAGGGAGGCATTCATCTTTATTTAGAAAAAGAGAAAAAAACGTAGAAACTCTTTTCCCTCAGCTCCCTGACAACTACTATTGTTATTTAAGTTGCTAAACTGTGTCTGATTCTTCTGTGACACCATGAATTGTAGTCTGCCAGGCTCCTCTGTCCATGGGATTTCCCAGGCAAAACTACTAGAGCAGGTTGCCATTTCTTTCTTCATCTGACAATTACTGCATGGACATAATTACTAGAAAGCATTACAGAGAACAGATTTCTAGGAAAATGTAGGTGATCTTGGATAAATTATGTGGTTAGCTAGGCTGCCAGCTTTCCATTAATATTCACCAATGAGGATAATAAATCTTGCTCCACAGCAGCAAGAGAAAATGCAATTGTTCTTAGTGATCATTTGGAATAAGGAACCCACTAGGATCTAGAATTTTAAAGACAACATATTCGGTTCATTCAACAGTTCAACAATCAAGAAAATCAAGGACTGTGAAGTGGAGTTCAGCCTCAAATTTCAGAAAACTTGAGTTTTCTGAAGAGTAAAAGTTCAAATGTCAGCTCAAGGCATTGGTGCAAACCAAGAAACTTTATAGTAGTGATAAATTTCAATTCTTATCTCTTGTAGCTGCAAAATTGAGATATGTGACAACCAAAATCAAACATTGATCTGCTGATCCTGCTGAGTTGCAAATTACAATGTCAGTTACATTTGCAGTCCTGCCAGATAGCCCATGTGAAAACTGGGACTTTTTTGGATAAGATTGGCATCTTCAGAATTAGAATGATTTAAGTAGTGTGAGTACTCATGGATAGCTTCCCCTAAATCTTCCTTACAATTTGCATTCCCTCCTCCTCTTTCTGATGGGGTAGAAGAAGTTGTGGTAACTTTCCGTGGTAATTTTCTGAAAAGGGGGAAAAATTGTTCTCATTTCCTTTAACTTTCATTTCTTAGTTAAAAACCTTTTAATAGACTTGGGTTAACTCATGGAGGCAAAAGAGAAGGAAAGACATGTCATCAAAAGTCAAACTATAAATGGAAGGTCAACATAAAGAATGTTCAAAGTTTGTAATTTATGTAGGCAAAAATCTAACTAATAGATGTAAAAAATAATTCTGAGTATGCTTAATCCATAAGACAGAAGGAGTTACATACAGGACTGGAACTTATAATGTTTTCAAAATCTCATCATGTTCCCTTCTGACACATACTGACCCTTCACTCTGCCAACATTTAGGGTAGTAGAAGGAAAATATTTGTTCACTGGACGTAGTACAATAACTTTCAAGTCTCCTTTACTAGTGGCTCCACTGCCCTTGCTGGCAGAAATATTAACAGCACTCTGTGCCATTAGATCATTGCATAGAGTACACATAAATGGTTTTTTCAAGGGGTGAATTATGATGAGAAAACCTGGTTATATATCTCATTATCTATGGTTTCTGGAAGAAGATTTGGTTTAAGGTAAGCATAAGCAGGTTTACTTAGGAAAGAGACACATATCATTTAAAGCTCACCAAGAGAAACTGATGGATATGAGTCTTAATGGCTACTATGAGCTCAAAACATAGATATACCATTTCCAAGTTTCAAATTTACAAGAAGTAAAAAAAAAAACTTGATTTTCAAGATGATACTCAGTTACTGGAAGCAGATGGACAAAATCTGGCCTAATTACACTATGACTATGACAAAGTTGATGATTTGTTTTTCTGAGTTAGAGTCATTTAGCATTTTGATATGCCTTCCCCTCCTGTTATGCCTTCCCCTCCTGTTGTGCTTTCTGTCACTTATTGAATACAAATTTCACATTTCACTACAGTATGTTGTTCTGATAGGAAATTCACTTTACAATAAAATAAATAAGCTAATAAACTATCAGCCTTGTAATTTCTGATCATATAAAATGGCCAATCTTTTAGTAAAACCTTGGTTTTTGTAATGATGAAATGGCCTATAGAAATTATGATTAATAATTACATTGAAATGAGCATATAGACACTAGTGTAAGGTGGCATGTTCTCTGAATTGACAGAAGGCATGTGGCTTAAGGTAGTTCGTGTTTGTCTCTATAGTCTCTAAAAGATAGAAGACAAGTTCAGCTAAATGGATATGTGCAATCATAATCATGAAAGGTAACCTGAAGAAAATGCTGACAATTAGAACAGTAGCTGGGTCAATGAAACATGCTACTACCTTCAAATTTTGCTGAAGGCCCAAACTAATTTTAAGACCACATTACTAGCACATGATTTTGTTGCAAAGAACATTCCAGTCATAGAAAGTAAATGTACTTTTTTTCCTGATAAATGTTATTCTATGTTTTATTTCAATTTTAATGAGTATCTTTTGGAATTTATCAAGTTTACCAAAAACCACAGGATATACAAATAGCTCAGGGGTTCTTGTCCAATATTATTAAGTTCCTGTTGTAGACTCTAGGTGTATGCTAAGACTCTAGGGAAAATGAAGCAGGGCGGGGGTGGTGTCATTGTGCTTGTTAAGGATGGTTGAACACAATAAAATTTTGTGTCTGAACAATGGATCAGTTGTATTTCAAAAGGATTTTCATGAGCAAAATTCCCAGTGAAATTTTATAAGCACTTAATGTGTCTCATTACCAGAGAAGGCAGGAATGATTTATGCTGGCAAATTAAGCAAAGGTAATTAAAGTTTCAAATAAAAATAGCATGCACCACTACCAAAAGGGACTCATAAAATAAACAAACAGTAACATTAAAATTTTTAATGCTCTTCATGTGTGATTTGCTCACAAAGTTATTTGGTAGATTATTCACTTTACAAGTACTTATTCTGAAGTCCTTACATAGGGGAAATCCCACACATTAAAAAGTTGTCTATTGACATTCAGGTCTTTAATCCATTTTCAGTTTACTTTTCTGTGTATGGTGTTAGAGAATGTTCTAATGGGCTTCTTTTTCATGCAACTGTCTAGTTTTCCCAGCTCCACATTCCTCCTTTGTATATTCTTGCCTCCTTAGTTGTGGGTTAAATGACCATAGGTGTGTGGGTTTATTTCTGGGCTTTCCATCCTGTTCCATTGATCTATATTACTATTTTGTGCCAGTATCATTCTTTTTCATACATATCATTTCATATATTTTTCATCCATTTTCATACATATCATACAGTATCATACATGCATACATGAGAAATCTGTATGCAGGTCAACAAGCAACAGTTAGAACTGGGCATGGAACAACAGACTGATTCCAAATCAGGAAAGGAGTACGTCAAGGCTGTATGTTGTCACCCTGCTTATTTAACTTATATGCAGAGTACATCATGAGAAACGCTGGGCTGGATGAAGCACAAGCTGGAATCAAGATTGCTGGGAAGAATATCAATGACCTCAGATATGCAGATGACACCATACTTATGGCAGAAAGCAAAGAAGAACTAAGGAACCTCTTGATGAAAGTCAAAGAGCAAAGTGAAAAATTTGGCCTAAAACTCAACATTCAGAAAACTAAGATCATGGCATCTGGTCCCATCACTTCATGGCAAATAGATGAGGAAACAATGGAAACAGTGACAGACTTTATTTTTCTGGGCTCCAAAAATCACTGCAAATGGTGATTGCAGCCATGAAATTAAAAGACGCTTGTTCCATGGGAGAAAAGCTATAACAACATAGCATATTAAAAACCAGAGACATAACTTTGCCAACAAAGATCCATCTAGTCAAAGCTTTGGATTTTACAGTAGTCATGTATGGCTGTTAGAGTTGGACTAAAAAGAAAGCTGAGTGCTAAAGAATTGATGCTTTTGAACTGTGATGTTGGAAAATACTCTTGAGAGTCCCTTGGACTGCAAGGAGATCCAACCAGTCCATTCTAAAGGAAATCAGTCCTGAATATTCATTGGAAGAACTGATGCTGAAGCTGAAACTCCGATAATTTGGCCAACTGATGTGAAGAACTGACGTTGGAAAAGACCCTGATGCTGGGAAAAACTTAAGGTGGGAGGAGAAAACAAGCAAAGAATCAAAAAATTGGCAGAAGCTCTCAACAGACATTTTTACAAAAAAGATATGTAGATGGCCAAAAGGCACATACAAAGATGTTCAACATCACTAATTATTAGAGAAACACAAATCAAAACTACAATGAAGTATCACCTCAAACTGGTCAAAATGAACATCATGAAAATGTCTACAAACAATAAATGCTGAGAGGGTGTGGAGAAAAGGGAACCCTCTTATACTGTTAGTGGGAATGTAAATTGGTGACCCCTACAGAGAACAGTATGAAAGTTGCTTAAAAAAATTAAAAATAAAACTACCATCTAATTAGCAATCTCAAACCTGAGCATAAAACTGGGGAAAAGATATATGCCCTTCAATGTTCATTGCAACGCTACTCACAATAGCCAAGGTATATAAGCAACCTAAATTCTGATCAATAGAGAAATGGATAAAGAAGATATGGTACATACATATAGTGGAATATTAGTGACAAAAAGGAAATGAATAATGCCATTTTAGCAACATGGGTGAAACTAGAGATTATCATGCTAAGTAAAGCATGTCAAAGACAAATACCATATAATATTACTTACATATGGGGGGGGGTCTAAATTATGCAAATGAGATTATTTACCAAAAAATGACAGACTCACAGACTTCAAAAAAATTTTTACGTTTGCCAAAGGGGAAAGGTGGTGGGGAGGAATAAATCAGCAGTTTGGGATTAACATATGAATACTACTATAATGTACTATTTCTTAGACTTGTAGAGTTCCTTGTACAGCAAAAGATAAAACCAGCCAATTCTCAAGGAAATCAACCCTGAATGTTCATTGGAAGGCTTGCTGCTGAATGTCCAATACTTTGGCCACCTGTTGCTAAGAACTGACTTACCTGATGAAAAGACCCCAATGCTGGGAAAGATTGAGAGCAGGAGGACAAGGGGGTGACAGAGGATGAGATGGTTGAATGGCATCATTGACTCAATGGATATGAGTTTGCACAAACTCCAGGAGATAGTGAAGGAGAAGGAAGCCTGGCATGCTGCAGATGAGTAGCAAAGAGTTGGACACAATTTAGCAACTGAACAACACAGACAACAGCTACTATAATGGGATTCCCAGGAGGTGCAATGGTAAAGAATCCGCCTGCCAATTTAGGAGATTCAGATTCAGTTCCTGGGTTTTAAAGATCCCCTGGAGAAGGGAATGGCAACTCATTGCTGCCCTGGAAAATCCCACAGCCAGGAGAGCCTGGACAGCTACAGTACACGGGGTCACAAAGAGACAGACATGACTGAACATACACAAACACACACACACACATAAAACAGAAAGTCAATAAGGACCTACTATATAGCACAGGGAACTCTATTCAAAGTTCTGTGATAACCTATATGGGAAAAGAATTTGAGAAAGAAAGGATATACATATACATATATATATATATACATATATATATATGTATATATATATACATATATATATATATATGTATCCCATATAGATTAGTTTCATATGTACAGTGAATCACAGAATCACTTTGCTGTACACATGAAACTAACACAACATTGAAATCAATTATATCTCAATATAAAATAAAATTTAAATTTTAAAAATTTTAAAAGTGGCCTATTTAAAAGGGGATTCAAGGGCAAATTAATAGTGGGTATTTTCTTTCTTTGATATTGAAAAAAAAGGTTTATTTTCTCACCTGTTTCATTAGTTGCAAAATGCAAAACTGTCTAAAATGGCAGCAAGTTCATGAAGGGAAAATGTAGCTACAAATACTGATGCCTGATGCTGATTCACACACACACACACAAGACATATAGGATACCATGTCATATTAGAAGTGGCAAAGAAAACCCAGTAGATTTCAGACTGTAAAAGGAGATGTCACTGCCAGTTAGAAGCCTGTGAACAAGAAAACAATATTGGAACAATCTAGATTTTGTAATTTTATAGTTGGTAATAATGCAGCTGATGTTCTTTTGTATCCCATATTGCAAAATGTCTACTCAATCATTGTAAAATTCACATGAATGTTTTTGATAGGCCTGCTTTGATGACATGTAAGTTATATGAGGAAGAAAATTCAATGCATTAAGCAATGTAATTAATATAAAATATCATGTGTTTTGGTGTTGACTATCTGCTGTTGTCCGTTTGTAGAGTCTTCTCTTGTGTTGTTGGAAGAGAGTGTTTGCTATGACTAGTGGGTTCTTTTGGCAAAACTCTATTAGCCTTTGCCCTGCTTCATTCTGTACTCCAAAGCTGAATATGCCTGTTACTCCAGGTGTTTCTTGACTTCCCACTTTTGCATTCCAGCCCCTTATAATGAAAAGGGCATCTTTTTCGGGTATTAGTTCTAGAAGGTCTTGTAGATCTTCAAAGAACTGTTCAACTTCAGCTTCTTCAGCATTACTAGTCAGAGCATAGACTTGGATTACTGTGGTAGTGAATGGTTTGCCTTGGTAATGAACAGAGACCATTCTGTCATTTTTGAGATTGTATTTAAGTAGTGCATTTCAGACTGTCTTGTTGACTATGATGGCTACTCCATCTCTTCTAAGGGATTCTTGCCCACAATATTAGATATAATGGTCATCTGAATTAAATTCACCTATTCCAGTCCATTTTAGTTCACTGATTCCTAAAATGTAGAGGTTCACACTTACCATCTCCTGTTTGACCACTTCCAATTTGCCTTGATTCACAGACCTAACATTCCAGGTTCCTATGCAATGTTGCTCTTTACAGCATTGGGCCTTCCTTCCATCACCAGTCACATCCACAATTGCATGTTGTTTTTGTTTTGACTCCATATCTTCATTCTTTCTGGAGTTATTTATCCACTGGTCTCCAGGAGCATATTGGGCACCTACTGACCTGGGGAGTTCATCTTTCAGTGTCCTATCTTTTTGCCTTTTCATACTGTTCACATGTATGGATGTGAGAGTTGACTATAAAGAAAGCTGAGTGCAGAAGAATGGATGCTTTTGAACTGCGGTGTTGGAGAAGACTCTTGAGAGCCCCTTGGACTGCAAGGAGATCCAACCAGTCTATTCTAAAGGAAATCAGTCCTGAATATTCATTGGAAGGATTGATGCTGAGGCTAAAGCTCCAATACTTTGGCCACTTGATGCAAAAGACCTCGATGCTGGGAAAGATTGAAGGCGGGAGGAGAAGGGGACGACAGAAGTTGAGATGGTTGGATGGCATCACCGACTCACTGGGCACGAGTTTGAGTAATCTTCGGGAGTTGGTGATGGACAGGGAGGCCTGGCAATCTGTAGTCCATGGGGTCATGAAGAGTCAGACACGACTGAACGACTGAACTGAACTGACCATGTATTTGATTATAGAATATATTTGAATATAAAGCCTGCTTATTCCCAACACACTGATCTTTGGACTGAAATTTAAGAAGAGTTAATTTTGTTCAATTTAGTATTCCAAATATCTAGCAAAACACCTAGTTCACTAGGTAAGGACTTCATATTATTGAGTGCACAATAATGATCTGTATTGTATTCCAAAGACTGTGATACAGACTGATATACAAAGTGAGCAAAACAAACAAAAAATATACTTGCCATTTCAAGATTAAAAAAAAAAAAGGTTTACTTTTCTTCCTTTTATAATGTGAAATTCACCTCTTAACAATACTGCTTTCACTCGTAAATGATAGGGTTTAATAGATCTTTCAAAGACCGTTAAACTTTAAAATTCTATTAACTATTTCATTAGGCAGAGCAATATAAATTCTGACAGAATTTGCATCTGCTTTAAGATTTATTCTAGATATAAAATATTCTAAATAGGAAACAATAAAACTGTTGCTGTTCAGTCGTTCAGCCGTGTCCGACTCTTTTGCAACCCCATGAACCACAGCATGCCAAGTCTCCTTGTCCTTCACTATCTCCATGAGCTTGCTCAAACCCATGTCCATTGAGTTGGTGATGCCATCCAACCATCTCATCCTCTGTTGTCCCCTTCTCCTCCTGCCCTCAATCTTCTCCAGCATCAGGGTCTTCTCAAATGAGTCAGCTCTTCACACCAGGTGGCCAAAGTATTGGAGTTTCAGCTTCGACATCAGTCCTTCCAATGAACACCCAGGACTGATTTCCTTTAGGATGGACTGGTTGAATCTCCTTGCAGTCCAAGGGACTCTCAAGAGTCTTCTCCAACACCACAGTTCAAAAGTATCAATTCTTCAGTGCTCAGCTTTCTTTATAGTCCAACTCTCACATTCATACATGACTACTGGAAAAACCATAGCCTTGACTAGATAGACCTTTATTGAAAAAGTAATGTCTCTGCTTTTTAATATGCTGACTAATTTTACTGTATCAGAAAAAAAAATGTCAATAAGGGTCAATAGTAATACAGATGGTGACATATAAGCTTAATGAATCATATTACCGCACTAGAAGGGATGGAGAAGGAAAAACTAATTTAAGTTACTTTGGAAATCAGTTTTATAATTGTAAATATAAAACTAAAGTCAAAACAAATCAGATAACAGAATACACATAAGAAAGCCACACAAATCTAAAGACAGCTTGGTAAATTTGTGGTTCAAGTAATATGGGTTAAAAATTCAGAAATAAGTTCATTTTTTACCAGTGTTGAAAATCAGTAAATATTTCATGGAAAATTATAACCAGGTTTCTCACTGTCTGAGAAAACAATATTATAATGTAAAACTATGCTTAAATTGCTTCTATGAGGTCTTCTGGATAGTGTATCTAATCGGGTATAAATAATGATAGCACTTGAAATATTTTAGGTAGCATATACTACATGCTAGACTCTTCTTAAAATTTTATAAACATGTGTTCATATTATATAATTTGTAGTTTATGCTTCTCATTAAACTTTTTTTATACCTTCAAGTAATCTGAAATAGCAGAGACCATTTTCGTGTATCTCTTTTGGTTATTTATTTTATTTTTAATCAGCAGATAATTACTTTGCAATATTGTAATGGTTTCTGCTCTACATCAGTCACAGTCAGACACATGCAGGGAACCCAAAGCCAGTGCTCATGCATCCTTTTAACATCAGAGGTGTCCATATATTTTTTTGTCTATCATTTTTAGGAATTTATCATACCTTTACATTATTTACTATATATATACACACTTAAAAGTGAACCATGATATTTGTTAACATGTTATGTTTCAGGCTACCTAGTTTGACTTGGACTTCTGTGAGTTTCCTACTGTAGCACATGATATTAGAAATAAAAATCCTTTCTATAGGAAATACCTTAATGTATTTCTTTATAAAGTGTTGATAAATCAATATACCTGACTTCTGAAAATGTGTGGAATTTTATGACAGTAAATTAATTTCTAAAATATGTATATAAATCCTCAAACATCAAAGGACATTTTTGATACCCAAACGTAACAAAAATTTTCAAGCTAATTGGATAAAGGAAATTAAAGATGTAGTGATGTTGGGTACATTTTTATGTCTTGAAAATCCCAAATTTGGGGCTAAATGCACTAAAAATGGGCCTTCCCAGGTGGCTCAGTAGTAAAGAATCTGCCTTAGGAGACGTGGGTTTGATCTCTGAATCAGGAAGATCCTTAGAGAAGGAAATGATAACTCCTGCAGTATTCTAGCCTGGAAAATCCCACGGACAGAGGAGCCTGGTGGGCTACAACCCATATGGGCACAAAAAGTCGGATAAGACTGAGAAACTGAGCACACACTGAAAATACTTGTAAAGTCTTAATTTTCTCCTCTCATTATGGTTACCAACAAAGGGTTCTAATATATCTAATGAAATACTATTTTGAGACTAATTTTGAGTTGAATTCAAGTACAACAAATTGAAACCTTAGCTCTGCTAGTGTTTCCTGACACTGTAGAAGATACATATTCCCTGGTGTCTAACAACTTGGGATGTGTGACTGAAGAAATCACACTCTTGTCAAAGCATTTAATACCGAGGCTATAGGTCTTCTGTGTATTATCTGATTTGTGAGCACTTCCTTAAATTCTTAATTATTTTCTCTGTAGGAAGATCTGAGGGTTGCAATATCATCCTAAACTTCCAGGACCAATGTTTGGAAGTGTCAGTTAAAGATATGCTTTAAGATATGGTATCTTTAAATGACTTTCTCCCAAGTTGAAAGTTTTTGTTAAGTATTTGGTGAAAAGCCAACTCAAGCCTCTAGGTTATATTTATGTTTGGCAGATTGTGGCTTTCTTTGGAGTTAAGAAATCACAGAGAGCCTAAGGTAAACATGAAAAAGCGTCTTGGAAGCATGGAGATCTTTCTCTGCACATGGGTCATCTCTGAAATGAGAGTCAAGACATAAAGTGAATGATGTTTCTGTAGCTGGCCAAAGTTAGAAGGCTATTGCTACATACTAAGTCTCTGTTTTTCAACAAATGTTATAGAAAAAATTAAATAAAAAAGAAATTAAAACTGTGAAAGGTTAGACTGGGAGTATATAATTCTCATTCAAAACATTCTCATTGTTTTGAATGAATATTCTAAGATTTTTAAAATTTATTTATTTTTTAATTAAAGGATAATTGTTTTACAGAATTTTGTTGTTTTCTGTCAAAAATCAACATGAATCAGCCAGAGATATACATATGCCCCCTCTCTCTCGAACATTCCTTCCATTTCCCTTCTGAACCCACCCCTCTGTGTTGATACAGAACCTCTGATTGAGTTCTGTGAGTCATACAGCAAATTCCCACTGGTTATCTATTTTACATATGGTAATGTAAGTTGCCACGTTTCTCACTCCATACATCTCACCTTCCCCTTCCCTCTCCCCCATGTTCATAAGTCTGTTTTGTATGTCTGTTTCTCCACTGATGCCCTGGAAATAAATTCATCAGTACCACCTTTCTAGAGTCCATATATATGCATTAGCATACAATATTTCTCTTTCTCTTTCTGACTTACTTCACTCTGTGTAATAGGCTCTAGGTTCATCCAACTCATTAGAACTGATTCAAATACATTCCTTTTCATGGCTGAGTAATATTCCATTGTGTATATGTACCGCTGTTTCTTTATCCATTCATCTCTCAGTGGATATCTAGGTTGTATCCATGTTCTAGCTATTGTAAGTAGTGCTGTAGTGAACATTGGGGTACATGTGTCTTTTTCAATTTTGTTTTCCTCAGGGTAAATGCCTAGGAGTGGGATTGCTGGGTCATGTTGTGGTTTTACTCCTAGTTTTTTTAAGGAATCCCTACAACATCTTTAGTGGCTGTATCAATTTACATTCCTAGGAATAGTGCAAGAAATTTCCATTTTCTCTACAGCCTCTCCAACATTTATTGTTTGTAGACATTTTGATGATGGACATTCTGACCAGTGTGAAGTGATATCTCATTGTAATTTTGATTTGCATTTCTCTAACAATGAGAAATGTTCAGCATCGCCACATAAGTTTGTTAGCCATCTGTATGTCTTATTTAGAGAAATGTCTGTTTAGGTCTCTTTCCCATTTTTTGACTGGATTATTTGTTTTTCTGATATTGACTTGTGTGAGCTGCTTGTATGTTTTGGAAAATAATCCATTGTCAGTTGTTTCATTTGCTATTATTTTCTCTCATTCTGAAGGCTGTCTTTTCACCTTGCTTATAGTTTCCTTTGCTGTGAAAAAGCTTTTAAATTTAATTAGGTCTCACTTGTTTATTTTTGTTTTCGTTTCCATTACTCTAAGAGGTTCATAGAGGATCTTGCTTTGATTTAGCTCATCACATGTTCTGCCTATTTTTTTTCTCTAAGAGTTTTATAGATTCTGGTCTTACATTTAGGTCTTAGATCCATTTTGAGTTTATCTTTCTGTATGGTGTTGCTGCTGCTGCTGCTGCTGCTGTTGCTGTTGCTTCAGTCATGTCTGACTCCTGTCTCTTATACACATCTAAAGTAAATGTACTTTTTTTCNTTTTCTCTAAGAGTTTTATAGATTCTGGTCTTACATTTAGGTCTTAGATCCATTTTGAGTTTATCTTTCTGTATGGTGTTGCTGCTGCTGCTGCTGCTGCTGTTGCTGTTGCTTCAGTCATGTCTGACTCTGTGCGACCCCATAGATGGCAGCCACCAGGGTCCCCCATCCCTGGGATTCCCCAGGCAAGAACACTGGAGTGGGTTGCCATTTCCTTCTCCAATGCATGAAAGTGACAAGTGAAAGTGAAGTCGCTCAGTCAGGCCCTACTCTTAGAGACCCCATGGACTGCAGCCTACCAAACTCCTCTGCCCATGGGATTTTTCCAGGCAAGAGTACAAGAGTGGGTTGCCATTGCCTTCTCCATATGGTGTTAGGAAGTGTTTTAATTTCATTCTTTTACATGTAGCTGTCCACTTTTCCCAGCACCATTTGTTGAAGAAGCTGTCTTTGCCCCATTGTATATTCTTGTCTGCTTTGTCAAAAACAAGGTACACATAGGTGCATGGGTTTATTTCTGAGCTTTCTCCTTGTTCCATTGGTTTATATTTCTGTTTTTATGCCAGTACCATACTGTCTTCATGACTGTAGCATTGTAGTATAATCTGAAAACAGGAACGTTGATTCCTCTGGCTCCATTCTTTTTTTCTCAAGGGTGCTTTGACTGTTAGGGGTATTTTGTGTTTCCATATGAACTGTGAAATTTTTGGTTCTAGTTCTGTGAAAAATTCCATTGATAACTTGACAGGGATCACACTGACTCTGTAGATTGCATATGTAGCATAGTCATTTTCACAATTTTGATTCTTCTTTCCTAGGAACATGGACGATCTGTTCATCTGTTTATGTCATCTTTGATTTCTTTCATCAGTGTCTTGTAATTTTCTGTATACAGTTCTTTTGTCTCCTTCAGTTCAGTTCAGTTCAGTTCACTAGCTCAGTAGTGTCTGACTCTTTGCGACCCCATTAATTGCAGCACACCAGGCCTCCCTGTCTATAACCAATTCCCTGAGTTTACTCTAACTCATGTCCATCGAGTCGGTGATGCCATCCAACCATCTCAACCTCTGTTGTCCCCTTCTCCTCTTGCCCCCAATCCCTCCTAGCATCAGAGTCTTTTCTAATGAGTCAACTCTTCGCATGAGGTGGCCAAAGTACTGGAGTTTCAGCTTTAGCATAAGTCCTTCCAATGAACACCCAGGACTGATCTCCTTTAGAATGGACTGGTTGGATCTCCTTGCAGACCAAGGGACTCTCAAGAGTCTGCTCCAACACCACAGTTCAAAAGCATCAATTCTTCAGTGCTCAGCTTTCTTCACAGTCCAACTCTCACATCCACACAAGACCACTGGAAAAACCATTGCCTTGACTAGATGGAACATTGTTGGTAAAGTAATGTCTCTACTTTTGAATATGCTATCTAGGTTGGTAATAACTTTCCTTCTAAGAAGTAAACCTCTTTTAATTTCATGGCTGCAGTCACCATTTGCAGTGATTTTGGAGCCCAGAAAAATAAAGTCAGCCACTGTTTCCCCATCTATTTCCCAAGAAGTGATGGGACCAGATGCCATGATCCTAGTTTGCTGAATACTGAGCTTTAAGCCAACTTTTTCATTCTCCTCTTTCACTTTCATCAAGAGGCCCTTTAGTTCTTCTCCACTTTCTGCCAGAAGGGTGGTGTCATCTGCATCTCTGAGGTTATTGATATTTCTCCCAGCAATCTTGATTTCAGCTTGTGCTTCCTCCAGCCCAGAGTTTCTTATGATGTTCTGCATACAAGTTAAATAAGCAGGGTGACAATATACAGTCTTGACATACTCGTTTCCCTATTTGGAACCAGTCTGTTTAGCTCTAGTAATTTTCTGATATTTTCTTTAGGGTTTTCTATGTATAGTATTATGCCATCNGGTGGTGTCATCTGCATCTCTGAGGTTATTGATATTTCTCCCAGCAATCTTGATTTCAGCTTGTGCTTCCTCCAGCCCAGAGTTTCTTATGATGTTCTGCATACAAGTTAAATAAGCAGGGTGACAATATACAGTCTTGACATACTCGTTTCCCTATTTGGAACCAGTCTGTTTAGCTCTAGTAATTTTCTGATATTTTCTTTAGGGTTTTCTATGTATAGTATTATGCCATCTGCAAACATTGAGAGCTTCACTTCTTCTGTTCCAATCTAAATTTCTTTTATTTCTTTTTCTTCTCTGATTGCCTTATCTGGGACTTTCAAAACTATGTTTAATAATACTGGTGAGAGTGGACTCCTTGTCTTGTTCCTGATCTTAGAGGGAATGTTTTCAGTTTTTCACCATTGAGAATAATAATTGCTGTGGGTTTATCATATAAGACCTTTACTATGTTGAGGTAGGCTCTTTTTATGCCCACATTTTGAAGAGTTTTAATCATAACTGGGTCCTGAATTTTGTCAAGGTTTTTTCTGCATCTATTGAGATTATCATATGGTTTTTATCTTTCAATTTGTTAATATGGTATATTACATTGATTGATTTGCATATATTAAAGAATCCTTGCATCCTTGGAACAAACACAACTTGATCATTGTGTATGAGGTTCTTAATATGTTGTTGAATTCTGCTAGAATTTTGCTGAGGATTTTTGCATCTATGTTCACTAGTGATATTGACCTGTAGTTTTCTATTTTTGTGATGCCTTTTCTGCTTTTGATGTCAGGGTGATGGTGGCCTTGTAGAATGAGTTTGGAATTTTTCCTTCCTCTGTAATTTTTTGCAAGAGTTTTAAAAGGATAGGCATTAGTTCTTCCCTAAATGTTTGAAAGAATTCACTTGTTAAGCTATTTTGTTTTGAGCTTTTGTTTTGGGGGAGGTTTTTTTTTTATCAGTTTTAATTTCAGTGCTTGTAATTTGGTTGTTTATAATTTTTAAATATTCTTGGTTCAGTCTTGGAAGATTGAACTTCTCTAAGAATTTGTCCATTTCTTCCAGGTTGTCCATTTTATTGCCAAATAGTTGCTCATGTGAATCTCTTATAATCCTTTGTATTCTCATTATGTACTGTGCATATAAGTTAAATAAGCAGGGTGACAACATTCAGCCTTGACCTACTCCTTTCCAGATTTGGAACCAGTCTTTGTTCCATGTCCAGTTATAACTGTTGCTTCCTGACCTGCATACAGATTTCTCAAGACAGAATTAACTCTCAAAAGATAATTAATTAATCTTTCAATAGTCATTAAATTTTACTATTGTTTCTTTAATTTCTTTTTCACTTATTTCTGCTCTGACCTTCATGGTTTCTTTCTTTCTGATGATTTATTGTTCTTCTTCTTTTTCCTTTTGTTTTAGTGTAAAGTTATGTTGTCTATTCAATAGTTTTATTGTTTATTGAGGTAGAACATACTGCTATAAACTTCCTCTTAGAACTGATTTTTCTGTAGCCCATAGATTTTTAATTGCCATGCTTTCATTGTTATTTGTTTCTAGGAATTTTGTTTTTATTTCCCTTTTGATTTCTTCCATAATCTGTTCATTATTTAGAAATGTATTATCTAGTTTCCATGTGTTTGTGGTTTTTTGCAGGTGTTCTTCTTCTTCTTTTTTTTTTTAATCTTCTTGTAATTGATATCTAGTCTCAGCATTGTGGTCAGAAAAGATACTTGATACAATTTCAATTTTCTTAAATTTACTAAGGTTTTATTTGTGAACCAAGAGGTAGTCTATCCTAGAGAATGTTGCAAGTGCACTTGAGAATAAGTTGCATTCTTCTGAATTTGGATGGAATGTCCTGAATATATCAATGAGATCCCTCTTGCATGGTGTAGCATTTGAAACTCATATTTCTTTATTTTCTGTTTTGATGATCTCTTCATTGTAAGTGGGGCGTTAAAGTCTCTTACTGTTATGTTACTGTCAATTTCTCCTTTTATATCTGTTCATGTTTGTCTTACATATTGAGATGCTTCTATATTGGTTGCATAGATATTTACAATTGTTATGTCTTCCTCTTGGGTTGATCCCTTGATCATTATGTAGTGCCCTTTATCTCGTGTAATCTTCCTTAAGGTCAGTTTTGTCTGATATTAGCATTCTCCAGCTTTCTTTTGATTTCCATTTGCATAGAATATATTTTCCTNCTCATCAGATGAATTTGGCCTTCAGCTCTCCTGCCTTCTTCTAGATCTACTGGTTTTACTGTTAGGCAAGATCCACGTTTTTAGCTCCATGACAAAGGGCCTTGGCTTCTGCAGTACAGTCACACCACCAAGGCCAGAGGGAAGAGCTGATGTGCGTTTCACTCCATCTTGGTGAGCTCGTGGGCTCCTATTTATTCTTCCTTTCCCTCTCTTTCTGCCTGCCTGCCCCATGGACTCCTAGCTCCAACAGCAGCTATAAAGATACTTGGAAAAAATCTGCTTAACCAGGTTTCACAGTTGCATGAAGTCAAATCCCCATAGGTCTGTCTGCCTGCCTGTCTATTAGTGATCCTAGTGTTTCTGCTACTTTGACTGTTTGAAATAGAGATGAGAGCCCTATGAATCTCCTAAAACTGAATTCCCTTAAGAATGCTGCCTGCAGACTTGAAGAGTACACTCATGGCTAGGCACACTCAAACATATTTTTCCATTTTCAGTTCTGGGAAATGGCCCCCTTCCCTTACAGAGGCCACATGTCTAGGAAGTCATATTGGCCTCTTCTAGCTACCTTTAAGTATCTTCATGTTGAAAAGGCCTCTTCTAGCTACCTTTAAGTGTCTCTTCTACTGCATATGTTTTCCTCCTTTGAATTCTCATCTACACTTGAATCTTTGGGAAATTTGAGACTGTCTCATCCTGAGTCATCCTAAGCCTAATAGACCAACCTCTCTGCAGGAGCCAGGAGGGTGGGAGACTTCAAGGAAAGGGCCCCGCTGGGAAGTCAAGTCAGCAGTCTCTGATTACAGCCCCTCCGGTGAGGGCAGACAGATGAAGGAAGAAGCGTAATTTGTTTTTTCTGACTGTAGTGTGGGAGCATCATCTTCCTGTCGCTCAGTCAAAGATCAGAGAATATTCCAAACAGGAAGCCAGCTTGGCCAGCTGTTCCTCCTGCCCCCTGCTGACTGCTGGTCGCTGGCTGGGAGCTGAAACCTGACACCCCCTTCTCTAATTCCAGGCAGCAGAAACCTGGCCCTTCCTATTCCCACTGCAAAAGACAGAGCCTGGAAACCCTGGTACCTCTGACTAATCTACCCCGTCTCTTGCCATAGGATGCTTAGTGTGTATTACATTTTGAGGTTTGATGGGTAGGTCAATCGGGGAAGGCAATGGCACCCCACCCCAGTACTCTTGCCTGGAAAATCCAATGGACGGAGTAGCCTGGTGGGCTGCAGTCCATGGGGTCACTAACAGTCGGACAGACTGAGCGACTTCACTTTCACTTTTCTCTTTCATGCATTGGAGAAGGAAATGGCAACCCACTCCAGTATTCTTGCCTGGAGAATCCCAGGGATGGGGGAGCCTGGTGGGCTGCTGTCTATGGGGTCACACAGAGTTGGACACGACTGAAGTGACTTAGCAGCAGCAGCAGCAGGGTAGGTCAATGCCTCTTGATAATTTCTCAGTACAAAATAATGACAGCTTGAATGAAATCCAAACATTACTATTTATTTTCCATATACTATTTCCCCTAATATATGACCTATTTATTGTTTTATACCAGCTCATTACTTCCCCTAGTTGAAACTGGTAGCAAAAGCAGAAGGGGTGAAATACCACCAAGGGGGCTATTCCTTCCACGTTCATAGCAGGTGGCTCCATTAGGCCATTCCTCAGAGCCACATCCAGGTGTATCAAATTAGTTAAAAGGGCCATGGGTTCATTTGCTTGTGATCTGCATATGGTTTCTGAGAACCTAGATGAACAGTGTCTGCCTGGCACGTTTCAGGCAATTTCAGATTTAAATTGTGTTGCTACTTCTTCAGTGTTTCCTTTATTGTCCTTTCCTTCTATTTCCTACCTGTTTGTTGTTCAGTCTCAGAGTTGTGTCTGACTCTTTGTGACCTCATGGACTGCAGCACACCAGGCTCCTCTCTCGTCCACTCTCTCCAGGAGTTTGCTCAAATTCATGTCCATTGAGCCTGTGATGCTATCTAACCATCTCATCCTCTGCTGCCCTCTTCTCTTTTTGACCTCAGGGACTTTTCCAATGGGTCAGCTCTCTGTATCAGGTGTCCAAAGTATAAGAACGTCAGCATTGGTCCTTCTGATACATATTCAGGGTTGATCTCCTTTAGGGTTGACTGATTTGATCTCCTTGCAGTCAAGGGACTATCAAGAGTCTTCTCCAACACCAGTTCAATAACATTAATTCTTCGGTACTCCAAAGAATTAAATTCTTCTTTAAGTAAATTAAATTATTCATTATGGTCCAACTCCCACACCTGTACATGACTACTGGAAAAACCATAGCTTTGACTATAGGCATTTTGTTAGCAAAGTGATGTCTCTGCTTTTTAATATGCTGACTAGTTTTGTCATAGCTTTCCTTCCAAGGGGCAAGTGTTCTTTTAATTTCATGGCTGTAGTCACCATCCATAGGGATTTTGGAGCCCATGAAAATCAAGTCTGTCACTGCTTCCACGTTTTCCCCTCCTATTTGCTGTGAAGTGATGGGACTAGATGCTATGATCTTAGTTTTTTTTTAATGTTGAGTTTCAAGTCAGCTTTTCTATGATATCGGGCTTCTTACCAGAATGCATATAATCATATACATAGAAGAACGTTTAAGAGGTGGAGGAAAGAGGAGAGAGCTATGTGGGAAGAATTTCTGTGCTGCTGGGCCAAGGGGTCTATTAATTAGAAGTCTTAGGCTGAGAAGGGAATTTTGAGATACAAGGAGCCTATTCTTGAATGGTTTTCCCACCTAAAAGATCAAAATGGTGAAAGTTGTATTGCTGCTGCTGCTGATACTGGTGACATTAGTAACTAATCATTTAAGTCTAACATGCCATGAAGTTCCCCTATGGTTTCTCCAGGCTCAAAAGCTACCCATTCAAGAGCCACCCATTTGATTTATACATTAGTGTAATGCTGGTATAAGTCACTGATCCAAAACTTTGTGGAAAATCAGTGAAGTCTATTGGTGCTGTGTATTGCTAAGTGAACCAACATTCTACATCCAAGGGACTCCTCTCCTAGTATCCCTTAAGGAAAACCAGTCACCTCCCCCAACTCCGCCCACCCCTACTCACCTGTCCTTACTTTTCCATCTATTCCCCCTTGCTGTCATTGGATTCAGGGTCTATTAGGAGGTTTATTTTCATTGCCAACAGCCTGCAGGCTTAAAAATATAAGCTCAATCTTTCCTTTGGCTGAGTTAAAAGAACATCTGATTTCCTTAGGGACTTGATACCATTTTCTCTAACTTTTCCCTGTCTTTTCCCTCTCTCTACCTCTGTCTTTTCTACATCTGTCTTTCCACTCTCCATCTGTATTCTGCAGAGAATCACACAAAGCTTAGTCCTAGCAGAGAGGCGTTGGTGGCGGCAGCAGAGGGCGGGGAGTGGGAAGCAGTGCGTGTCACTGAGGAAGCTGGAGCCATGTAATGACGGGCACAGAATCCTGCGATGACACACTCGGTAAAACCTGCCCTGCTGTAGCTGGATTCCACGCCAAGAGGATTAAGCAGGTTCTGTTAAGACCCTTAAAGAAGCAGTGAGTGGCAGCCGTTACTGGGGCTGTAGGAGATTTGTCAGAGTAAAGTGAAACTAGGCAGCGCCCTGATCGGAAGGAGGAGAAGGCCTTTATCCAGATCTGCAGCAAGGCCCAGAGCATGGGGGGACATGAGAGCCAGTACGCCAGGGTGCTGGGTCCACTGGCCTGCCGTTCAGCACCAGAGTGAAGCAGGCCTTAGAGCAGACCCCAGCGAATATGCAAAACAGCCTTTTTGTTTTTCTTCTCTTCCACGTGTGTTTCCTTGTTTTCTCTCCAAGGAGCTCAAAGGGCTTTTTACCTCCCACGGTTTCAATTGATCTGGTATGTAATACCACACCTTGTGCTGAGAATGAGTGTGGTAGATACCAGACATCCTGGATCATGATCAAAAAGCCGGTGTTTAGTCCCCGTGAATTCATCGCTCATCCCGGCCAAGCCTATGGCCTCTTAGAGGAGTAGACATGACTGGCAATCTCAGTTTATTGATGGGCAAAATTACCAATGGGCAAAAGGGCCATTTGCAGAGTTTCTCACTAGGTGGTAAAGAGTCTGCCTGCAATGCAGGCAGAGACCTGGGTTCCATCCCTCGGTCGTGAGATCCCCTGGAGAAGGGAATGGCTTCCCACTTCAGTATTCCTGCCTGGAGAATTCCATGGACAGAGGAGCCTGGCAGGCTAGTCTATGGTCGCAAAGAGTCAGAGGTGACTGAGTAACTAACACTTTCACTAGTAGGGGCTTCTTTTATGGCATGGGGAGAGACCTGTTATATAGCCCCATGATTATGCATTTTGCATAGTAAATTTTTTTAAACTACAGTTGGTTAAGATCACTCTCTTTTATCTTCAGGTTCCACAGTATCTCACTTCCCTTTGTGTTGGGAGATGTTGAAATGCCTTGGGCAATTTGGAATCCAGTTAAGGAGAAGAAATGAGACATGTAGTCTGGGTATAGTGACTTTGTTAATATAGGTCACTGTCATTTCCGTGCACAGTTAAGTTATTGCCAGCTGCCCCAGTGTAGGAATGGCTTCTGGGAATGTTTCTACATCCTAGTGTGCCCATAAACCAGCGTCCAAAGTTGTAGGGCTGGAAGTTATAACAGGAAGGTGTGCTGTGATGTCTGTTACTGGATGGATGTGGCTAGTAGGATAGAAACAAGATTTGAGATATACGGAGTTACAAGCTTTCCAATAAAAAATTCTTAAATCATACAGCTCACATGAAAGAAACTTGACAGGAACTCTCCCAGATTTGTCAACAACTCTAAAAATTTACATGTCATTGCTAATTACAAGTTATGAAGCCAAAAGAAACTTCTCTAAATTATCAATAATAAAAAACAAATGCTCATCAATTATGTAGAGGAATGACTAAATTATGCTTCTGTTCTCTCTATTGAAACTATTATAACTGCCATCTGAGGAGGTGATTATGCATTTAATAATGTATGGGAAATGAAGCAATGGAGAGATTTGTCAGACAATTAATAAAAGTACTAGATTATTTTTAAAAGTTAAAAAAGTGGGTGTTTGTGATACATGTCAGCTTTTTAAAAATATGTGATTTATTGTGATGTATTTTCTCATTCTAAACAAACATTCGCTTTTCCACTTAACTCTGAGTTTGTCAACTTGTATTCTTTTCTGAGAGAGCGATTCCTAAATTATATAAGCTTCAGGCTACAAATCCTAGATCTACCCCTGGGTGTTTGACTTGTCTCTGGGAATCCAGGTTCCTGGTAGCTCTTGCTTTTCTGCTATCTGCCTGACTATTAAGTCTGGAGCTTAAGCTACAGGCAGATCCAATGAATGAATCCTCCCAATCACTTGTTAAACTCTCATGCCTAGAACTAACATGCCCTGGACTGCCCTGCCTTTCTTAAGACTATGTTTTTCTCCAGGGTTACAACCTGTGAGACTTAATGGAAAGATCCCTGATTGTAGTTGAAAGTTGGACATGATCTAATTGTGTGCATTTGGTCAAGCCAGTACATCTTTATGGACCCCCAGTTTCCTCATGTCTCATCTGAGCATAACTATGATGGCCTACTCTCTGCCACAGGGTTATGGCAGGTACTATTGGGATTAAAGGAGAAGTGAAAGTTGTCTGAAAAGTACAGAGTGCTTTGCAAACAAAAGGGGTTATGTTTTATTTATAAAGCCAAAGCAACCATCTTTCAAACCTGAGCCTTTAGGTGCTTACACTTGCTTTCAGTGTGAGTCAGTATTTTCTACATTTGTCTTTCTGGCAATCACAACCACTTTGTGTTTTATAGGTCTGGTGCAAAAACCCTTGGCATTTTGACTGTAGCACATGTGATGGGGCAGGCAACCATATCTCTTAGATGTCAGAGGTTATTAGAGGATTTGGAATATAAGAGGGGGCTTAATTCAACCCACATTCTCAGGAGCTGCTCCTTTGAGGTGAGTTCCTCCTCTGTGCACAGAATCCTCTGATGCTTCTAATTTACTTGAAAGTATCTTGTCTCTCCTTAGAAATGTCACCTAGCCCTTTTCCAAGTGCATTTCCAGGCAATCAGGATCAATATATCATTTAGGTTAAGCATATGAGATAGCAATTGACAGCGCAAATGAGCTTACACTTTGACCCTCAGCATCATTCTGATATTAAGAGCTGCTAAAACCCATTCATATCTATGAGCAGAGATCAATGACCTAGAAAGACAATGTCTTGAGAACAGGTATAGCCTAGAGTAGAGTTTATCACAGCTGGCCTCTAGGTTCAAGCTGGTCAGAGGCCTCAGAATTCAAAGTCAATTCCAATTAAATAGTTACTTGCTGGGTCCTGTTTTGTTCCAGACATTGTGTTGCCATGAGATATAAGGAAGATCAAGCTTGTGCCTTCCCATAATGAGCTTACAGTATAGTAGGGGGTTAACATACATACACAATGTGCTCGTGTCTGTCAGACTAGGGCTGTAACAGCAGCAGAAAAAATAAAAACTTCCAAGATCCAACGAAGGAGAGATAATATCCTATCTATTTGGCCTTCATTTTTCTTTATTTGAACAGTGGGACAAGCCTGAGTAAAAATAGACTTAGCTTGAGAAATTGCGTTAACCCTTTCACCAGCTTAGTCCAGAAACAACACTTATCAAGCACTTCTGTCCCATAATATATTAATCACAGCACTGGGCCCTGCTTAGATTAAAGAATATTCACTCTCTTATGAATAGAAAGAGCCTTAGTTTTCTAAGGTTGTGCACAAGAATTTGACTGAACTATAAAAGGGCACAAGGGAACTTTTATGGGTGATGGGGATTTTCTAAAACTAGATTGTAGAGATGGTTGCCTAAGTCTCTAATTTTAATAAAATCATGGACATGTACAATTAGAAAAAGAATATTCACTCTCTGACTTCAAGAAGAACATGGTCTGATACTATAATCTTTCATTCACAAAGACAGTACTGGGGGCTGTCAGGAGTAGGACGTGTGTTGTAATAGGGAGCATTTGTACTCATCCATGGCCACTTTCCCACCCATTTCTTGGTGGCCCCTTACTCTTGGTTGCAGGACAGTGAAACAGCCTTATGGGGTGTGTCTGTGGACGTAGACCGCTGTGACCTGGCTCCAATGGGAACTAAACACACAACCTTGCCTTCATTTGTTGTGGCCCAGCCACCTGTCAAACCACAGCTTCCTGTACTGTTCTGCCATTTTGGGGGCTTTAGTCCTTACAAGTTGAGGGGTGGCAGAATGTATAAACACTGATAAGATGTAGAGGGAAGAATCATGGACTTGGAGTTCAGAGACCTGGGTTCTAATCCCATCTCAGCCTGTTCTTGCCCTCCCTTGACTCTGCCTACATACTTTCAGTCCAGTTGGTATGTTTGTTTCTAGATGTTATTACCTTTACCTGAAGGTTGAAGGCTGCGAGCTCTCTTAGAATGAGTCAATCCCAAGAGTTCTTGTGAACCTGGGGCAGGTGGCCTCACTAATGGTTCTTTTCTTGTTCCCAGGGCTGAGCCTCCTCTATTCTCCTTCCTGTTTGGCTCTGCTCCCTCAGCGTTTATTCTTGTAAATCTCCTCTTAGATGCCTGATCATCTGGCCCTCTGGCAGCTCCAGTGTCTCTCATTATTTATGTGGACATTGCACCCTGCTAGGATCCTGGTTTCCCTGATGCCCGGATTTTCTGTGAGTTTATGCTTTCAGGCAACTCTTTCCATGTGAAGCATGGAATGAGATAAGCATCCTGAGAGAGAAAATCCTGAAATTTACTGAGACCAAGGGGCACTAGATTTGTTGTTCAGTCAGGAAGTTGTGTCTGACTCTGCAGCACCATGGACTGTAGCACGCCAGACTCCTCTGTCTTCCAGTATCTCCTGGAGTTTGCTCTGATTCATGTCCATTGAGTTGGTGATACTATCTAGCCATCTCATTCTCTATCATCCCCTTTTCCTTTTGCCTTCACTCTTTTGAGCGTCAGGATCTTTTCCACTGAGTCAGCTCTTTGTATCAGGTAGCCGAAGTATTGGAGCTACAACTTCAACATCAGTCCTTCCAATGAATATTTAGAGTTGATTTCCTTTAGAATTGACTGGTTTGATCTCCTTGCTGTCCAAGGGACTCTCAAAGGTCTTCTCCAGCACCACAATTTGAAAGCATCAATTTTTCAGCACCCGGTCGTCTTTATGGTCCAGCTCTCACATCTGTACATAACTACAGGAAAAACCATAGCTTTGACTATATGGACCTTTGTCAGCAAAGTGATGCCTCCATTTTTGAATATGCTGTCTAAGTTGGTCATAGCTTTCCTTCCAAGGAGCAAGCGTCTTAATTTCATGGCTGCAGTCACCATCTGCAGTGATATTGGAGCCCAAGAAAATAAGATCTGTCACTGCTCCCACTTTTCCCCTTCTATTTGCTATGAAGTGACGGGACTAGATCCTATGATCTTAGTTTTTTGAATGCTGAGTTTTAAGCCATCTTTTTAACTCTCCTCTTTCACCTTCATCAAGAGGCTCTTTAGTTCCTCTTCACTTTCTGCCATTAGAGTAGTATCATCTGCATATCTGAGATTGTTGATATTTCTCCCAGTAGTCTTGATTCCAGCTTGGGATTCATCCAGCCTGGCATTTCACATGATGTACTAACTCTCCAGGAAAGTTAAATAAGCAGGGTGACAAGATACAACCTTGATGTACTCCTTTCCCTATTTTGAACCAGTCTGTTGTTCAGTGTTCAGTTCTAACTGTGGCTTCATTACTTGCATTCAGGTTTCTCAGGAGACAGGTAAGGTGGTCTGGTACTCTCATCTAAGAATCTTCCACAGGTTTTTGTGATTCACACAGTCAAAGGCTTTAGCACAGTCAATGAAGCTGAAGTAGATGTTTTTCTGGAACTCCTTTGCTTTCTCCATGATCCAACAAATGTTGGCAGTTTAATATCTGGCTCCTCTGCCTCTTGGAAATCTGACTTGTACCTGTGGAAGTTCTGGATTCAAGCTAGCTAAAGCCTAGCTTGAAGGATTTTGAGCATAACCTTGCTAGCATGTGAAATGAGCACAATTCTATGGTAGTTTGAACATTCTTTGGCATTGCCCTTTTTTGGTATGGGAATGAAAACTGACTTTTCCAGTCCTGTGGCCACTGCTGAATTTTCCAAATTTGCTGACATATTGAGTGAGGCACTTTCACAGCATCATCTTCTAGAATTTTAAATAGCTCAGCTGGAATTCAGTCATCTCCAGTAGTTTTGTTGATAAATACTAGAATAGGTACTAGTTAAAGGATCTAAGGAGTGGAAAGCTCTTAGCATATTCTTTCAAGTAGTGTAATCTCAGTAAGTCCTGTTATTATTTTTTTTTGATTTTTTTTTGTATTTATTTATTTTTTTACACGAACTCCCAAACATGAACCCCCCTCCCACCTCCCACCCCACATCAATATACAGCCTTGATGTACTCCTTTTCCTATTTGGAACCAGTCTATTGTTCCATGTCCAGTTCTAACTGTTACTTCCTGACCTGCATACAGATTTCTCAAGAGGCAGGTTAGGTGGTCTGGTATTCCCATCTCTTTCAGAATTTTCCACAGTTTATTGTGATCCACACAGTCAAAGGCTTTGGCATAGTCAATAAAGCAGAAATAGATGTTTTTCTGGAACTCTCTTGCTTTTTCCATGATCCAGCGGATGTTGGCAATTTGATCTCTGGTTCCTCTGCCTGTTCTAAAACCAGCTTGAACATCAGGGAGTTCACGGTTCACATATTGCTGAAGCCTGGCTTGGAGAATTTTGAGCATTACTTTACTAGCGTGTGAGATGAGTGCAATTGTGCGGTAGTTTGAGCATTCTTTGGCATTGCCTTTCTTTGGAATTGTAATGAAAACTGACCTTTTCCAGTCCTGTGGCCACTGCTGAGTTTTCCAAATTTGCTGGCATATTGAGTGCAGCACTTTCACAGCATCATCTTCCAGGATTTGAAACAGCTCAACGGGAATTCCATCACCTCCACTAGCTTTGTTCTTAGTGATGCTTTCTAAGGCCCACTTGACTTCACATTCCAAGATGTCTGGCTCTAGATTAGTGATCACATATTATTTAATCTGCACAACAATTTTAAGAAATAGGTGCTGCTTTATTCTAAGACCCTTTTCACCCTCTAGCATCCTTTATGTTTCGCCTATTTTATTCATTGTCTCTTCCAACTAGGCTGCACTCTTCATGCAGTTTGGTTCATTTCTCCCCCACCCCTAGAATAGCATCTCACACATAGAAGTTGCTCAGTATAGGCATGGTGCTAGTGGTAAACAGCCCACCTGCCAGTACAGGAGACATAAGAGACATGGGTTAGATCCCTGGTTTGGGAAAATCCCCTGGAGGAGGGCATGGCAACCCACTCCAGTATTCTTGCCTGGAGAAGCCCAAGGACAGAGGAGCCTGGCAGGCTGCAGTTCATAGCGTTGCATGACTGAAGTGACTTAGCATGCATACACACATGCATTTGCCAAACAAATGGGTACCTAGACGAGACAATCAAGAATTAGTAAGATCAAATAATTTGCTCTAGGTTACCCAGATGATAAACACTATAATCAAAACCCAAATTCTGTGCACCTGACTCTAAAGCTCTTCCTCACCTTGTTGTACCTGCTCCCTGTTATTTTTGATGCACCCTAAACCCATTGCTGGGTCCCCAAGGTGGCTTGGTGGTTAAGAATTTGTCTGCAATGCAGGAGAGGCAAGAGATGCGGGTTCAATCCCTGGGTCAGGGAGATCTGCTGGAGAAGAAAAGGCAACCCACTCCAGTTCTCTTGCCTGGAAAACCCCGTGGACAGAGGAGCCTGGTGGGCTACAGTCCATGGGGTCACAAAGGAGTCCTATAGGACTTAGCGACCAAACAACAAAAGCAAAGCCCATTGCTATAGGCTTAGGTAGGGCATGTTTTCACTCAGCTGAGTCCTTTGCTGGTGAGGACAAAGTGCTGTGGGTACCGCCTGGGTACTTGCATGTTAGTTATCTATGATCTCTGGGAGGTCACAGGAGAGCTGACTGATGAGCCAGCCCCAAGGCATCCCATGCCATCTGCTCTCCCAGATAAGTCAGGTGGAGATGCTTCTAGAGATCATTTACCCCAATATGCCTGGGTCAGCAGGCCAGCTCAGAGTGAAGTTTTCTGTACAATGCCCATATCTGTTTCTTTATGAGGATTGTCACCTACTGAGCCCCAGGAGAGGATTGGTTTATTTATTGTTGTTTTTGGCTCCCAAGGAAAATCTTGTAAGATAACATGTTTGAGTTGGAGGATCTGGGATCTCCAGGGGCAACAGTCAGGCAAGGCTCCCAAGCTGCAGACTCCATGGGCAGAGAGCATCCTACTTTCCCTATTAGAGACAGCAGTAGGTGCTGACAGCAGTCCTTCTGACGACCAATATGCACTGCCTTAAAATACCATCAGAGACTCAGGATGGTGGCTTTGGCAGAACAGAGAAAAATAAGATCAACTGGTTTTCTAAAGATAAGTTCTTGAGTCAGAATTAGCATCTCTGAATCTCCTGACATAAAGATGAGATGTACATCCAGAGCTAGGTGACCCTTATTGAGTGAGGCAGTCACATCCTGCCACACCACAACCTTGGACCAAGGGTGTAGAAGATTGACACTGATTGATCCCCACCCAACCTCATAGGTGTAAAGTGCAAGTGATCACACCTGCCACTTAATACATTCCCAAATGTCCTTGAACATAACCAGGCCCAATGGGCATGAGGCCAGAAATGAGATTCAAGTTGAAAATAAAATGTGCTTCCTTTCCTGAGATAGTTATTACCAGGAAAAGACAGAAGAAGGGGGTATTATTTTATGCCAGCAAACTGAAACTTCCCAGTTCTGGTTATTTTACTTAGCTTATTCTGAGATGGAAGCCACGATTTATGCAAAGTCAACATCAGAGGATTACCTAGACTTTCATCATGTAATCCAGACAGGATCTCTTCTAATTGGTTCACTATATATCTACAGTGGCCCCAAATGAAATGCTCAATTTTTAATGGCTTTATCCAACGAAAAATAAGATCTATTGTTCCTATTATGTCACTTAAAAGCCTTTCAAATTATCCTTGTGGGAAATTTTTGTGTCTAACTGGCTTCATGAATTTCAAGAAAGGACTTCCATATTCCTGTAACCCAGTCTAAAATGGAGTTTCCTGTGGCTTAATGTATTGATGAAGGGGTTAATTTTTAGGGGCCTTCTATAATAAATTATAAATAAGGAAGCAGGAGCAAGCAAACAAATCCTCTCAGATTTAGGATGATCAGTGACTCATACCTTCCCTTCAGCTCATGAGTTCATTTTGTAACAAAGAATTGAGGAATTTTCTGCTTGAGGTACATACATCACAACAATCTCCAAACCCAAATGAGGGCCCGGCTCCATCAGGAAAAACAAATGTCCAAGCTGTTTCAGACTATAATTTATTTCTGTTCCAGGAGTTCATCACATGATCTGCCACCAACGGCTCATTTTCTGAAAATAATTTCTCTAGATATCCATGGGTTTCTAGCTCTCATCAAACAGAACAGTAAAGAATAGTCATCACCTTACATATTTTATCCCACTGTCCACAAATCTTTCCAGGTCTCCACAAACAAAGCAGAATGTAAAATGCAGAATACAATTGCTCATCAGTGCCTGGGCCTGTCTCCAAGTGCATTATAGAAATTGTGGACAAAGGAGCAAATTGTCTGCTTGGGACTTTTAGCCAGTGGCCCTGATTTTACCCTTGAGTGCATGTTTGTCCCTCATTCACGTCCAACTCATTGTGACACCATGGACTGTAGCCTGCCAGGCTCCTCAGTCTATGGGATTTCCCAGGCAAGAATACTGGAGAGGATTGCCATTTCCTCCTCCAGATTTTACCCTTGCCTTCCTCTAAACTAAACGGGCTCCTGGCTACTGAGATTCCCATTGTAGATGGTCTAATGCACTTTGCTCTAAAATCAATCTGGTATCTGTCTCCATTGTCTTAGGAAATACCACAACTGGAAACAAAGAAAGCAAGAGTCAGGTTTCAGGCCAGAAATAGAAAGCAGAGTTTAGACCTTCCAAGAAAAGTATGCCCAACACCGTCTCTGTATCTGTTTGCTTTAGAGCCGTTAGTATTTGTGGTCAGTAGCAAAGTTACAGAAAAGAGCTATAAGGCCAGGAATTCAGGGGTATCATGGCTTGAGTCAAGATGATTATATCTTTTCTTACAATTACATTTGGAGAAATACTATGTTAGGAAAAGGTAGAGGGCAAAATTACAGCAAACAATTCACTGCAAGTAGCATCAAATTCAGTAAAGCAAGTCCCATGAAAGGTTCCAGTCTGATGCTGCTTTTATGTTTTGAGGAAGTAAATACAGCCAGGAAATACTAGGGAAATAACTATAATAATTATCTGGGAATTTGTTCAGCCAGGGTAAATCACTCACCTGCTTCCTGCTGTACAATTTCTTTTCCCATCTCAAGCCAGTTAAATATTATAAATAGAGTGACCACTGGCTTTTTTGACTGCCTCCCCTCTTCTTTCAGCACCACTCCATTCTTCCACTGCAGCTCTCCACCAGTGGGAGAATTTAATCATCGCCATGAATTCAGTAATTGTTTCTTAGTTTTACCATCATCCCCAAAGAGCTCACTGTTTTGTTATCATAAGCACCCATCTCTCTCCAGCATTTGACTATACAGCTGGCCCTTGAGCAGTGGAGGAGTGTCAGGGGCCCCAACCCTCTGAAATCCACATATGTCTTTACATTTGACCCTTGTATTCACACTTTTGCATCTGTGGATTCAACCAATCAACTGCAGTTGGTGTAGTGCTGTAGGATGTATTTATTAAAAAAAAAAATTCTGGATATAAGTAGACCTGCATGGTTCAAACCTATGTTGTTTTAAGGGTCAACTATGTCATAATCTTGAGAGTCCCTTGGACTGCAAGGAGATCCAACCAGTCCATTCTGAAGGAGATCAGCCCTGGGATTTCTCTGGAAGGAATGATGCTAAAGCTGAAACTCCAGTGCTTCTGCCACCTCATGCGAAGAGTTGACTCACTGGAAAAGACTTTGATGCTGGGAGGGATTAGGGGCAGGAGGAGAAGGGGACGACCGAGGATGAGATGGCTGGATGGCATCACTGACTCGATGGACATGAATCTGAGTGAACTCAGGGAGTTGGTGATGGACAGGGAGGCCTGGCGTGCTGTGATTCATGGTGTTGCAAAGAGTTGGACATGACTGAGCGACTGAACTGAACTGAACTGATGTCATAATCATCTTTGCAACTCTGTGCCCAGCACCTTACTGGTCATATAGCAGGGCTTCATTTAAGTTTACTGAATGAAAAAAGACTTGGAATAAAGAAGAAAATCCCATTTTCTAATATTCTGTGGGTTTACCTGGTGGCTCAGTGGTAAAGAATCTGCCTGCCAATGCAGGAGACCTGGGTTCGATCCCTGGGTCAAGAAGATCCCTTGGAGAAGGAAATGGCAACTCACTCCAGTATTCTTGCCTGGGAAATCCCACAGGGAGAGGAGTGTGATGGGCTACAATCCATGGGATCGCAAAGAGGTGGACACAACTTAGTGACTAAACAACAAGAACAATACATGTGTATATGTAGTATCTGAGCTATCTTTAATAAATGGAAATATATAACATAAGATAATCATTGTCTATATATCATACGTAGGGCTCTAGGTTCTTGATTCTAAACTTGTTGCATTTAGACACAGTTTTAAAAATTAAATATTTTCTCATACTGTGTTAGAAATATGAGTCAAAATGGAATTAAACTCAATGAAAAACAACTTTCCATCTGAAACAGTCAAACTCATAGAAACAGAGTAGAATGACGGCTGCCAGAGCTTGGGAGAAAACAGGGAGATTTTGGCCAAAATTATAACAAACTTTCAGTTACAAGATGAGTATGTTTTGAGGATCTAATGTACAGCATGATGATGATAGTTAACAATACTGAATTACATACTTGAAAGTTGATAAGAGAATAGATCAAAAGTGTTCTCACCACACATACACTCATACACGTACACCAAGGTAAATATGTGAGGTGGTGGAAGTATTAACTAACATGACTGTGTTAATCCTTTTGCAATATGTAGAATATATATATATATATAAGCAAGTCACACATTATACCCCTTAAACACACATACCATGTTATATGTCAATTGTATCTCAATAAGACTGGAAGTAAAAGAAAAAGAAAAACAGTCTTCCATCTGGAAGTAAAGTTTGTTTGTTTGTTTTCTCTTCGAGTTGCATTGTCTCTTTTGAAGGGTGGCTCAGAGGTTAAAGCGCCTGCCTCCAATGCGGGAGACCTGGGTTCGATCCCTGGGTTGGGAAGATCTCCTGGAGAAGGAAATGGTAACCCACTCCAGTATTCTTGCCTGGAAAATCCCACGGACGGAGAAGCCTGGTAGGCTACAGTCCATGGGGTCGCAAAGAGTCGGACACGACTGAGCGACTTCACTCACTTGCATCCTGGAATGAGCCATTTGGTAAATAATGCCCTTTGATGACAAATTCTAACTTTTCCTTTGAAAAATATCGTATTTCCTTTCTGTTAGGTGCTTCTATGAAATTCTAAAAGTTCTAAAAATATGTGAGATTAGTCATATCTTGTAACTGTCAGTAAGTGAGGAACTGTGGAAATTATTTGAATAATGAATTTGCACAACCAGTTGAGGCAAAGGGATTTGTCTTCTGCACAATTATCCACCAGTTTGCCCTCGTTCTTTTTGCATGAAGCCCTATCCTTGGTTGTCCAGAGGACCTCACATCTTCTTCCATGAAGTCAGTACATTTTCTCATCATTTCTGTCTCTTAAGTTGCCTCGGGTCTCTCTTCTTTCTTTCTTTCTTTCTTTTTTTCTGTTCCTTCAGCTGCCCTAGAATAAATGAAACAAACCCTTCCATCTTCCCTCTCTTTGACAGAGTGGATCTGTTGTCTCCTGCTGCATATCTCTGAAATTAAGAGGTTATAAATGTACCTCTAAGTGGTAACTCCTGTGTTTCTCTGATGGGTGGCAAATTAATTTCTTATCTGGTGGTATTGGACTATCCTTTTCTCCACACGCCAGATCTCAAAAAGCACCTTTAATGGCAATCTCCAGATTGCCATGCTGCTAGATTACCTTTGCCTTTCCCTTTCTTCCTTTATTTCTCTTTTTCTTCCCCTGACTTTGTGGTTGACCTTGAATAGAATGCTTTCTTGAGCATCTCTGGGTACATCATGTGGCTTGCCATTGCTCATTGGATGACTTGACATCCCTAGTTCTTTTTCCATTATTCCTGCCCCTTTCTCATCCCCAATCTATGAAATATTCTTTTGGCTTTGTTCTTGAAATGGATGAGGTAGATTGCATGTTAAGAATGGGTACTGACACATATGATTAGCTCTGAGGAGATTGCTTATAGTTATGAATAGTACTGATCCTCCTTCCTACTGTGTGACTGTGGGAGACTTTTGAACCTTACATCATTGGTCTATAAGGGTCTCTGTTGAGCCTCAGGAAGCTGTAGGTGGTGGTAGTAGTGACAGGAAGTACAAGCGTAGAGACAGGGAATGAAGCCATACCAGGTGTCATCCTTCCTACAGAATAATCCAAGGCAATTTATCCCAATTATTTTATCAACTCTTATACGTCAAGGCTATATATTGTCTCCCTGCTTATTTAACTTATATACAGAGTACATCATGAGAAACGCTGGACTGGAAGAAACACAAGCTGGAATCAAGATTGCCAGGAGAAATATCAATAACCTCAGATATGCTGATGACACCACCCTTATGGCAGAAAGTGAGGAGGAGCTAAAAAGCCTCTTGATGAAAGTGAAGGAGGAGAATGAAAAAGTTGGCTTAAAGCTCAACATTCAGAAAACGAAGATCATGGCATCCGGTCCCATCACTTCATGGGAAATAGATGGGGAAACAGTGGAAAGAGTGTCAGACTTTATTTTTTTGGGCTCCAAAATCACTGCAGATGGTGACTGCAGCCATGAAATTAGAAGACGCTTACTCCTTGGAAGAAAAGTTATGACCAACCTGGATAGTATATTCAAAAGCAGAGACATTACTTTGCNCAAAACCACACAGAATACAATGTTATTTTCTATTTTGTTCATAACTAACCATTTAAGGTTATTTACTTATGTTTCCAATACATATATATTAATATATAAAGACAATATATGGAAAATACAGGCTCAATTTTGGAAAAAATAGATGTTAAGTTAAATGTATTTTAATTATTTATATCAATGTGAGAATTAAATAGCAATACTGATCATATTTATGACAGATCTTCCAAAAATAATATTGGATTTTAATGTGAATTTTGAGTTTTATCCAGTATTACTTAATTATTTCACAGATTTCAGTTTGGTCTGTTTAAAAATTAGGCTGATACTTATTCTCCAACTGCACACATATAGAAATTTCAAATCTCTTATAAACATCTTTACTATATTTTCTAATAACCAGTTTTTGAGGTAAATGAACATAGCTATTTATATTTTTATTAAAAGAAAATGGAGACAGATGAGCTTTACTACAAGTCACAATGAACAGCATATTAGTTGTTTCTATCTGAGATTTTTGTTTTCAATTTTAAAGTTTTATGCATGTGACAAAAATATTATGACTCTGGGCTCTGCTGGATCTTATTAAAATTAGTTCCTCTTTCAACCAAAACAACTAGCACAGAGCATCTGTCTCATAAATGTTTGCTGAATAAAAACATTGACAAACAGAAGTAAACATCATGAATTTGAATCACATAAAAGTGGAATTCCAATGCAGGCCCATGAGAAACAATTCTTTCTTCTGTGGACTTGAAAATTTCAAGAACAGAGTTACTTTTTTTACCTGTCATCTTAGCACACTGTAGAAACTCAACTAGTAATCTGCAAAACCAAAAGCAACCTATCTGCAATGCCTGCTGGCCTACACCGAGATGTGAAGACAACACCTCACTACACAGAGGAGGGACAGAAGACCCAGTGGTCCCTGATCCCCTAAAAAAGGAAAATCTTGAAGAAGGCATTGGTTTCAACTGGGCTTCAAGCAACTTTAAAAGAAGACAGAAAGGTTTTACACATTTATAAGGTTTTTGCCTCTTAATTTTGAGTCTTCCTTAGTATCTTATTTTTTAATAGGTCAGTGTGTCAAAATGAAAAAGAACCTTACTAAGCATAACAGAACTAAAGAGCAAAGACTCCAGATGAAGACAGGTGAAGCCCTACTCCATCTCTGCCTCCTGCTAGTTTCACAGTGATCCTTTTTAACAGATATTCCATCACGAAGTGAGTGTAGGAGTAACAAATGTAGTATTACTAGAGCTGCTGTGGAATTAAAAGAAGTAATAAGTGTAAAGTACTTACCACAGCCTGGCACACAGTAAGCCCTCCAAATATACCAGCAATTATAATACATGACAGTTAATTTTGTGAATACTAACTATAAAAGATGTCATATAGGAAAAGGGACCACAAATGAAGAAAAACTACAAAGAGACAAGTTATATTTATACTAACCTATGAAAGACATCCATGCAAAATTCTGACTGCAAACAGACTTTACAAAGTGGAAAAAAAAAAGGTGAAAAATGACTTAGATTTCATATCTTGCCTTTAATATAGATGTGTCATTTCAGAAACTTGGTAGTAGAAACAAAGATGGTGGGACTCATCCTTACAGAGGGTGACGAGAAGACACAAAAATCCTATTGCTGATATGGCAGTCAGTCCACATGAGACCTTCGTGTGGGGACAAGACCTATTTTGGGATGTGACATTATCTGTTCAACATAATGAATAAAAACAATGACTTAAAAAAGTGCCTACATCTTATAATCATTCCAGAGAATTAGATGTAGTTTACAGTTGGCAATATGAGAGCCACTGTTCTGACGCTAAAATACTCTCCCTGCCCATATCTGGTGGCCACCTAAATACACAGGATAGTCACACTGTGAGACACGATTTTAATTTTCATTTCAGAAATATATCTGCCTAATTTTATCTTGGATTAGCCTAATTTCTTTCTGGTTTCTTAGCCCACAATGACAATACTTTACTTTGGAGATTTCTAATTTTCCAATTAAAACTCCTCCCTGATTAATTCCAGTACAATGAGGAAACAAGACCTCTGCCTTGTTGAAAGAGCCTAAAGAATTAAAGTACTTTCTTGGCACTGGTGGTATATTGGAATAGAGAGAGCAGGAATGATAAATTATTACCAGTGTTAGCAAGAATGTTCCTTTTGGCAAGAGTCAAATAAAAGCTTTTAAGAATTACATCTTGGAACCTGGAACCATCAAGAAACTTCAAGGCTGGTCGACTGGGCATCCAGTTGTGTCTTCCGGCTGTGCTTTCTACAGCTTAACCCACTTCCTCCCTCATCAATCATTCCTCTAAGAAACAAACTGGGATGTTAGGGAAAAGGCTGACTGCTCAGCTATCAGGTTAGAACTGATGTGTGATACTTTTGTGGTAGTATTGATCCTTAAGAAATTCTTGTGTAAAAATCAAACAGGTAAAACCAAGGATGAAGAGTCAGACTGTCAGCCAAAGTAGTAACCCCTAACACACCAAAGGGTGACAAACTGTTTCTTGTTCCAAACCTGGCTTAAGTAAACATCCTTAAAAAATACACAGTAAAAAAAAAAAAAAAAAAGATACACCTCACTTATCACTTCTGCGTGAATTATCAAGTTACATTTACTCCAAGGGTCAGTAAACTACAGTTCTCAATCCAAATACAGCCAGCCACCTGTTCTATAAACAGAGTTTTTTGGAACACAGACACACTCCCTCATTGACACAGCTATCTCTCTGCTGCAGTGGGGAGCTGGGTAGTTGTGACAGGCAGAGTACAGCCTGCCCAGCCCTCTACAGAGAAAGCTCTTCAACTCCTGTATGTTCGTTCTCCAGAGAAACAGAACCGCAACACTATGAGGCTAGATATCAATTACAAGAAAAAAACTGTAAGAAACACAAACACATGGAGATTAAACAACACGTTTCTAAGTAACAGGCTACTGAAGAAATCAAAAGGGAAATCAAAAAATTCCTAAAAACGAGTGACAATGAAAACACGACAACTCAAAACCTATGGGATGCAGCGAAAGCACTTCCAAGAGGAAAGTGAAAGTGCAAGTCGCTCAGTTGTGTCCGACCCTTTGCGACGCCATGGACTATCCAGTCCACGGACTTATCCAGGCCAGAACACTGGGGTTGGTAGCCTTTCCCTTCTCCAGGGGCTCTTCCCAACCCAGGGATGAACCCAGCTCTCCCGCACTGTGGGCAGATTCTTTACCAGCTCAGCCACAAGGGAAGCCCTCTAAGAGGGAAGTTTATAGCAACTCAAGAAACAAGAAAAATATCGACTAGGCAACCTAACTTTACACCTAAAATGACTGGAAAAAGAAGAACAACAACAAAGCCCAAAAGTAGCAGAAGGAAAGAAATGATAAAAAAACAGAGCAGAACTAAATGAAAAAGAAATGAAAGAAACAATAGTAAAGATTAATAAAACTAAAAGCTGGTTCTTTGAGAAGATAAACAAAACTGGCAAACTTTTAGCCAGACTCATCAGGAAAAAAAAAAGAGAAGAATCAAACCAACAAATTTAGAAATGAAAAAGGAGAGGTTACAACAGACAATGCAGAAATACAAATTGAAAAAGAAATGAAAGAAACAATAGTAAAGATTAATAAAACTAAAAGCTGGTTCTTTGAGAAGATAAACAAAACTGGCAAACTTTTAGCCAGACTCATCAGGAAAAAAAAAAGAGAAGAATCAAACCAACAAATTTAGAAATGAAAAAGGAGAGGTTACAACAGACAATGCAGAAATACAAAGGATTATAAGATACTATTATGAACAACTATATGACAATAAAATGGATAACCTGGAAGAAATGGACAGATTTTCAGAAAAGTTCAATCTTCCAAGACTAAACCAGGAAGAAATAGAAATTATGAACAACCCAATTGCAAGCACTGAAATCGAAATTGTGATTAAAACTTCTCCCCAAAAACAAAAGCCCAGGACCAGATAGCTTCACAGGTGAATTCTATCCAACACTTAGAAAAAAGCTAATACCTAGCCTTCTGAAACTCTTTCAAAAAATTGCAGAGGAAGGAACACTTCCAAACTCATTCTATGAGGCCACCATCACCCTGATACCAAAACCAGACAAAGACAACACAAAAAAGAAAACTACAGGCCAATATCACTGATGAACATAGATGCAAAAATCCTCAACAAAATTCTAGCAAACAGAACTCAACAACACATTAAAAAGCTCATACACCATGATTAAGTCGGGTTTATTCCAGGGATGCAAGGATTCTTCAATATATGCAAATCAATCAATGTGACACACCATATTAACAAATTGGAAGATAAAAATCATATGATAATCTCAATAGATACAGAAGAAGCTTTAACAAAATTCAGCACCCATTTATGATTAAAACTCTTCAAAAATGGGCACAGAGGGAACCTACCTCAACATAGTTAAGGCCATATATGATAAGCCCACAGCAAACATTATTCTCAATATTCCCCCTAAGATCAGGAACAAGACAAGGGTGTCAACTCTCACCACTATCATTCAACATAGTTTTGGAAGTCCTAGCTATGGCAATCGGGGGAAGGCAATGGCACCCCACCCCAGTACTCTTGCCTGGAAAATCCAATGGATGGAGTAGCCTGGTGGGCTGCAGTCCATGGGGTCGCTAACAGTCGCACAGACTGAGCAACTTCACTTTCACTTTTCTCTTTCATGCATTGGAGAAGGAAACGGCAACCCACTCCAGTGTTCTTGCCTGGAGAATCCCAGGGATGGGGGAGCCTGGTGGGCTGCTGTCTATGGGGTCACACAGAGTCGGACACGACTGAAGTGACTTAGCAGCAGCAGNTAACAGTCGGACAGACTGAGCAACTTCACTTTCACTTTTCTCTTTCATGCATTGGAGAAGGAAATGGCAACCCACTCCAGTGTTCTTGCCTGGAGAATCCCAGGGATGGGGGAGCCTGGTGGGCTGCTGTCTATGGGGTCACACAGAGTCGGACATGACTGAAGTGACTTAGCAGCAGCAGCATACTGTCTTGGTCGGAGAAGGCAATGGCACCCCACTCCAGTATTCCTGCCTGGAAAATCCTGTGGACGGAGGAGCCTGGTAGGCTGCAATCCATGGGGTCACTGAGGGTCAGACATGACTGAGTGACTTCATTTTCACTTTTCACTTTCATGCATTGGAGAAGGAAATGGCAGTGTTCTTGTCTGGAGAATCCCAGGGACGGGGGAGCCTGGTGGGCTGCTGTCTATGGGGTCACACAGAGTCGGACATGACTGAAGTGACTTAGCAGCAGTAGCAGCATACTGTGTTGGAGTTTTTCTTTCTGGCTTACTTCTCTGTATAATAGGTTCCAGTTTCATCCACCTCATTAGAACTGATTCAAATGTATTCTTTTTAATGGCTGAGTAATACTCCATTGTGTATATGTACCACAGCTTTCTTATCGATTCATCTGCTGATGGACATCTAGGTTGCTTCCATGTCCTAGCTATTATAAATTATAAACAATGCTGCGATGAACACTGGGGTACACATGTCTCTCAATTCTGGTTTCCTCAGCGTGTATGCCCAGCAGTGGGATTGCTGGGTCATAAGGCAGTTCTATTTCCAGTTTTTTAAGGAATCTCCACACTGTTCTCCATAGTGGCTGTACTAGTTTGCATTCCCACCAACAGTGTAAGAGGGTTCCCTTTTCTCCACACCCTCTCCAGCATTTATTGCTTGTAGACTTTTTGGATTGCAGCCATTCTGACTAGTGTGAAATGGTTCCTCATTGTGGTTTTGATTTGCACTTCTCTGATAATGAGTGATGTTGAGCATCTTTTCATGTGTTTGTTAGCCATCTGTATGTCTTCTTTGGAGAAATGTCTATTTAGTTCTTTGGCCCATTTTTTGATTGGGTCATTTATTTTTCTGGAATTGAGCTGCATAAGTTCCTTTTATATTTTTGAGATTAGTTGTTTGTCAGTTGCTTCATTTGCTATTATTTTCTCCCATTCCGAAGGCTGTCTGTTCACCTTGCTTATAGTTTCCTTTGTTGTGCAGAAGCGTTTAAGTTTAATTAGGTCCCATTTGTTTATTTTTGCTTTTATTTCCAGTATTCTGGGAGGTGGATCATAGAGGATCCTGCTGTGATTTATGTCGGAGAGTGTTTTGCCTATGTTCTCCTCTAGGAGTTTTATAGTTTCCGGTCTTACATTTAGATCTTTAATCCATTTTGATTTTATTTTTGTGTATGGTGTTAGAAAGTGTTCTAGTTTCATTCTTTTACAAGTGGTTGACCAGTTTTTCCAACACTACTTGTTAAAGAGATTGTCTTTAATCCATTGAATTTTCTTGCCTCCTTTGTCAAAGATAAGGTGTCCGTAGGTGTGTGGTCTTAACGCTTAAAAAATAGATTATTTTGAAGTAAACATAGATTCACAAGAACTTGTTAGAAATAATACAGAGAGATCTGTATTACCCTGCATTCAGTTTTTCTCAGTGGTAGCATCTTCCAAAACTGTAGTACAGTGTCACAACCAGGATATTGACAGTGGTTCAATCAAGATACAGAGCATGTCCATCACCACAGGATCAGACTCACCTTTTGCTTCTACCCTGTCTTTAACTTCTGACAACCATTAATCAGCTCTCCACTTTCATTATTTTGTCATTTCATGAATATTATATGACAAAGTCATATAGTGTACAATCTTTAGGTATAGGTTTTTTCACTCAGCACAGTCCTCTGAAGATACTTTCTGGTGGATGCACAGACCAGTAAGTTTTTTCCTCTTTTCATTGTTGAGTAGCATTTCATGATACACTATACTAACCATTGATCCACTGAAAGACAGCTGAGTTGTGTATAGTTTGGGATATCACAGATAAAAAGCTTCTGTAAACATTCTGTAGGTTTTTGTGTGAACATCAGTTTTCATTTCTCTGGGATAAATGCCCAGGAGAGCAGTTTCTGGGCTGTATGGTAGTTGCATGTTTTTAGATTTTTAAAGGAAGGGCCAAACTATTTTCCAGAGTGGATGTACCATCTTATTAACACGTTCCCATCAGTAATGCATGAATGATCCAGTTTTCCCACATCTTTGCAACCTTTTGTGTTGTCACTATTCTTTGATTGTAGTCATTCTAAAAGATATGTAATGATGTCACTGTGATTTAAATATGTATTTCTCTAATGACTAGTAATGTTGAACATCTTTTCATATGCTTATTTGCCATCTGTATATCTGCATTAACAAAATGTCTCTTTATGACTTTTGTCTATGACTTAACTGCATTCCTTTTTTAAATGTGTGTTTTTCCCAGTGTGTGTTTTTCCCTTCCTTCCTTCGTTCTTTCCTTTCTTCTATTCAATTGAGAGTACTTTATATATTGGATGTGTGATTTGCACATATTTTCTTCCAGTCTGTAACTTATCTTTTCATCTTCTTAACAAGATCTTTTGCAGAGCACAATTTTAAAATTTTGATGAAGTTCAATTTATCCATTTCCTTTTATGTATTATGTTTTTTGGTGTCAAGGTCTAAGAAATCTTTGTCTAAGCCCCTAGATTCTGAAGATTTTCCTATGTTGTTTTCCAAAAACTTGATAATTAGAGAAGGAGTAAGACCTATGTTGACATTCTTTTTTTCTTTTTATTATGCCATTGGCTTTGCAATTGATTCAGTGCCATTTGTTGAAGGACTTTCTTCCCTTCATTGGATTATTTTTGCATCTTTGTCAAAAATTAGTCCAGCATATTTATGTGAGTTTTTCTATTCTGTTCTATTGATCTGTCAGTTTCTCTACCATCACATAGTATTAATTATTGTGTTATATACTGAGACTAATTACTAATTACCAATACTAAGACTAATTACTAATATATGCTAAGTACTAATTACTGTGTTATATACTAAGAATCAAATAGAATGATTCCTCTCACTTTATTCTTACTCAGAATTGTTTTTAGCTATTCTAGTTCCTTCACTTTTAAGTGTAAATTTTATAGTAATATTGTATGTATCTGTAAAGTATTTTTGAAGATTTTATAGAAAATGTATTAAACTTGTTTATCAGTTTGGGGAAAATCAGCATCTTTACTATAGAGGTTATTACAATTTATTATCATTGTGTTTCTCTTTACTTATTTAGATCTTTTTTGATTTCTTTCATCAGCATTTTTTAAAATTTAAATTTATTTATTTTAATTGGAGGCTAATTACTTTACAATATTGTTTTGGTTTTGCCACATCAACATGAATCCGCCATGGGTGTACACGTGTTCCCAATCCTGAACCCCCCTCCCACCTCCCTCCCCATTACATACAATTTTTGTTTGTTTTGTTAGTTTTTCTTTTGTTATTGTAAATGGTGTCATTTATATTTTGGTGTCCACATGTTCATTGCTAGTACATAGAAATATAATTGATTTTTTATGTTTATCCATATAATCCAACCTTGATGAATCACCTATTAGTTCTATGAGATAAAACTGTTTTTTTGATATATTCNTACGTACTGTCTCTTATACACATCTAGATGTGTATAAGAGACAGCATGTTCATTGCTAGTACATAGAAATATAATTGATTTTTTATGTTTATCCATATAATCCAACCTTGATGAATCACCTATTAGTTCTATGAGATAAAACTGTTTTTTTGATATATTCCTTGGGAATTTCTGTAAATAGTCACAGCACCTAAAATTAGACAGTTTTATTTCTTCCTTCCAGTTAGGATGTGTTTAACTTCTTTTCTTGCCTTATTGCACTGGCTAGAATCTCTCAAAACATGTTGAATAAGAATGATGAGAGTCAAAATTTGTTGGACATAGTTAAAGCATTACTGAGAAGGGAGATTTATAATGCTAAATGCATACATGAGAAAAAGTCTCAAATCAGTCATCTAAACTCAAGAGTAAAGAAAAAAGAAAGCACTGAAACTCAAAGCAAAACAGAAAGGAAATAATAAAGACAAAAGCATAAATTAGTGAAATGAAAAACAGAAAATAAATAAACCAGAAACTTTTTATTTGAGAATATGAATAACTGATACATCTCTAGCAATATTGTAAAGGAAAAAGCCATAGAAGACACAAAATTACTAATACCAAGAATGAAAAAATTCTAAACACTATCTCCAGAAAATATGAGACAGAAACACTTTAAAATTAACTTTTTAAACCTATTATTACACTAATAATAGGGCTTCCCCTGTGGCTTCAGCTTCAGCATTTCTGGGTTGGGAAGATCCAGTGGTTTCAGCTTCAGCATCAGTCCTTCCAACGAGTATTCAGGGTTGATGTCCCTGAAGATTGTCTGATTTGATATCCTTGCTGTCCAAGGGACTCTTAAGAGTCTTCTCCACCACCACAGTTTGAAGGCATCAATTCTTTGGTGTTCTATCTTCTTTACCATCCAGCTCTCTCAACCGTATGTGACCACGGCCTTGACTATGGAAGACCATAGCCTTGACTATACAAACCTTTGTCAATAGAGTAATGTCTTTGCTTTTCAACACACTGTCTAGGTTTTTCATCGCTTTCCTGCCAAGAAGAAATCATCTAATTTAATGCCTGCAGTCACCATCTGCAGTGATTTTAGAGCCTAAGAAGAGGGAATCTGTCACTATTTCTACCTTTTCCCCTTCTATTTGCCATGAAGTAATGGGGCTGGATGCTATGATCTTTGTTTTTTTCATATTTAATTTTAAGCTGGCTCTTTCACTCTCCTCCTTCACCCTCATCAAGAGGCTCTTTAGTTCCTCTTTGCTTTCTNCCTAAGAAGAGGGAATCTGTCACTATTTCTACCTTTTCCCCTTCTATTTGCCATGAAGTAATGGGGCTGGATGCTATGATCTTTGTTTTTTTCATATTTAATTTTAAGCTGGCTCTTTCACTCTCCTCCTTCACCCTCATCAAGAGGCTCTTTAGTTCCTCTTTGCTTTCTGCCATTAGAGCGGTATCATTCACATATCTGAGATTGTTGTTTCTCCGCTGATGTTTTCCCCACCTATTTATTTTTGCTTACCCTGTATTCCTTCCTGATATCTCAAGATTCTTTTCTTATCGTTTCTTTTCTGTTTAGAGAACTTCTTTAGCTATTGCTTTTAGGGTAGATGTGCTGGTGACAAAATTTTCCTGCATCTGAAAATGCTATTATTTTTCCTTCATTCTAGATTAACGGCTCTGTTTTTTCAGCAGTTGAGAAATAGTGTGCCACTTTCTTCTTACCTCCACAGGTTTTGAAAAAATATATACTATCATATATAGGTTTTTCTGTCTATAGGCGAGGTGTCATTATCCTCTGGCTGCTCTCAAGATTATTTCTTAGCCTCTGGTTTTTAAAATATAACTACGCCATGTCTTGGTATAGATTTCTTTAGGTTCATTCTTTTGGGGATCTATTCAGATTCTTTATCACTGTAGTGAACGAGATACATATAGCATAAACTTCTATTTTAACCATTTTTCAGTGTACAATTTAGTGCCATTAAATACATTCACAGTGCTGTACAACCATAATTGCTACCTATTTCCAAAACTTTTTATCATCTCAAACATAAACTGTGAATTCACTTAGCAATAATTTATTTTCCCTTCCTTATAGCCTTTAACAGCCTCTCATCTACTTTTGGTTACTATGAATTTGTCTATTCCAGATGCTTCATCTAAGTGGAATTATACCGTGTTTGTTCTTCTCTGTCTGGTTTAGTTCATTTACCACGATGTTTTCAAGACTCATCCATGTTGCAGAAAATATCAGAACTTCATTCAGTTTGGAAGACTGAATAACGTTCTAAGTGAAGTGAAAGTGTTAATTGCTCAGTTATGTCCAACTCTTTGGGACTCCATGGACTGTAGCCCACCAGGCTCCTCTGTCAATGGAATTCTCTGGGGAAGAATACTGGAATGCATATTCCCACTCCAGGGGATCTTCCTGACCCAGGGATCAAATTCCAGCCTCTTGCATTACAGGGAGATTCTTTACCATCTCTGCCAATATTCTACTGTATGACTGCTCTGCGTTTTGTTTAGCCATTTATCTGTTGATAGACACTTGGATTATGAACAGGTCTGCTACAAACATTGGTGTACACATACCTGCTTGTGTTCCTGCTGTCAGTTCTTTTGGGTATAAACCTATAAGTGGAATTTCAGGGTCATATGATAATTCTGTGTTTAAGTTTATAAAGAGTCCCCAAACTGTATTCCACAATGAGTACTCCACTTTAAATTCACATAGAGTGTATATGAGAGTTCCATTTCCCTACCTCCTCACAACACTTATTTTTCATTTTATTTATGTTATAGATATCACGGTAGGTATGAAATAGTATTAGCACTGTGGTTTTGATATGTGTTTCCCTAAAAACTGATTATGTTGAACATCTTTTCAACATAAAGTACTTCATGCAAATACTTACGTCCATTTAAAAAATTAGAATTTTTTTTTTGTTGAGTTGTAGGAGTTCTTTATTCTGGATAGTAAACTCTTATCAGATGTATGATTTGTTAATATTTTCTCCCATTATTTAATAGGATTCTTTTTAAAGATTCTAATAGGGCTTCTTTTTAGAATATAAACTCACAGAAAAATTAAGAAGGTCCAGAAATTTCCCATATACCTGCTATCCCCACATGTGCATAGGCCTCCTTCATTATCAACGTCTCTCACTAGATTGGTACATTTGTTACAGTTGATTTACCTACTTTGACACATCAAGAGTTTATGCTGCTAAGTCACTTCAGTCATGTCTGACTCTGTGCGACCCCGTAGACGGCAGCCCACCAGGCTCCCCCGTCCCTGGGATTCTCCAGGCAAGAACACTGGAGTGGGTTGCCGTTTCCTTCTCCAATACATAAAAGTGAAAGTGAAGTCGCTCAGTCATGTCCGACTCTTAGCGACCCCATGGACTGCAGGCTACCAGGCTCCTCCACCCATAGGATTTTCCAGGCAAGAGTACTGGAGTGGGGTGCACTTTTGGTGTTGTACATTCTATGGGTTTGGACAAATGTGTAATGAAACATATCCACCACTGTAGCACACAGAGGAATTTCACTGCCCTGAAAAACCCTCTGTGCTCTACTATTCACACCTCTGTTCCCCCTAGTCCTTCAGAACCATTCACTGATCTTTTTACTTCTTCCATACGTTTGTCTTTTCTAAAATGTAATATAGATGGAATTGTATAGTATATAACCTCTTCAGATTGGCTTCTTTCATTTACTAATATGAAACTGAAGTATAGCTGATTTACAAAGTTGTGTTAGCTTCAGGTGTTCAGAAAAGTGATTCAGGTGTGTGTGTGTGTGTGTGTGTATGGGGGCTTCCCAGGTGGTGCAGTGGTAAAAAAATTCACCTGTCAATACAGGAGACACAGGAGACACGAGTTAGATCCCTGGGTCAGGAAGGTCCCCAGAGTAGGAAATGGCAACCCACTCCATTATTCTTGCCTGGGAAAGTTCATGGACAGAGGAGCCTGGTGGGCTATGGTCCATTCGGTTACAAAGAGTTTGACACGACTGAGCATGCATGCATGTACGTATGTGTCTATCTGTATACATACATGCATGCGTGTACGTATGTGTCTATCTGTATACATACATGCATGCATGCGTGTACGTATGTGTCTATCTATATACATACATGCATGCATGTGTGTATGTATGTGTCTATCTATATACATGCATGCATGTGTGTACTTATGTGTCTATATACATACATGCATGCATGTGTGTACTTATGTGTCTATATACATACATGCATGCATGCGTGTTTGTGTGCTCAGTCGTTCCAGTTGTGTCTGACTCTTTGCCACCCTATGGACTGTAGCCCTCCAGGCTCCTCTGTCTATGGGATTGTCCAGGCAAGAATACTGGAGTGAGTAGCCATGCCCTCCTCCAGGGAATCTTCCTGACGCAGGGATCAAACCAATGTTCCCTGCATTGCAGGTGAATTCTTTGCCACTGAGGCACCTGGGAAGCCCTACATAGGTACTTATATTCATGTTATTTTTCAAATTCTTTTCCATTATAGATTATTGCAAGATTGTGAATACAGTTCTCTGTGCTATACAGTAGGCCTTTGTTGTTTATCTAGTTTGTATATAGTAGTCTGTATCTGTTAATCACAGGTCCTAATTTATCATTCCCTCTTTCCCTTTCCCCTTGGGTAATCATAAGTTTGTCTTCTATGTCTGTGAGTCTATTTCTATTTTGTAAATAAGTTCATCTGTATTATCTTTAAGCATTCCAAAGATAAGTGATATCATATATTTGTCTTTCTGTCTTCATTCCATCCATGTTGCTGTAAATGATATTATTTCATTCTTTTTATGGCTGAGTAATATTCCATTGTGTATATATGCCACACTTTCTTTATCCATTCATCTCTTCATGGATCTTTAGGTTGTTTCCGTGTCTTGGCTGTTGAAAATAGTGCTCCTATGAACATTGGAGTGCATGTATCTTTTTAAATTTTTATTTTTACTTTATTTTACTTTACAGTACTGTATTGGTTTTGGCATACATTGACATGAATCCACCACGGG
>SJYX01012913.1:30265-71628 GCA_006410675.1 Oreotragus oreotragus
CCTCTTCTTAATATCTTCTGCTTCTGTTAGGTCCATACTATTTCTGTCCTTTATTGAGCCCATCTTTGCATGAAATGTTCCCTTGGTATCTCTAATTTTCTTGAAGAGATCTCTAGTCTTTCCCATTCTATTGTTTTCCTGTATTTCTTTGCACTGATCGCTGAGAAAGGCTTTCTTATCTCTTCTTGCTATTCTTTGGAACTATGCATTCAGATGCTTTTATCTTTCCTTTTCTCGTTTGCTTTTCGCTTCTCTTCTTTTCACAGCTATTTGTAAGGCCTCCTCAGAACCAATTTGCTTTTTTGCATTTCTTTTCCATAGGGATGGTCTCGATCCCTGTCTCCTGTACAGCATTACGAAGCTATGTCCATAGTTCATCAGGCCCTCTGTTTATCAGATCTAGTCCCTTAAATCTGTTTCTCACTTCCACTGTATAATGATAAGGGATTTGTTTTAGGTCATACCTGAATGGTCTAGTGGTTTTCACCACTTTCTTCAATTTAAGTCTGAATTTGGTAATAAGGAGTTCATGATCTGAGCCACAGTCAGCTCCCGGTCTTGATTTTGCTGACTGTTTAAAGCTTCTCCATCTTTGGCTGCAAAGAATATAATCAATCTGATTTTAGTGTTGACCATCTGGTGATGTCCATGTGTAGGGTCTTCTCTTGTGTTGTTGGAAGAGGGTGTTTGCTATGACCAGTGTGTTCTCTTGGCAAAACTCTATTAGCATTGCCCTGCTTCATTCCGTATTCCAAGGCCAAATTGCCTGTTACCCCAGGTGTTTCTTGACTTCCTACTTTTGCATTTCAACTAGAAGACTTAGTTTTGTAGAGTGGTTTTAAGATACAGACAAATTGGGTAGCAAGGAGAGTTCCCATACACCCCTTCAACCCCCGCTTAGTCTCCTGTTACTACCATCTTGCATTAGTGTGTACATTTAGTACAATGATAAGCCAGTATTAATAATTATTATTAGCTAGTAGACATAGTTTATATGTATCCATAGTTCCCTCTGTACATTTTATGCAGTTATTTCTTTGTATCTTGTCCAGTTTGTCAGAGGCCAAGTCTGAGGATAACAGTTTCTCCAGCATCATCACAAGCCAATAATTTGATGTGTTTATTTTTGATTCATACATAAGCTTTTTCCTGATCTGCGAAAACAGTTGACAGAAACCTTTTAAATAAAGGGCTGTTCCTTGAGGAGGGTAAGGGCAGAAAGTCTCACAAGTCATTGGGTGGTGATAATATTCGTGACTGTGTTAAGCTGTTATGTCTTGCTGCTTTTAGTGTGATTCACCAGGAAACCCTACAGTTCAGTTCATCACAGTCTTCAGAAATTAATCTCTAGAAAATAGGGTGGAAGCAAGTAAATGAAGAAAAAGCACCCCCCCCCAAAAAAAACCCAAAAAACCAACTTCCTAAGATTATTAACCTAGCACCAAGGCTGAGGTTTCTCTGGAAACTTACAAAGAATATTTGAAGTCCTTCTGTTAACCTTATTTGCACTTAACTCCTCCTTATCTGGAAGATGAAGCCACAGATAAAACTGACTCATAAATCTTGTATGTTGATTACTTAGTACAATTTGCATCTTCCTTCTAGTTTTTTTTTTCTTTTCTTTTCTAAATCGTAGTGAAAAGGAAGCAGGCCCTGATATTTTTAAACTTAAGTGGTTGCGTGAGCTTCCTGATCTGTCTGGTCTAAGAAGGTCTTGTATTTTGCCCACAGTGGAGCCTCAGGGTGGACTGAGGTTAGTTGTGCTGGTGGTGGTCATGGTTAGGTATGGAGTTATACATGTACATAATGATAATGGCAGTAATCACTTATTGTACCCTCTGATTTTTGACCCCTCCTCCGCTTCCCTGAAATTGTTGCCCTGCTTTTTGGTTCGCCATTACTGTGGATGTTTAGTTTTTGATCCCTGCTTCATGTCTCCTTTTAATCTCCTCAAATAACCATAAGGTCTAGCTCTGGTAGAGATGGGTGTCTGCTCCATACACTTTCTCAGAAAGGCAGATTTGTGCTTTTCCTCAGATGGTTGAGAAGGAAGATGAGCGTGTGGTGTGACTACAAGTGGGATGTGTTAGTGAGCGTGGGATGACCGCGTGCATGCTTCGTGTGGGCTGTGTGAGATGCGCGCGTGTGGTGGGTCATGTATATGCACGTGCCACATGTGGTGTGTGAGCACGTGTGCGCTGATGTGTGTGAAGGTGTGTGGTGAGTACATGCACACGTGCCAGCAGGCTAATGGCGTGAAGGAGGCACGGATAGCGTGCCTATGTTGGGTGTCCTCATGTGAACGCCTTCACGTGCAGAATGCTACTCTCTGGTTAGGAAACCTCGTCCACTTCTCCTCTCTCTGTACCCCTGACTGGTTTGGGGTTCTCAGCGCTGCCCCTTTCTGAGAAAGGAGGGGGCAGGGATCCATTTCGGCATCTGCGTTCAGACTGATTGCCAGGTCAGTCCTGCCCGTTCAGAGTTCAGGGCAGGAGCCGCCAGGCATGCAGCGCTCGGGAGGGTGAGTGTGGAGACTGCCCCCAGCTGCAGGGGGGTTGCTTTGAACTTGGGCCGTCACAAACCTGGCCTCATGTCATTCCTGGCTGTGTGGGTCACTGACATGCTGGCAAACCATGGGGTCGCAGAGCTCAGAGGGGAGCTGTGCCAGCCATGGTTGAAGCTGGCAGTGCACTTGGATCCTCAGGTCGAGGGGCCTTTGTTTACCTGCGATGGTGAGGCCGTCCACGTGGGGCCCCGACTTCCTACAGGGGGCAGGGAATCACTGTCTCCAGTGTATTACCACATACTGTGGATCAGTACGAGGGGAAAGCCTTTCCTGGTATTTAGTTTTCGAAACCCTTTTCACTGGGGCCAGCCTCGCGCCAAATTTTAGGAAGAACCTTCTGTTCTCGTTACCACAGGAAGTACGTTTCCTGCAGATGACTGTCCTGCACTTCTGTTAATGTGGTCCTTGGTTGCATAGACTTTTAAATTATCCTGGGGCTATTAATTTCTGGGATATCCTCTGGGCTGTTTTATACGTGCTTGTAAAAAGGAAAAGGCAAATCCCAGTGGGTCAGTGTAGAACAGAGTGGGGCTGTCCTCTTCTCTTGTTTCATCCTACTAAGTTATGATATCTAGAAATTATCTATAATTTTGATCCAGTAGTCCCACTTGTAGGAATCTAGCCTGAAGGGCTACCTGGATGAGCTCAGCAGTGTGCAGATAAGGAGGTTTGTGGAAGCAATTTTGTAAGAGTGCCCTGGGGAAGTGTCCACCAGTAGCGGAGTCATCGTAAGTAATGTGATAGACTTGTATCCATTGGTGGAGGAAGATATCCAAGTTATCTTTAAAGTTAGAAAATCAAGTTGCAGAACAATGTGAGTAATATTAACCTTTTCACATAAAAGAAATTCCTCTGCGTGTCTTTGAATCTATATGTCCATTAATATACAAAAGAGAGATGTACTTGAAACCATTGACAGTGCTCTGCATATATCTGCATTATTTGAGTCATGTGTAGCAAAAAATTATATACGATATTAAACAACCTGTATGTCATTTGGTTTAATCAGGTTAAATTTTTAAATGCATAACTAGTCCATTCCTTTTCTCTATTCAGGAAACTACTCACATGTCTGAGGTCTCTGTAACATCCAGGGCAAACTCAGTGAAGTTTCATTAATGAAAAAAGAAGTAGATATTATTCTTTATTATTCTTTTAGATTTCTTTAATGCATGAAGACCAGATCTCTGTAAGAGGTTTATACCTTATCCCACTTTATCTTTACTGAAATCCCATTTTACAGATGATGAAACTGAGACAAAGGCAAGCTAGCTTGCCACAAAGGTGGTGGGAGAATCTTCATACCCAACCCTTTCTGTTTCAGAAGCCCGGTTGTTTAAACACAGCCATTGCCCGCCTGTCTGATTAAAAACAAGATGAGAAAAGGAAGCAGTTTCTCGTTTTGCTTTTTATAAAGTTAGAAGTAGTCAGGAAACATCTTTTTGGCTCTTAATTTTCTCATCTGTAGAATGGGAAGATGAACTTGATGACCTCCGGAGATCCTTGCAGCCCTAACTTTCTGTGATTAGCGACTCTTGCCATCCCTCTTCTCAGCGAGTCTTTGCTTCTCTCCCCACAGTACGTTGGAAGTCTGGATGTACCGAGGCCCAACAGCAGAGTGGAGATTGTGGCTGCCATGCGCCGGATCCGGGTGAGTGGCTGGAGATGGGGCTGTGTGGGCCTGGAACCCAGGCATCCTACCTGCTTGCCCTTTTAGAGAGTGCTCAAGGTGCCAGAATGGATGGCTGCACTCTGTGCAAGACGCCTATACTGTCCCGGGGAGCTATTCTGAGTTAGGTGGCTGATGTTGCTTAAAGGCCAAGGTTAAAATGGACATACGATGGCTGGAGGGCTACCACCCTCTCTGTCTTGTGAACTACTGCTTCTCAAACTGAGATACATGTTACCCCTGAGGATGTGGGGTCTGCCAGGGAGTGAGAGAGAGACTGGTGAAGTTATTCAGATTTTAGTGAAAAGGTTTAGTAATTAGCTGATACTTGGCTCAAAGCACTTTTTAAAAAGTAAAGCGTTTTTTGTGGTGCATAAAGAAAATTTACATAAATTTTTAAGAACAAATGTGGGATTTCAACAGAATTTCCTTGGTCAGTTGCTTTAGGCTCTGGACATGTGTATGCATTCTCTTCTGGTATTTAGGATATTCTAAAATAGTTGGGTCAACTTTCCAATCTATTGTTTTAGGACCAGAGTCTGTGGTACACAGATCAGAGATGGAATAAAAATTAATTTTGTCTTCTGACCACTGTGAAGGAATTTCCCCATGTACTCTGTCGTGAAACAGAAGAGATTAGATTTGTGCAGTTTGAGGGTGGATCTGGGATTGGGCAAATGAATTGGAATGATTTTTTGGAGAGAATTGGTATTGGAGGTGGCTGGATTGGTCATCCTGAATGCAGCCTGATGTGAGCTCTTTGTCTTCTAGAAGAATCTACTCCAGTGGAAAACATATAGATGTTGGGAGCCTCATTTTGCTTTATGTCAGTTTTTTTTTCAGTCAGTTCATCTGAACAACAGAAACCTCAATTCATTGTGTTTTCTCTAAGCAGTTCATCAGCCTACTTATTTTAGGCTGGTCACTGCTTTGACCCTCCCGGTTCTTCAGCATTTTTTATTAAGTTGAGTTTGTTGAAAGTGTTTCTAAATACGTCAAGAATGTTTTTCTTGGACGCAGGAATGAGTCACTTTCACATGAGTTCATTTAATGTTCACAACAAACTGTGAAATGGGATCATGTTACCTTCATTATCTGGATTAAACTGAAGCTCACCCACTCCAGTATTCTTGCCTGGAGAATCCCAGGGATGGGGGAGCCTGGTGGGCTGCCGTCTATGGGGTCACACAGAGTCGGACACGACTGAAGTGACTTAGCAGCAGCAGCAGCAGAGTCACAGAGGTCTTGAAGTGGTGGGCAGGGAGCCTGCATGCAGCTCTCCACTTGCTTTCACGAGAACATGCCTTTGACTCCAGGCTTGGCACTCAGTACTCCCAGACCTCTTCTTTTCCTTCACCTTCCCACTCGGGTGGAGACCGCTGAGGCCTGGCTGGGTGTATCTGGGGTGTTATCCTTTTGAGGATGGGTTATCGCTCTCACCACAGTTGTGACCTTGGGGTTTCAACCAAAAGAGTCCCTTTTTTCTTCATACTCGACTAGGACACAGTGATATGTTGTTTCTACTATTACTGTCATTATTAGAGTAATTAATAATAATAGTAGCGATCAGAATGGTAGCTACTATTCAGCACTTACTGTGTGACAGGTGCTTTACTAGGCCTTTTAATATGGAAATAATGTTATTTATTATTTGTAGCTACCCTAGATGAAGTGAGAGTATTGCTTTTATATTTTGTAGATGAGGATATGGAAGCCTGGGGCATTAAATAATTAATTCTAGATCAAGTTGGTGTCAGTGTTTGAGCGGGCATCCACGCCCAGAACTGTACTGCTCCCTGGTTTGGGTGGTGACTCCCGCTGGAGAACTGAAAGGCCGGGACTTGGAACTTACCCAGTGAGGGAGTCAGTGGCAGAAATCCAACTTTGTAGAAGGAACGGAGGTACCGGCAAACAGCATCTCGAAGCAGAGGTGGGCCGTGGTGTCTGGGGGCGCTGGCCGTGCACGGGATCTGGAGCCCTTGGGGCTGGCTGTGGCCCCTGTCTCCTCTCCCTCAGCACCTGTCAGCCCAGCGGGCCATGTGCCAGCAGCTCTCTTCCCTATGACCTGCTTCCAGTACTTAATGAGCAGCTCATTAAATTAGAGGGGGGAATTAATTGGCCAGAAAGCCGTTTGGTCTGGCTGTCCAGTCACTTGTTTAGTCTAGCCACCAATGAGAACTCTGGGTGTGTGTTTTACCGTGAACCCCCCAATTCACCGCTAGGTCCAGGGTGCTATTTTCTTTTCTTCCCTCCCTTTTAGAAGCTGTTGTGGCTGTAATTACAGTTGTCAAGAACCAGAGCATGTGATTTCCATGTAAAGGACCGTTCCTGACTTTGTCCTTTTCTGTTGAACGGTGCCAAGCTAACGTTGGGCAGGACGCTGCAGAGTTTGGTTCCTGGGTGCTCTTGTGGACTCACAGATGCAGGCCTCCAGCTTGGTCCCAAGCAGCAGCTCGTCCTCAGAGGAAAGCAGTTACTCTAAGGACCTTGGTGCCTTATGTCTGTGAAATGAGTTGTGCCATGCCAGGCCCTTTAGATGCCAGTTTTCCTGGACAGGACAGTGGATGAAGCAATGCAGATTGTCTGCATTTCCCAGAGAGGGAAGCACTCGGTGAAAGGCTTGTCCTGAGGGGACCAGACTCACCTTCGGAGCTGGGGCTTCAGCAGCATTTGGAGTCCTGCTCCTGCCCCCGAGTCACACCTGCAGTGCCGACTCCAAGCTGATTAGGTGGACTGTTGATTTGACTGATGCTTTTCCCTTTCCCCCCGTTTCTCAAGGTACTCTCTCCATATAGCTTTTCTTTTAAAATTTATGTTATCTGTCCTCGGTATCTTTTTCTTTTTCATGTGCTTGCGAAGATTTTTTTTTTTTAATGGAGATTAAAAACACATTAAGACACTTTAACCATTTAAAAGTGTATAATTCAATAGTGTTAAGTATATTTACACTGTGTAACAGGTCACTCTGAAATTTTTGCGAAACTGAGACTTTGTACCCATTAAACACTTAATTCTCCCTGCCTCTTCCCACAGCCCTTGGCCACCGCCTTTATATTTTCTGTGTGTATAATCTGACTGTTCAGATACCTCATGTATATGGAATCACACTGTATTAACCATCTGGCCTGGCTTATTTTACCTGGCATAATGTTCATACTATTCATCCATGTTGTAGCACGTGACATTTCCTTCCTTTTTTGGCTGCACAATATTCAGTCCCCATGGACTGCAACCTGCCCGGCTCCTCTGTCCATGGGATATTCCAGGCAAGGATGCTGGAGTGGGTTGCCATTTCCTTCTCCAGGGGATCTTCCCAACCTAGGGATTGAACTCAGGTCTCCTGCACTACAGGCCGATTCTTTACTGACTGAGCTACCGGGGGGTGTATACAGTTGAACGTGTATAGCACATTTTCTTTATCTGTTTATCCATTGTACGCTTGGGCTTCTTCTAACTTTTGGCTGTTGTGGCTAGTGTGAATAATGCCTCAGTGAACTTGAATATGCAAATTTTTCTTTGAGATCCTGTTTTGAATTCCTCTGATGTATATTCAAAAGAGGGATTACTGGGTTATATGGTAATTCTTTTTTAAAAATTTCTGTGGCCTCTCTGTACCATGTTCTGTAATGGTTGCACCATTTTTGATCCCCCCGCAGTATAATTTTTTTTTCCTCAGTAGCATGTGTATCCGGAGAAGGCAATGGCACCCCACTCCAGTACTCTTGCCTGAAAAATCCCATGGACAGAGGAGCCTGGTGGGCTGCAGTCCATGGGGTCGCTAAGAGTCGGACACGACTGAGCGAATTCACTTTCACTTTTCACTTTCATGCATTGGAGAAGGAAATGGCAACCTACTCCAGTGTTCTTGCCTGGAGAATCACAGGGACAGCAGAGCCTGGTGGGCTGCCGTCTGTGGGGTCGCACAGAGTCGGACACGACTGAAGCGACTTAGCAGCAACATGTGTATCTGATTGGGTATTGGCTTTTAAAATAGATGAATTTTCTTTTTTCTGGTAAGGATTTGTTGGGATGGGAGCCATTAAGCACTTGGAGTGTTCATGGGTGGTTTCAGGGAGCAGAACATGGATTCATAATGGATTGCCAGGCTGCTTGCTGTCACACGGACCCCCTGGCTGAACTACCCTTTGCCAGACCAGAGTGTGGGAGCTCCTTATACTGTTTTTCTGAGGGCAAGACCTGGGGTTGTGAATGGTTGTAAGTACAGCCTTGGCGCATGTGGCATGGTATGAGTTGGCACATAAATGGATGAATTCATCAGCATTTCTCAGAAGGCCTCCCCTGAATTGAGCACCTTCACCTTCTGCTTCTCTAACACTCCAGGCAGAACCACTTCTGGGCCTGCCAGGCCCTGCCCTGGTCACCCAGGGCCCCTCTGCTTGGATGCACAGCTGTTGGTCCGGCTCTGGTGACCAGCGTGGCGTGCTCCCGGTTCTCGTGTGTGGAGCCCACTTAGAGTGGAGACCACGCAGGTGAGAGCCTAGGACCTGGGAGGTGGTGGAGGAAGAAGTAAGGAGCAGGAGAGCCAGCCCTGCCCGGCTGGGGAGGGTGGTCAGCGCTTCTTCTTGCTCTGTGGCTAATAGTGATGATTCATTTGTATTTGTTCCTTGTACACTTACTACTTTTAACCTTCTTTCACATATGTTGTATCATCTGGGGCTTCCCTGGTGGCTCAGATGGTACAACATCTGCTTGCAGTGCAGGAGACCTGGGTCAGGAAGATCCGTCCTTGAGCCAGGAAGATCCCCTGGAGCAGGGAATAATCTTAGTGCTGTTCGATGAGAGGCAGAAAGATGGGACAGGGAGGAAGGAAGGAAGGGAACCCCTGGCACAGGCACATGGTGTGCTGATGATTCAGTATTCTGTTGGGTGCTGCTATTCAGCAGTGGGCAAACTAGACACATGAATATATTATTAGTAAAAGGGTAAGGGGCTAAGCAAGTGTGTAACTGGGAGGTGTTACCCAACTTGGGGGAGACAGGAAGGGCCCTGGGTTACTGAGGGTTGGACTCAATGGTCAGTAGATACTGCAGCCAAATGACCCCAGAGATGAGGCTATTGTAGCTCAGGGAGGACTTGCATCTCCTGAGGGGAGGTGGCCACATCACACTGTACTGTCTTTGAACCTCGGCTTCCTGGCTTAATGCCTGACCATTAGAACACAGTAGTATTTTGTGAATGAATGAGTGACTTAAATGTTTTCCTCAATAAAATGTACTTGATTAAACTCAGTCTGTTGTGTACTTCAAATACACAGAATCATAACACACCGTTCATTGTTTGATGTGACTGTACTTGCAGTTTATCAGTTTGTCCATCAGATTTTACAGAGGCCCAAGGTCACACAGGAGGAATACCCAGATTTTCTGATGCCCAGCCCAGTATGCTTTCCACTGCAGTGTGAGGCCAGTGGAAAATCACTGCACATTATTTGGTTCCTTGTTTTCCTTGGACGGCTTCTAGGAATTTCCATTGATTAATTGGGAGTTGGGATGAATTTGGGGACACTTTGACTGTCAAACTGAGTTGGAATGAACTGCAGCTGTGAGTAGCAGTTTTTTTTTTTAATTGGAGGATAATTACGGTATTGTGACGGTTCTCGCCATACATCAACATGAATCAGCCATGGGCATACATGCGTCCCCTCCCTCCTGAACCCCCTGCCACCTCCCTCCCCACCCTTTGGATGCCTTGTGTCACACATCAAACTCCCACTGGCTATCACTGTACGCACGGTGATGTGTGTGTTTCATTGTACGCACGGTGATGTGTGTGTTTCATTGTACGCACGGTGATGTGTGTGTTTCATTGTACGCACGGTGATGTGTGTGTTTCATTGTACTCACGGTGATGTGTGTGTTTCATTGTACGCACGGTGATGTGTGTGTTTCAGTGCTGTTCTCTCAAGTCCTCCCACCCTCTTCTTCTCCCACTGAGTCCAACGTCTGTTCTTTACGTCTGCGTCTCCCTTTAGAGCCTGCTGTTGTTTGTTTCCTTTTTCAGGATTTGGCATGCTCCCCAAGGTTGAGACCCTTGACACATAAAGACCGTGGTCTGTCCCTTGTCGTATTCGTAAGAAACCTTCGGGTTCTGTTACTTTCTGTACTAGTTTACTGTTGCTACTGAAACAAATCAACTCAGTCTGGCTGGCTTAAAACAAGGCAAGCTTATTGTCTTACAGTTCTAGAGGTCAGAAGTGAGTCTTAAGGGACTAAAATAAAGTTGCGTCAGCAGGGCTGTGTTCCTTATGGAGGGTCTAGGAAAGAATCTGTTCCTTGTCTCTTTCAGCTTCTCGAGGCCACCTGTGTTGCTTGGCTTGTGGCCTCGTCACTCTACACTCTCCTTTCATCACTCTGTCTCCTTCTTTGACTGTGACCCTCTTACCTCCTTCTTATAACCTTTTGATGACATTGGGCCTATATGGAGAATTCAGGATAATCGCCTCATCTCACAGTTCTTAAATGACTTCTTCAAAGTCCTTTTGCCATGTAAAATAACACAGTCACAGGTTCCAGGCATTGGGATACGGACACCTTTGGAGGCCTGTCACTCCACCCACCACACCTGACTTGTCTATTGTCTACCAAATAGGATACGCTAAGTGATGGAGGCCAGACCAAACCAACAAGCCCTCTAATTGCAGATCACGTACTTTACCCACTGCCTCAATCTAGGTGGACCACATATTCTCCTCTGATCTGAGTGATGACCCAGTTAGGGAGGACGCTTAAGAGATACTCCCTGGATGCACTGGATGATTATCCTGCTCTTTGTCTGCTCAGTTGTACAGCTGTGTTTGACTCTTTGTGATTCTGTGGCCTGTAGCCAACCAGGCTCCTCTGTCCAGGGGATTCTCCAGGCAAGATACTGGGGTGGGTTGCCATGTCCTCCTCCAGGGGATCTTGCTGACCCAGTGATTGAACCCGCATCTCCTGCATGGGGGGGATTCTTTACCTCTGTGCCACTTGGGAAGCCCTGCTCTTTGTCTACCAAGGATCCAGAGGTCTGAGAAGATGCCAGCTGGACAAAAACAACAATAGAAGAGGGGGTATGACTTAAAAAAAAAATTGCACAACTTAGAACGACTCACAAAGTTCAGAGAAGTTCTGTGAGTCCACAGTTGGTCTGACACAGTGGGGTCGCTTGCTTGGACGTTACTGGTTGAAAGTTGAAGAGTGGCTGGTAATATTGAAATCAGGCTACTGACTTTGCACCATTGGGTCTGCTGTGTGAATAGGTGAATTTGGTGGCCAAATATTTAGTATGATTTTTAAGGCCTTTGTTCCCGAACATTAATACCATTCCCTATCATTGCACTTTTTAGATTTCTCAGGAACGCAGCACTGTGTTAGTCAAAAGAGCTCTCAGTGAAGAATGAGAGTTGAGCTTGCAGCCCCTTGACTTGATGTGTAAACTTGGTGAGGTATTGACTGCCATTAATTTCAGTTTCCTTGTTTATAAAGGGAAAGGATGATACTTGTTTTCCCTGGTGCTATTGTTGAGTCTGGGATAATGCATGAAAAAGTACTTTATAAACCAAAAAGGATTATTTATACTCATCAGTGTCATTTTTACACCTTCTTCTGGGTTTCAAAGCATTTCATATAGATAAATACCCTGAGATACTGAACTGCTTCATCTAGCTTCTTTTAATAGCCAGCATCTTTTTCCTGATTTCCGTGGCAAGCCTTGCTTCCTCGGGGAGGCTCCCCCGACTAAATCATTTCTTCCTCTCATGTGGTCTTATGGCACCACACCTCTCTCTTTTGTAGCACTTGTAACAACTATATTCCCAGAGTCTGGCAGGATGCCAGTTTTTGCTCAGTAGACTTTTGTTGAGTGACTGAGAAAATTAATCTTAGCTAATAGCCATGTGAGCAAAAAAAGCAGTGAAACCCAGTGAGGCTCTGCCGAGGGGCTGGGGTGCCAGGGAGGGGGGAAGTTGCAGTGCAGTCAGACTTGCCCTGCTTTGTCACTTGCCAGGGACGCTGGTGTGTGAAGAGCCAGGCTGGGCTCCAGAGTGGCAGCTGGTATTCTGTCACTGCCTCCCCTTGGGGACCTGTTGTAGCTGCTGGAAGGGAAGCCTCAGGTGGGGAAGGGTAGAGGCATCTTGCTGGACCTTCAGGGATGGAGAGAAGGTGGCTGTCTTTGCAGCCACAGACCAGCCTTATGCCTGTTAAAAGCCCTGCAGAACTGGGGTGTAGCCTCCTAGAGGCCGCGCGGCCTGGCTCTGCAGGGTGTGTGCCTGCAGCTGGATGCACTCAGATGTGTGGTCCCCATCGTGGCTCCTCTGCCTGTGGGCTTGGTGAACACTCGGCCACCCTGGAGATAGCTTTCACAGTAGTCCAGCATGGGATCAGTTTGCTGTTGAACAGGGACTTGATCTCTCAAGAGGGACTGCTCAGGAGTGGTGTGGTCAGTGGCCTGGAACAGAATGGGTAGGTGACCAGGACATGGCCAAGCCCTCCCTGCTCCTGCAGCTCCCTTCCAGTGGTGCCACCTCTTCTGGAAATGTCTCTCAAGGGAACCAGTAGAGGTAAAGGGGCCCTGGACGTTCTTGGGAGAAGATCCAGGGACTGGGGGACACTGAGGCTTTATGGAACAGTGGCTGGAGTTGCGAGTGCCTTATAGCTGCGCGTTTCCCTCCCCACGTGCATCCAGCCCCTGCACGTTGCCGCCTCATACATTTGTGGCCTCCTCATACATTCAGCCACGAAATCCACGCTTTACCCTCTTCTGGAAGGCTTTGTCCAGGAAACGTTTTGTTTAAGTAACTCTCCCCCTCAGCAGCTACCCTCAACATCATTTTCTCTCTTGCCATTAATTGTTTTCCTTTTCTTTCCAAATTCGGAGTTGGCGAGGTTATCTTTGAGCAGCTTAGACTGTAACACAGGCCTCCCTCTCATTACTTTAGCATGGCCCTATTAATTTCCTATTGCTGCTGTAACAAATTACTACAAACCTAGTGGCTTAAAACAAAGCAAGCCTATTATCTTACACTTCTGGAGGTCAAAAGTCTGAAAGGAGGCTAAGATCCAGTTGGTGGGGCTGCTTCCCTTCTGAGGCTCTAGGGAGAATCTGTGCCCTTGCTTTTCTGGCTTCTAGACACTGCCTGAACTCCTTCGTCCTTGGCTTGTTTCCATCTTCAAAGCCAGCAGTCACATCTGACCTCTGACACTGCTGCCTGCCCCCCCCTCCCCCGACACGTGCAGGACCTTGGTCATTGCTTTGGCTCTGCTTCCTCCTCCTGACGATCCAGGATGACTTCCCTGTCATGGGATTCTTAATTTAACCTCAGCTGCAGAGTCCCTTTAGCCAGGTAAGGTAACATAGTCACAGGTTTTGGAGATTAGGTTGTGGATATCGTGGTGGTAGTGGGGCAGGGACGGGTGGTGTGGTGGTGACGTTATTCTGAATGGTAGACTTGTAGCAGGGATTGGAAAGATTCCCCGCCTTTACTGGGGCAGTCTAGTATTGGGGTTGTAAGTGCTAAGCTCACATCCTCTTCCTTCTGTTGACTAGCCGAATGACTTTGGACGTGTTTCTTACTCTGCCAGTCTTTAATCAGTAAAGTTGGGATATCTTCAGTTCAGTCGCTCAGTCGTGCCCAACTCTTTGCGACCCCATGGACCGCAGCACGCCAGGCCTCCCTGTCCATCACCAACTCCCAGAGTTTACCCAAACTCATGTCCATTGAGTCGGTGATGCCATCCAACCATTTCATCTTCTGTCATCCTCCTCTCCTCCTGCCCTCTATCTTTCCTAGCATCAGGGTCTTTTCCAATGAGTCAGTCCTTCGCATCAGGTGACAAAAGTATTGGAGTTTCAGCTTCAGCATCAGTCCTTCCAATGAATATTCAGGACTGATTTCCTTTAGGATGGACTGGTTGGATCTCCTTGCAGTCCAAAGGACTCTCAAGAGTCTTCTCCAACACCACAGTTCTAAAGCATCAATTCTTTGGTGCTCGGCTTTCTTTATAGTCCAACTCTCACATCCATACATGACTCCTGGAAAAACCATAGTCTTGACTAGACAGACCTTTGTTGACAAAGTAATGCCTCTGCTTTACAATATGCTGTTTAGGTTGGTCATAACTTTTCTTCCAAGGAGCAAGCATCTTTTAATTTCATGGCTGCAGTCACTATCTGCAGTGATTCTGGAGCCCCAAAAAATAAAGTCAGCCACTGTTTCCACTGATTCCCCATCTATTTGCCATGAAGTGATGGGACCGGATGCCATGATCCTCGTTTTCTGAATGTTGAGCTTTAAGCCAACTTTTTCACTCTCCTCTTTCACTTTCATCAAGAGGCTCTTTAGCTCTTTTTCACTTTCTGCCATAACGGTGGTGTCATCTGCATATCTGAGGTTATTGATATTTCTCCTGGCAATCTTGATTCCAGCTTGTGCTTCATCCAGCCCAGCGTTTCTCATGATATACTCTGCATATAAGTTAAATAAGCAGAGTGACAATATACAGGCTTGACGTACTCCCTTTCCTATTTGGAACCAGTCTGTTGTTCCATGTCCAGTTCTAACTGTTGTTTCCTGACCTGCATACAGGTTTCTCAAGAGGCAGGTCAGGTGGTCTGATATTCCCATCTCTCTCAGAATTTTCCACAGTTTATTGTGATCCACACAGTCAAAGGCTTTAGCATAGTCAGTAAAGCAGAAGTAGACATCTCGGCAGATATATTTTTCAGTTTTATGTGAGTGTGTGCAAAGCGCTGAGCAGAGTGCCTAGCACATGGATGGTGCAACATAAATAATAATCCCCTTCTCTCCTTTCTAATTAATGTGTATTGGACAGGGCAGTGGGCTCAGAAAACCATACAAGTTGGCTGTCAGTTACACTTAAGCACCCGGTAAATGTTAGCTATTAAAGGCATCAGCTTTGTGTGCCAATTACTTTTTTCCCTTAGTTTGTGGGTAAGTGTTTCTCAAAATAGGTTCTGCAGTGCTCTTGCAATTTAAGGATGTTAGTTTCCAGGGTCTGAGTTCTTTATAAGAATTTTAAAATTTCGTGTTGTCATTTGAGCCAGTAACAAAGTAAAATAAGCCTACTGCAGTCATTTGGAAGGGCCATATTATGCCCGAATGCTGCCAACTGATTTTATCGTCTACAGGTTTGCTTGTTTTCTTGTGTTGGCACCAGAAAGTTCTTTAGTAACCGTGCACTGGAGAAAAGTTTACCATATGTCTGTAGGGAATTCCCATAAAGTGAAGGACCATACCTTGTGGAAGTGAGATTTCGCAGTGGTGGGGACAGAGTAGGAGAAAAATGGAGCCAGCTCACGGAGCGCAGGGCTGCAGGCGAGGCTGCGATGCGGCCGCGCTCCCCAGGGGGGCTTCTTGAGTTGCTCCCGGCTTGTGTGACTGGCATTTGTTCTTATTGGTTACAGTATCTCTTCTGATTTGTTGGGTCCTGTGCTGTGCTGGTTGTCAAAATACTATCACCCAAGTGTGTGTCTGCTGGACTCAGTAGCACTTGGATAAGGTACTCACAACATATTCCTGTTGTGAGAAAGGATGTAGTTTTGGTTAAATAACAAAATCTTCTCTGACATGAAGACTTTTACTTTGAATTTATTGGTTATATAATTTGTGTTTAATTTATAAATTTGCAAAAAGACCTGTATGTATAAATAGTTTATATCCAATTTTATGTCTTACATATTTAAACAATTATGTAGGATTTGCCAAGAGTTTTTTGGTAACAGCTTTATTGAGGCATAACTCATATCCTGCAACTCATCCATTTTAAGCATATAATTCAGTGGTTTTTAGTATTGTGCAACCATCATCATAATCAATTTGAGAACATTTTTATCACCCCACAAAGAGACTTTGTACTTCTTAGCCATCACCTTCGAATCAGCCCCAAATCCCCCCATGCCAGCCCCAGGCAACCTCTAGTCTACTTTCTGTCTCTATGAATTTGTCTGTTCTGGATGCTTCATGTAAATGGCAGTTGTATGATATATGGTCTTTTGCATATGGTTTTTTTCCCTTAGCATAATGTTTTCGAGACTTATCTATAGTATGACGTATCAGCATTTCATTTCTTTTTATTACTGAATGATATTCCATAGTATGAATATACAAGCTTCCCTTGTGGCTCAGATGGTAAAGAATCTGCCTGCAATGCGGGAGACCTGGGTTCAATCCTTGGGTTGGGAAGATCCCCTGGAGAAGGGAAAGACTACCCACTCCAGTATTCTGGCCTGGAGAGTTCCGTGGCAGTCCACGGTGTCGCAAAGAGTCGGACACAACTGAACGACTTTCATTTCACTTCACTCCATTTATTCATTCAAATGCTGAGCATTTGCAAATTTTTTTTTTCTTGAAAAGGGGCCTATACTTTATTAAATTTTGAAAAGCATTTGATATGGATTGAGGAGTATGTTACAGTTGTCTTTTTAGCCAAAGGAAACAAATCGTTGCTTTCTTCGGTAATCTTGGCCAAGGCATTCTCGTCAATATAAAGAATAGTGTACTGACACAGAACTTATTTTTTTCTCCAGGCATTAAAAAATATAATGAACATTGGGTACATATATCTCTCTGTGCTTTCATTTACTTTGGATAACTATTCAGTGGAATTGATGAATCATGTGCTAGTTCTGTTTTTAATTTTTTTGAGGAACCTCCATACTTTTTTCATCATGGCTGTACCAATTTACATTCCCACCAACCATGTGCTAGAGTTGCCTTTTCTCTACATTCTCACAGCATTATTTACAATATCCAAGATACGGAAGCAGCCTAAGTGCCTACCAGCTGATGAATGGTTAAATGTGGTTTATATACTTTGCAAAAGAATATTATTCAGCCACAAAAATGAATGAAATCTTGCCACTTGTGACAGCCTGGAAGGACCTGAAGGGTATTATGCTAAGTGAAATAAACCGGAGAAAAGCAAATATTGTATGCTTTCACTTATACATGGAATCTAAAACACAAACACCTGTAACAAAACAGAAACAGACTCACAGATAACGGAGAACAAGCTAATCTCTGCTAGAGGGAAGGGAGTGGAAATAGGAGGCGGGGATTAAGAGGCGCAAACGACTGGCTGTGTATTAGATTGATACAAAAGTGCTTGTGGTTTCAGACCATGACTTTTGGATCATAACTAGGCTCAGACACACGTTTATTAATCCAAGCAGGAACCATTACAGTCAACACATTTTGGCCAACAAGAAATTTTTTTTTTCTTTTTTTTTTTTGTAGCTTAAAAATACTTGCTTTGGGATTTGATAAACTCTTGGAAAGCTTTTTCTGCCTTCTGCTGGTCAAGGAAGATTTTTTTCTGCAAAAAGTTGTTGAGATGCTTGAAGAAGTGGTAGTCAGTTGGCCAGAGGCCAGGTGAATATGGCAGATGAAGCAAAACCTTGTAGCCCAATTTGTTCAACTTTTGATGTGTTGGTTGTGTGATATGAAGTTGAGCGTTGTCATGGAGAAGAATTGGGCCCATTCTGTTGACCAGTGCCCACTGCAGGCATTGGAATTTTGGGTGCCTCTCATTGATTTGCTGAGCATACTTCTCAGATGGAATGGTTTTGTTAGGATTCAGAAAGCTGTAGTGAATTAGGCAGGAGGCCACCAAACAGCAGGACCTTTTCTTGGTGCAAGTTTGGCTTTGGGAAGTGCCTTGGAGCTTCTCCTCAGTCCAACCACCGCACTAGCCGTTGCCAGTTGTCATATAAAATCCACTTTTTGTTGTGTGTCATGATCCGATTGAAAAATGGTTCATTGTTGTGTAAAATAAGAGGATACTTCAAAACAGTGATTTTTTTTTTTCAGTTAGCTCACGAGATACCCACTTATCGAGCCTTTTTACCTTTCATGTTTGCTTCAGATTCCGAATGACCGTAGAATGGCTGAAATTGAATTCTTTGGTAACTTCTTGTGTAGTTTTAAGAGGATCAGCTTCAGTGATCCTTTGACTTGTTCACTGTCAGCTTTGACGGCTGGCCACTGAGCGCCTTATCCTCAAGGGTCTTGTCTCCTTTACAAAACTGCTTGAACTACCCCGGCACTGTACGTTCTTTAGCCATTCCTGGGCCAGGTGCATTTCGATGTTGTGAGTTATCTCTGCTGCTTTATGACCCATTTTGAATTTGAATTAAAAAAAAAAAAAAAACTCTTGAATTTGCTTTTTGTCTAACATCATTTCTATGGTCTAAAATAAGTATAAAATAAACAGCAAATGATAAGTCATTAGCCAAAAGCATAAAGCTAGAATGCTCATTAAAATGATGTATAACATAACCATATTTATTTAAGAACGTATTCCAATATCAAATGGCAAAGTTCAACAATGCAATACTCCAATTACTTTTGCACTGAACTAATAATACAGTAAGTCACAAGAATGTGATGTACAGAATAGAAAATACAGTCAATAATATTATAAGAACTTAGGTATATAAAAGTAATAAATCACTAAAAAAAAAAAGAAGATTGACTTTCTTTTTTGAGCCAATATTGTTTTGGGCTCTGAACAGTACAAAACAAGGTTCCTGTCTGCACGGAGGTTATATTCTGGTAGCTACGATGAAGATAAATGAGGAGACAGTACATGTAAATTGTTGGCAGAGAAATAAAGCAGAGCATGAGGATAGGTAGTATCAGGAGGTAAGGAGTGAAAGCTTATATGAATTGTTGGAAAAGGCCTCTAGTTTAGGGTGACGTTTGAATCTCTAGAGATGTGAATGTGACCTAGAGAGGGAGCAGGCAAGCCATGTGAATATCTGGAGGCCGCCTCTGGACAGAAGGAACAGTAAGTGCGAAGGCTATGGGGCAGAAATGGGCTTTGCAGGTTCAAGAAACAGCAAGCAGCGTAGTGTGGCCGGAGACTCGAGTCCAGGTGGGGATGGCCGATTATGTACAGGAGTTTATTCCTAGGAATCACATATCATGTGAATCTGCTTCACTTATTACCTGCTGAATGCCTGACCACACATGAGAAAATGCATTTATTTTCCCCCTAAGTCTGTAGCAGATTGAAAAGTCACTCTGTGTGAAGAGCTTTGGTTCTCCTCCTGAGGTGAACAAGTTCGGAATGGTTTTAAAACAGGGACAGAGTTGCTAAATGCATTAATCTGTACATAGAGAAAGAGTTAGCAAGAATCAGTTGTTATCAAAGCTAACACACGCTTGCTTGTAAAGAAGGTGACTTACTTAATTACAGCCATTTATGCTCAAGAGTAAGAAATAATGTAATTGAGCTTCCATGGGAGCATTTGAATATTACCCAGCTCAGCCCAGTTTCTTGTGCTGACATGATGTTTGGGGGTCATCTTGAAGCCAGTGAAGTTTATCTGTCAGATCAGGAGGAGATGAAGAACCCAGTTCCTATGGTGATTCTGTTTTTAGTTTTCTGAGGAGCCTCTGTACTGTTCTCCACAGTAGCTGTACCAATCAAGAGTGTAGGAGGGCTCCTTTCCTCCACATCCTCTTTACCATGTTTTATTTGTAGACTTTTTAATGTCTGGTATGAAGTGGTCCTCACTGTAGTTTTGATTTGCATTTCTCTAATAATTAGTGATGTCGAGCATCTTTACGCGTGCTGACTGGCCATCTGTTGTCTTCTGCCCATTTTTTTGATTGGGTTTTTTTTTTTTTGATGTTTCATTATATGAGTTGTTTATATATTTTGGAATTTAAGCATTACTCTGTAATCCAGCAACGCTATGCCTGGGAATATACCCAGACAAAAATGCACCTGTATTTTCATAGCAGCACTATTATCTATAGCCAAAACTTGGAAACAACCTAAATGTTGATTGATAGATGAATGGATAAAGCGTTGGGGCATATATACAATGGAGTACTACTCAGCCATAAAAAAGAACAAAATAAAACCATTTGCAGCAACATGGATGCAACTGGACTATCATGCTAAGTGAAGTAAGCCAGAAAGAGAAAGACACACATCGCGATGTCACTTATGTGTGGAGTCTCAAATATGGCACCAGTGGACCTGTCTACAAAACAGAAACAGACTCAGAGAGTTAGAGATCAGACTTGGGGGTGCCAAGGGGAGGAGGGCGTGGACTGGGAGTGTAGGATTGGTAGAGGCAAACTATTACATTTGTAATGAATAAGCAACAAGGTTGTAATCTATAGCACAAGGAACTGTAGTGAATATACTGTGATGAACCATAGTGGAAAAGAATGTAAAAAAAGAATGTATATGTGTGTATAACTGAGTCACTTTGCTGTACAGCAGAGATTGGCACAATATTGTAGATCAACTATATTTCAATAAAAAAGTAAAAAGCAGACAATATCTCAACGAACAGAACCCTCATTCATTACTGCTACATTCACCATCTCTGGGGACCTATTTGTTCATGTTGCTGCCATTAGTAACAGGTATCCACTCCTTGTTTTGATAATGTCTGTGCATTTTTCATGTCAATGTATGGCAAAACCAATACAGTATTGCAAAGTAAAAAAAAAAGAAAGAAAAAAAAAAGAAATACAATATTGAGAAGAAAGAAAGAAAAAAATAAAAGAATATCCATAATGTTCATCATTGTAACCATTTTAAAATGTACAATTCCGTGACATTAAATAATTCACAATGTTCTGTACCTATTGCCACTATCTATACCCCAGATCTTTTAATCATCTCCAGCATAAACTCTATACCCATTGAATAACAACTCTCTCTTTGCTCTCAGCCCCTGGTAACCTGTTTCCTGCCATCTGTCTGATTTTTGCCTGTTCTAGATTCCTCATATAAGTGGAATCTCAGATAATATTTGTCCTTCTCTGTCTGACTTATTTTACTAAACATGATGTTTTCAAGGACCACCCATGTTATAGCATAAATAAACATTTTATTCCTGTTTTTATGGCTGAATAGTATTCTCTTCTGTGACTTTTTGCACTTAGCACATTATGCAGGCACTGGCGTGTGGCTATTTCCTCTTGGGACCAAAAGCAGTGTATTGCAGGACAGGGGTGCACAGTCATGGAAAAAACATGTGCAGCAACACACTGAGGACCTGAATTGCTGGAAGGAAGCCTCTTCTGTCCTGGCTGAAAGGCTCAGTCCTCACTTAGGTAGTACTTCATAGTTATTAAAATCCGTTTCCGTGTCCATTGTCATCTAATGTCTTCAGTAACTTTTTATAAAGTTAGAAAGTTAAGGCAGACATTATCCCTGTGTTGTTACAGATAAGGGTCCTCAGAGTGAAATGACTCGCCAGATGTGTATAAGAGACAGCCGCTGCACTAGCCGTTGCCAGTTGTCATATAAAATCCACTTTTTGTTGCATGTCATGATCCGATTGAAAAATGGTTCATTGTTGTGTAAAATAAGAGGATACTTCAAAACAGTGATTTTTTTTTTTCAGTTAGCTCACGAGATACCCACTTATCGAGCCTTTTTACCTTTCATGTTTGCTTCAGATTCCGAATGACCGTAGAATGGCTGAAATTGAATTCTTTGGTAACTTCTTGTGTAGTTTTAAGAGGATCAGCTTCAGTGATCCTTTGACTTGTTCACTGTCAGCTTTGACGGCTGGCCACTGAGCGCCTTATCCTCAAGGGTCTTGTCTCCTTTACAAAACTGCTTGAACTACCCCGGCACTGTACGTTCTTTAGCCATTCCTGGGCCAGGTGCATTTCGATGTTGTGAGTTATCTCTGCTGCTTTATGACCCATTTTGAATTTGAATTAAAAAAAAAAAAAAAACTCTTGAATTTGCTTTTTGTCTAACATCATTTCTATGGTCTAAAATAAGTATAAAATAAACAGCAAATGATAAGTCATTAGCCAAAAGCATAAAGCTAGAATGCTCATTAAAATGATGTATAACATAACCATATTTATTTAAGAACGTATTCCAATATCAAATGGCAAAGTTCAACAATGCAATACTCCAATTACTTTTGCACTGAACTAATAATACAGTAAGTCACAAGAATGTGATGTACAGAATAGAAAATACAGTCAATAATATTATAAGAACTTAGGTATATAAAAGTAATAAATCACTAAAAAAAAAAAGAAGATTGACTTTCTTTTTTGAGCCAATATTGTTTTGGGCTCTGAACAGTACAAAACAAGGTTCCTGTCTGCACGGAGGTTATATTCTGGTAGCTACGATGAAGATAAATGAGGAGACAGTACATGTAAATTGTTGGCAGAGAAATAAAGCAGAGCATGAGGATAGGTAGTATCAGGAGGTAAGGAGTGAAAGCTTATATGAATTGTTGGAAAAGGCCTCTAGTTTAGGGTGACGTTTGAATCTCTAGAGATGTGAATGTGACCTAGAGAGGGAGCAGGCAAGCCATGTGAATATCTGGAGGCCGCCTCTGGACAGAAGGAACAGTAAGTGCGAAGGCTATGGGGCAGAAATGGGCTTTGCAGGTTCAAGAAACAGCAAGCAGCGTAGTGTGGCCGGAGACTCGAGTCCAGGTGGGGATGGCCGATTATGTACAGGAGTTTATTCCTAGGAATCACATATCATGTGAATCTGCTTCACTTATTACCTGCTGAATGCCTGACCACACATGAGAAAATGCATTTATTTTCCCCCTAAGTCTGTAGCAGATTGAAAAGTCACTCTGTGTGAAGAGCTTTGGTTCTCCTCCTGAGGTGAACAAGTTCGGAATGGTTTTAAAACAGGGACAGAGTTGCTAAATGCATTAATCTGTACATAGAGAAAGAGTTAGCAAGAATCAGTTGTTATCAAAGCTAACACACGCTTGCTTGTAAAGAAGGTGACTTACTTAATTACAGCCATTTATGCTCAAGAGTAAGAAATAATGTAATTGAGCTTCCATGGGAGCATTTGAATATTACCCAGCTCAGCCCAGTTTCTTGTGCTGACATGATGTTTGGGGGTCTTCTTGAAGCCAGTGAAGTTTATCTGTCAGATCAGGAGGAGATGAAGAACCCAGTTCCTATGGTGATTCTGTTTTTAGTTTTCTGAGGAGCCTCTGTACTGTTCTCCACAGTAGCTGTACCAATCAAGAGTGTAGGAGGGCTCCTTTCCTCCACATCCTCTTTACCATGTTTTATTTGTAGACTTTTTAATGTCTGGTATGAAGTGGTCCTCACTGTAGTTTTGATTTGCATTTCTCTAATAATTAGTGATGTCGAGCATCTTTACGTGTGCTGACTGGCCATCTGTTGTCTTCTGCCCATTTTTTTGATTGGGTTGTTTTTTTGATGTTGCATTATATGAGTTGTTTATATATTTTGGAATTTAAGCATTACTCTGTAATCCAGCAACGCTATGCCTGGGAATATACCCAGACAGAAATGCACCTGTATTTTCATGGCAGCACTATTATCTATAGCCAAAACTTGGAAACAACCTAAATGTTGACTGATTGATAGATGAATGGATAAAGTGTTGGGGCATATATACAATGCAGTACTACTTAGCCATAAAAAAAGAACAGAATAAAACCATTTGCAGCAACATGGATGCAACTAGACTATCATGCTAAGTGAAGTAAGCCAGAAAGAGAAAGACACATATCGTGATGTCACTTATGTGTGGAGTCTAAAATATGGCACCAATGGACCTGTCTACAAAACAGAAACAGACTCAGAGAGTTAGAAATCAGACTTGAGGGTGCCAAGGGGAGGAGGGCGTGGACTGGGAGTGTAGGGTTGGTAGAGGCAAACTATTACATTTGTAATGAATGAACAACAAGGTCGTAATCTATAGCACAAGGAACTGTAGTGAATATACTGTGATGAACCATAGTGGAAAAGAATATAAAAAAAGAATGTATATGTGTGTATAACTGAGTCACTTTGCTGTATAGCAGAGATTGGCACAATATTGTAGATCAACTATATTTCAATAAAAAAGTAAAAAGCAGACAATATGTCAACGAACAGAACCCTCGTTCATTACTGCTACATTCACCATCTCTGGGGACCTATTTGTTCATGTTGCTGCCATTAGTAACAGGTATCCACTCCTTGTTTTGATAATGTCTGTGCATTTTTCATGTCAATGTATGGCAAAACCAATACAGTATTGCAAAGTAAAAAAAAAAAGAAATAAAAAAAAAAGAAATACAATATTGAGAAGAAAGAAAGAAAAAAAAAAAAGAATATCCATAATGTTCATCATTGTAACCATTTTAAAATGTACAATTCCGTGACATTAAATAATTCACAATGTTCTGTACCTATTGCCACTATCTATACCCCAGATCTTTTAATCATCTCCAGCATAAACTCTATACCCATTGAATAACAACTCTCTCNAAAAAAATAAAAGAATATCCATAATGTTCATCATTGTAACCATTTTAAAATGTACAATTCCGTGACATTAAATAATTCACAATGTTCTGTACCTATTGCCACTATCTATACCCCAGATCTTTTAATCATCTCCAGCATAAACTCTATACCCATTGAATAACAACTCTCTCTTTGCTCTCAGCCCCTGGTAACCTGTTTCCTGCCATCTGTCTGATTTTTGCCTGTTCTAGATTCCTCATATAAGTGGAATCTCAGATAATATTTGTCCTTCTCTGTCTGACTTATTTTACTAAACATGATGTTTTCAAGGACCACCCATGTTATAGCATAAATAAACATTTTATTCCTGTTTTTATGGCTGAATAGTATTCTCTTCTGTGACTTTTTGCACTTAGCACATTATGCAGGCACTGGCGTGTGGCTATTTCCTCTTGGGACCAAAAGCAGTGTATTGCAGGACAGGGGTGCACAGTCATGGAAAAAACATGTGCAGCAACACACTGAGGACCTGAATTGCTGGAAGGAAGCCTCTTCTGTCCTGGCTGAAAGGCTCAGTCCTCACTTAGGTAGTACTTCATAGTTATTAAAATCCGTTTCCGTGTCCATTGTCATCTAATGTCTTCAGTAACTTTTTATAAAGTTAGAAAGTTAAGGCAGACATTATCCCTGTGTTGTTACAGATAAGGGTCCTCAGAGTGAAATGACTCGCCCCACTTATCTTATTGCTGTCCTGATCAATGCTGACCCAGGATCGATTATAGACTGTGCTGTGTGCTATGTTACAATGTCAAGCTAAGTACAAAGTGCTTTATGAGTTTTATATTACTTGATCCTCCCCTTAACTTTGTGTGGTGTAGGTATGATGATCACCCCCTCTTATAGATGAGGAAGCTATCTCATCTATAGAGAGGTTAGGTAACTTGCCTAAGATCACAGAACTGGTAAGTGGGGAATCTGGGATTCACTCCTGAGCCTGAACGAGGTACAGTTGTGGTATCACACCCAAGGCAAGACTCCAGTTTGCTTACTCTTGGGTCAGAGATCTTACCAGAACCTGCTGACTGTCCGTGTTTTACCAGATATCGGTCCCGGCAGTGTCATCTGTGTCTCTGATTGTGCTGTTCTCCAGTCTGGGAACACTGCCAGACAGTGTACAGCACTAAATGTAAATAAGGCCATTATTGGATTTTTTTTTCCATAAACTTCTTTTTAGATTTGGAGACTCATACATCCTGTGTGACACCCCCATTTGGATATCCCAAAGGCACCTTAAATTCAGTATGTCAAAAATAGAATGCATCATTTCCACACTCTCTTTTCTTTGCTTGGAACCTTCTCCCCTGCAGTTTTTTCTGTTAACATTTCCTTACCTCACTGAAAGGCATCTTGTCAGTCCAAGAATGTCAGGCTGAAACCTCAGTCACCTTAGACTACTCTCTGTCAGCAGCCTCCACGTTAGTCGCCCCTACAGATTTTGCCCCGTAAATATTTTTCAAATGTGCCTCTCCCTCTTCACCCTCCCCCAGGGGGACCCCTGTCATTTTGCAGAGATTGGAGTTGCCCTTCGGATTGTCGCTGTGCGCTGGGCTTGTCCCCCTCCTACCCATCTTCCACCCTGCTGTCTAAAGGCAGGTCTCTAGGAGTCGTCCTGCTGCAGAGCATGTGTTGACGGGGCGTCACCCACAGGCTGGAGTCTGGCACGAGGGCTTCTGCCAGCCCTGCTGATCTTAGAGCCCCGCGCTTCCCTCTGCCTGGGAAGCTCCCCTTATCACTTGGCCTAAGGACTGAACTGCTGCGTGTCCTGTACAAGTCAGTCTGGGCTTTCATCCTTCCTAAAGGCTTTCTTCTCCCAGAGACCTCTGTCTCGGCCCTCAGACCTCAGTGTATGTGTCTCCTTTAGGGCAGGGACTGTGATGATCATCATGAGAACCATGGGCTGAAGGTGGATTCTTCTCTCATAAAACAGGAGGAATGTCAACCTTGTCGGACTTACAGGCAATGATGCTGTTGGGTCCTGAGGTGCCTGCCTATAACAGATACTCCGGGACGTCAGCCTTTCCTCTCTGCATCCCTGGTGCTTGTGTGGCTGGAGAGAAGCCTCCCCCAGGCACGCTCATTTGCTGGAATGTTCCCTTCTGAGCTGTTCTGGACTTGGAGGCAGAAGCCCTCTGTGTATCTCTCTGTCACATTGCTGTGTGCAAATTAATTTCTCTGAATGTCAGTCTTCCTCTCCGTAAAGTGAGGGAGTGGTTATTTCCCCCAGTTTCCTCAGCTGTTTCATGAAGGTTCAGTGAGATACCCCAGAGAAGGCTGTGTAAGTTGGCAAGTGCATGTACAGATGGGTGGCCTTCGGGCCCACCAGGCAGTGAGATGGGTGCCACGCCTCGGTCAGGACTCCTGTTGGTAGAATCTCCGGCCTGGCATTGCTGTCGTTGAATCTGGTGTCTCGGTGGGAAACCTGCCGTGTCTGCCTCTGCGGCAGGCACCCAGCCCTTTGGCACCGCGTCAGTGTGAGACAAGGCGGCAGTTGCTGTTCCTAGGTCCTCTTTCTGTCTCCCTGGAGAGGCGTTGCACGTGTGCATCGGCTGTGAGAATAACACGTCACTTCTCCACAAGGAGCTCTAACCAGCCCAGTCGGAATCACCCTTGTTAGTGTGATATTAGCAATTTGCCCTGTTTCCTTAACCACTAACCATCTTGAGAAGATTTGGCATTCTTTTTTGCCTCTGTGAATAGTCTCATCACCCGAGGGCTTGTTAAATAGGTGGAGCAGCACACCCTGGATTTCCACTGAAAACAGTCATTCTGAGCTCTTCCTCCTTACAGAGCTCCTCTCCAGAACTGCCTGGTCCCTGGGCCTTTGCTTGCTGTCTTTTTAGAGGCCGTGGTGGGGACAGTGTGGTCTCGGGGCTGGAGAGCCCCTGGCTTGCCTCTCTGGCTGGGACTTGCGTCCTGAGTAACCTAATCACCCCTGGCTCCAGGTGGCTGTGTCACTGAGGGAGGTTCTGGGAAACCCTTTTCCCTGTGGGAAGTCAGCATCCTTGGTTTCTTTCTCTCCAGCTGGCTCCGCCTTCCCAAGACATCCCAGGCTCTTCTCTCTCCAGCTCCTTCTAGAGGAGGGGCTCCTGCTTTTGCTGAGAGCTCAGGGCCCCTGGCAGCCCTGGTACCCTTCTGCAGAGAAGGGCGGGGCTCTCCCTGGAAGGGCCTCTCCGAGCAGCTAAGACACAGGCCTCAGCTGTGTCCTTGTTTGCAGCCACATCAATCTTTGCTGGATTTTGTGGCCCCAGGTGGGTCTTAGTTTACCCTGGCCCAGGAGGAGCTGGAAGAGAAGGCAGTTTGAATAGTTCTGGGTATATATGAGTTGTTAATATCTTTAAGTTTGACTGGTATCTCCTCAACTCTATAAGTCATCTGGTGGAAAAACCAGGGAAGGACAGGGAGGTGACGGTTTCATTTCTTTCAGGTATTATTGGTACCCAGTCATCAGACCCAAGAATCAACAGTGAGAGCAAGTCTACAGTAAATGTTAGTTGTTGTGTAACAGATACTGTTGTAAGCATCTGGCCTGTAGTGACTCACTTAATTCTCCTGATTACTTTCTGAAGGAGTATCAGTAACTTGCCCAAGGTCACACAGTCAGTAAATGGCCAGGATCCCAGTTCTAGAACCCGGGCTGTTGACTGCCACGCTGCCTCTCTAAGGCAGATGTAAATCGCCGCCGAGTCACTTCAGTTGCTATGAGCTGCTAGATGGACATTTTGTGATGCACAGAGTGTGTAGCCTTGACCTCTGTCGGGCTGCTCCCTGCACAGAGTCAGCAGCAGTCTGTATTTGCGCTCCTGTTAAAACTGGTGCCATCTCATCCCCACCTCTCTACGGCTGCTGGTTGAGCCAGTCTGCTCAGGTCGGAACTTCCACAGCAGCCTGTTCCTCCCTGGTCCTCAGCTAGGCTTTGTGACATCAGCTGTACAGCTGCAGAAACAGCTGATCAGACAGGGTCACTGGGGAAAGCCGCCTGCTCACTTGAAAAAGCAAAAGCCTAGTAGTCCATGTGCATCGTCTGAAGCTCATGGGTACGTGGGTTGGTTTGTCCCTCTCTCCTTTCACTGAAAAACTAAGCAGTCCTGCTGAAGATAATAAATAAGAAGAGGGGCTCCCAGGCCACAAAAAACTCTGCCTTCTCTGGATGGTATCAAAGCTGCTTATTGAACAGAAGGCTTAAGGGACGGTGGCCCTGAGGAATTGCAGTCACGTCTGGCTTGGTTTAGGTTTAAGCTCCCAAACTAGGTCTGGTCTGGGTTGGGTTTTCTTCATCCGGTATGCAGCTTACACCCAAGGTTTCTCTCCCACTTGGGGAGCAGGGCCGGGCTGTCTTAGAATTACTGGACTCTGTGGTCAAAATGAAAAGCCTGCTGCTCCTGGCTGGGATTTCTGCAAGAGTGACAGGATGCTAACAGCCTAGCAGGGTGCCCAGTGCGGTTTCCAGGTGAGGGTCCTCATTGGTGGGCTCCAGGGCACTGTGCTCCCTTTCCTTACCAGTGACACTATTGATCGGGAGCCCTGGTCTGACTTTCCTCCTCAGCACGTCTGTCTTCTGGTGAACCCTACTTCTCCCTGGTTTTGTCTTTCACAGAAGTCCTTTCTTTAAACCTGATTAGATTTCTTGGCTTGCACATCTGGTCTTCATTTAGCAGGGATGACACTTAACGTAAGTAAGAGTGTGGATGCCTTTAAACTGAACAACTTCACCCCGTCGAGGGGCCAGTGGGGAGTCAGTAGCCAGGTTGTTTATTGAAAGAGATATTGATTTATTATTTTTATTTAAATCTGTTTTGGCACCTCTGCACTTAATTGCATTAAAAGGGCACCCAGCATGCTTGCTGAGTCACTGCAGTCATGTCCAGCTCTGCGATCCTATGGACTGTAGCCCTCCAGGCTTCTCTGTCCATGAGATTCTCTAGGCAAGAATACTGGAGTGCGTTGCGGTGTCTTCCTCCAGGGGATCTTCCCCACCCAGGGATCAAACCTGCATCTGTTAGGTCTCCTGCATTGGAAGCTGGGTACTTTGCCACTAGTGAAAAGGGCACCCAGACTGCTCCTTTAGGAATACAGTGCCCTATCTCCGGAGAGAGAGAGGAGTTTCTCCTGAGCCTGTGGGTTGGACCCCCGTATGTGTGTGGCATGCATCCATCCAACTTGGAGGAGAGTGTGTTGGCAGGGTGGGAGGGCTCTCCCTGCCCACCCGGCACACCATGTCTGGATTAGCACGAGACCTGGCATGTCTCTGCACAAAAGCCAGTGGCTCCCCGCTGCCTGTGAATGCAGTGGGGCGCTCTCGGACGGCGGTCAGGCGGTCAGGAGCTTCCCCGAGCTCACTTCACAGTGTTTGCCAAAGCTCCTTTTCCATCATTGCCCAGTTCTCTAGCCAAACTGAGTTTCTTGTGTGTGTGTTTACATGCGCTCAATTGTGTTCGCCTCTGCAACCCCATGGGCTGTGTATAGCTATACACCTGTATATATGTGTGTGTGTGTATATATATGTGTATATATATAAAGAGAGAGAGAGAGGCTATGCCATTTCTCTTAGGCCACCTAGTTAGCAAGTGATAGAGCTGGGGTTCTGAATTATTCGGGCTTCTCCAAAGAAAACAGGACGAACAGGATCTCTGTCTCACTGTCTCTTGTTTTTCTCTATAAATAGAGATCTATGATGAAGAGTTGGCTCATGCTGTTATGGGAGCTGAGAAGCTCCAGTATCTGCCATCCGCAGGCTGGAGGCCCAGGGAGGCTGGTGGTATAGCCCAGTTCAAGCCTGAAGGCCTGAGAACCCGGGAGCCAATGGTGTAGCTCCAGGTCTGAGTCCAAAGGCCTGAGCGTCAGGAGTGTCGGTGTCTGAGGCAGGAGAAGACGGACGTCTCAGCTCAAGCAGAGCGCGTTTGCCTCTCCTCCACCTTTTCGTTCTGTTTGGAATCTCCACAGATTGGTGCTGACCCACGCTGATAAGGTCGATTTCCTTTCCTCAGACTAGCAATTCCAGTGCTAACCTCTTCTGGAAGCAGCCTCACAGATACACAGACACATTCAGAAATCGTGTGTTACCACTTCTCTGGGCTTCCTTTGTTGTTGTTTAGTTGCTAAGTTGGGTCCGACTCTTTGCGACCCAGCAGACTGTAGCCTGCTGGGCTCCTCTGTCCATGGGATTTCCCAGGCAAAGGTGTAGCTCCAGGTCTGAGTCCAAAGGCCTGAGCGTCAGGAGTGTCGGTGTCTGAGGCAGGAGAAGACGGACGTCTCAGCTCAAGCAGAGCGCGTTTGCCTCTCCTCCACCTTTTCGTTCTGTTTGGAATCTCCACAGATTGGTGCTGACCCACGCTGATAAGGTCGATTTCCTTTCCTCAGACTAGCAATTCCAGTGCTAACCTCTTCTGGAAGCAGCCTCACAGATACACAGACACATTCAGAAATCGTGTGTTACCACTTCTCTGGGCTTCCTTTGTTGTTGTTTAGTTGCTAAGTTGGGTCCGACTCTTTGCGACCCAGCAGACTGTAGCCTGCTGGGCTCCTCTGTCCATGGGATTTCCCAGGCAAAAACAGTGGAGTGGGTTACCAGTCCCTTCTCCGGGGTATCTTCCTGACCCTCGCATCTCCAACATTGGCAGGCATATTCCTTCTGCTGAACCCAGCTTCCTTTAGCCCAGGCTAGTTGACACATCACAAGTTTCCACGTAGATCGTCTGCTTTCCCAGCCCAAACTCTGACTTTGCTGAGTGATCTTTTATAGCAGGTACTTATTTAATACATGTTTACTAAGAAAAATTGTACTGAAGAGTCCAGAGGTGTAAGTGAGCAGGAATAAATTAATGTGAAAACAAGAAACAGGAAGAAGTAAAATTAGAACCAGCAGGTAGCAATTCTCTTCTAGGAGGAGGGCAAGAATGGAATTCTCTTCTAGAAGAAGGAATCCTTCCAGGAGGAGAGCAAGGTTGGAAGAACAGGAGAGGGGCGGGGGGCACAGAAGATGGACCTAATCTGGGGGGAAGCTTGGGACTTGAGGCAGGCCCAGGGATTGCCAGTCGCCATACCTGGATCCTGGCACAACCCCCGCAGATGCTCCAAGCGCGACTTACCGGAAGGGATCGATGGGGGCGGACGCACAGTTCAAGCTCACAAGCCTGCCTGTGAGGAGCCTGATGCCCAGACGGCTGTGACTGGCTCCGGATCCCACTGTGGGGCAGCAGTGCTGACTGCAGTTCTGGCTCTTTCTGCTTTGCTCCATGCTTTGTAGAGAGTAACAGATGACTTTCTCTCACCCTTCCTGTTGTTGGAGAGGGTCCTTTAAGGTGTGTGGGGCTGCTGCGCTTCAACATTTATTCTGCCTGCATCTCTTAGATAACGCGTGTTTCCCTGTCCCTGCAACTTCCACTTTGGTCCAGGCCCTAGCTCTCTCATGCCTCTCTACAGAGCCTTACTAGTACAGTGAAAGAAAGTTGATGGCATTCTTCCACATCACTCTTTTTGAGTGATAGATCTTTTTCCTTGTAATCTCTTAGTCCTTTATATGAAGATGTCATTCCCAAGGGGCCACTTACTAGCCTTGAGGTGGGGACTTCAGCCTTCAGGCTGCTTCATGGTGTCATAAAGGAAGACACGTGCTCCGTGGGAGAAACGTCCTGAAGCCTTAATCAACCTACCCACTGTCCTTTACCCAGCTCAAGCAAGAGTTCTTTAGAGAGCCGACCAGGAACTCAGGTTTGGAATGAACACGTGCTGGACTGTGGAGGAGAGAAAGCCCAAGGGTCCCCCAGTAGAAGGCAGCTCAAGGTGGATATGTGTTGTGCTAGTTCTCAAGAAAGAAAAATAAACCGGTTCTCACACTTCCTGGGTAATAAGGTGGCTGTAGCAATAGAAATATATATATCATGAGATCCTGACTTTGGCTGAATTTTGAGAATTGTCACAGAGGTTGAGACTTTCCTGTGGTGCCCATTAAACCCTTGATAAAAGAGAATGATTCTTTATCTCCTTTTATTGAAGAGTGATATTAGAAGCGAAAATGTGGGTGCTAGGTGTGTGTGTTGCTACTTAGTATTTTTGCTTCTAGCTCTCTCTGCTGACAGGGTCAAGAAATGTGTGTGTGTATACTAACTCTTGTATATACACGTTTATCAGTGTTTCTATATGTAACCATCTGTATCTGTATTAAGCTAAACATAAATTCATACCCTATCTCCAAATCTAATCCCTAAGCACATGGATCATTCTAGCCTCCTCCCTTTGCTTGTCTATAATTTCCTATTCCAGGTTCCCACCACGTGTTAGCTGATGGATGAAATAACCGTCCTTAAGGAACTGGTGGAGGGTGGGGTGTGCTGACCAAAGTAGTAGTTGGAAGTGAGTAGCATCTATGAGACTAGAGGCAAAAGAAACTGTGTATTAAGTACTGTACACTAGCTGTCAACATTGTTTTCCATAGGGGTGTGGGGTAACAGTTCTCACAGTCGGGGAGGGAGAGAGTGGGACAAATGGGACAGGTTGAAACAAGTTCAATTCTGGTGTAACTTTTTTTTGTCTTTTTTGTTTGTTTTTTGATTTTTACAGTGTTGTGTTGGCGTCCACCGCACAACAGCCTGAATCAGCTGCAACTACACATCCATGCCCTCCCTCTGGAGCCTCCCCCCCTCCCCTTAGCGCAGCCCCCTGGGTCATCACAGAGACTGGGCTCCCTGTGTTACCCTTTTACACACAACAGTGCGTGTACGTTGATGCTGCTTTCTCCATTTGTCCCACTCCCTCCCTCTCCCACTGTGAGGACTGTTAACCCACACCCCTGTGGGAAACAATGTTGACAGCTAGTGTACAGTACTTAGCTGTGCAGTTCCGATTGGTCCAACTCTTGCAGATGCTACTTCTTTCCAGCTCTTACTTTGGCCAGTACACCCCCCCACCCCCGACTCTGTCACTTCCTTCAGCACGGCTGTCTCATACGTTAGTAATATTACATTTAGATTCTTTTGTCACAGTTTGCATTCTATCCTGGAATGTCCTCTTTTCTCTCCTTTATAAATGGTTTTCAAAAATTTGCATACATTTTAAGATTTACTCTTGTGAAGTTCTCTGGGCTTTTGACAAATGCTTAATGTCTTGTATTTACCTTTACAGTATTGTACAGAATAATTTCGCTGCTTTAAATAATCCTCCCATGTTCCACCTGTTCAGGTGTCTCTACTCCCAAATCCTTGGCATACACTGATACTGATATTGTCTGTATATCCTTGCCTTTTCCAGAATGTCGTATGATTGGATTCATACTGGCTTCTTTCATTTAGCAATATGCATTTAAGATTCATCTATGTCTTTTTGTGGCTTGATAGATCACTAACTTCTGTTGCTGGATAGTAGTTCATAGTCTGGATGCACCACAGTCTGTATCTTTTCATCCAGTCAGTGTACATCATTGAGGGACATCTTGGATTCTTCCAGTATTTGGCAATTATGAATAAAGCTACTATAAACATACACATGCAGGTTTTTATGTGGATGTAAGTTTCAAATCAGTTGGATAAATACCTAGAGAAATGTGCCTCATTTGATTGAATACCTTGCTTTCAGCATCTGCCTCCCTCTAGTTCCACTTGGACAGTATCAGCACACTGAAAGCTAACTCGCTCTGTTGCTGAACTGTCTGTATACTGAACAGCTTTCTCCTTTGTCTATAAGTGGTAGGCATTGCCACCTCTGTTGTTGAGAGTTTTTTTATTAGTTGGAAGGTGATAATGGGAGAGTAGAGCGATTATGTCATTGGTGCAGCCCTGGAGTCAGGATCTGGTTTGCTCTGGTGCATAGAATAGGAGCTTAACCCTGATCTCTAAAAGCTTCTTTCACTTTCCCTGGTGTGGCAGTAGGCGGCAGCCAGTAACATGGGGCGTCTGCTACAGCCAGCCACTCACCCTGTTGGACTTGGGAAGGCGCTAGCCCGTGCGTGGTCCTTTCACGTCTCTGGGTCATGTTGGGGTAGCCAGTCTGTTTTACAGGTATGTGGACCGTGCGCTCTGGCTGCTCTCTGGGCTTCAGGTCGCTGGTATGAAGGGAGCCAGCATTGCAGTCAGTGTAGTCCAGCCCTCCTTCCAGTTTACCCACACCTTGACTTGAGAACAGTTGCTGGCCTGTGGAAGTTTGGGGTTTCGCCATCCGGAGTTCACCTACCCTTTTATTTTTAAAAGACACTGGCTGATTACCTGCCACCTTGCAAACATTGTGCTGTTTTTTAAACTATGTTATTTAATCCATTTAACAACCTTATGAGGTGGGGCTTTCCGTTTTTATAGATGAGGAAACTGAGACTGAGGGCAGTTAGCTAACAAGAGACCGAGTTGGGATCTCTTGGTGTTGGGACTTACTCAGGGCATCATGCCATCTCTAGAGAGAAGCGTGATGGAGAAGGCGGCACCCACTTACCTGGAGAGAGAGAGGAGCAGAGCATCTTCTCAGGCTCACCAGGGATGCATCTCAGCTTATGAACAGCAGAAGGAAGGGTAGTTTCTTTATTTGCGAGAGGCGGAAGCACCTTGCCCAGGTGCTTTTACTCTCCCTGGATGCTACACCTCACCTGGCCTATTTAGATTTAAATTATTTTCATTCTGGAAATTGTCAAGCAATTTTCACTCTCTGTGAAAAGCAGAGTCTAGTAGAGTTGCTCTTATACTTACCACTCAGGTTCTAGGATTATCAGGGTTTTGCAATTTTTGCTTTCTCTATTCTTTTGTAGTTTGCTTTAGTTTTTATTATTTTTTATTTATACTTTTTTTTTGGCTGGAATATTTCAAAACAGTATTGATGATAACAGTTTTACCGTTGGCTTATCTCCCTGATCTGTGTGGCATCTCTCCTTTGGATGGATTTTCTGTTACTGTGTATCATGTGGTGGTTGGGTATTTATTTTACTTACAAACACTGGTATGGTCCTAAGCCTATGCCACACCCTTTTCTAAGTTCTTTACAAATGTTAACCTGTTTTCTCTTCATTGCCATCTTATGAAGTAGATTTTTTTTTCTTTCATAGAGATTTAGAGATTTTTTAAAAAGAGATTTTTTTTTTTTTAATTTGGAGATGATGAAATTGAGGTACAGAAAGGTTGAGGAGACTGTTGGAGTCAGGCAATGGTCTCACTGGTCTCCAAACTCAGATTGTATGGCTTCATAATCTGTGCTTTTAACCGCCATCCTGTACTAGCCACTGTTGTGCTCAGTGGTGTCCAACTGTTTGTGATGATCCTCTGGACTGTAGCCCACCAAGCTCCTCTGTCCATGGATTCTCCAGGCAAGAATACTGGAGAGAGTAGCCATTCCCTTCTCCAGGGGATCTTCCCAACCCAGGGATTGAACCCAGGTCTCCTGCATTGGCAGGGGGATTCTTGACCACTAAGGCACCTGGGAATCCTGTACTAGAGATGTGGTTAATTCAAGTCCATTACTGTCTTCTGTTCCCTAGTACCGCTAAGATACAGGAAGGAAGGAATTAGCTCTTGGCCTCCAAGTGCTCCCAGTGTGGTGGGAAAAAGGACCTGGAGCCTGATAGCTCTAGCACACAGGGGTAAATGTTGTAATAGTTCCATGTAAGATTCAGTGGGACTGTGAAAGATACATCCTGCAGGACCTCCTGGGGAAGTTCAAGGTCAGTTTCACAGAAGCTGTGATCCTGACTCTCAGATCACAAGGATGGATGAGGAGGAGGAAATTTAGGCAGAGGGGATATCCTGGACTTCAAGATGAGAATCCAGGAAGGGCTGGAGAGAGATGGATGTCGTTTTAGACATCTAAGGGAGTGTAATCACGAAGGCACTGACTTGTCTATTGAAAAATCTGTGACTCTATCCTGCTGCTGGTGGGGAGCTACTGATGGATTTCAAGCAGAGAAAAAGCATGGTGAGGTTTGCACATTAACTAAGCTCTCTCTAGGGACAATGAAGAGGATGGTTTGGGAGGGGAGCATGACTGGATGCCTTCTCAAATGTGCTGGCAAGAAATGCTGGGGTCTAAACCAGAGCCTTGACCATGGGAATGAAGAGGATGGATCTGAGAGGCGAGGACTAGGGGGTGGGTCTTTGTTATGCAAGTGTTCATTATCTGGATTTCTGAATTATGAGATTGCCTAGGAAATTGACAGTGATCATAACATTAAATTTTAACTAACAAAATGATTTCTTATAAAAACAGTCCCAAGTGACAAACCCTACGGTGACCTGCAGTGCATCTTGCCCTTGTATAAGCACCTCCATGATTGTCATAGTATGTAAGACTCTCTTTTAGCAGAATGAAGCCAGAGTGTCTCCTGCAGACTCTGAAGATGTGAGCTGGCATGTTTGGGGAGGTGGTGGTCATGTGGAAAGCATTGGTGGGGGGCTTTCAGGAGCTGAGAGTGACCCCAGCTGACAGCCAGAAAGGAAATACTGCCCCACTCCTATAACTCCAGGGAACTGAATTCTGCAAACAACTGTGTGAGCTTCGAAGGGGACCCCAAAGCTCCAGGATGAAACAGCCTCGTTGGTAGCTTGATGCCCCGTGAGACCCTGGGCAGAAGACTCTGGTAGCAGTGTCTGGACTGCTGACCCAAGGAAGCAGGCAGGTAGTAAATATGTTGTCTTAAACCGAGAATTTCATGGTAATTTGCTGCACAGCAGTAGAACACTGAATCCCCCATTCAGTCTTCCTTCTAACACTGGAATTTGTTCTTGTCCATCCTTGAGGTCTGTCAGCCAGTGTTTGGCTTTCAGATATGGCAGTACAATGCAAATGCCATGCAAATATATTTCAAAGTGAAACTGCAAATCTTTCAAAAGGTGTAGGATTATGAAAGTCAATAAAAGGATTGCTGGAGCCCTCTGCAGACAAATGAGGACCGAGCACGGTTAGACCCACTCATAATTGGTGAGAAAAATAACCACAATGCTGACAAGAAACCAGTCTCAAAAGAGGAAGATTTGAATATTTTTGAATATCAAGAAGTTCCTTTGGGAAAATGCAAGCCCTTAAATAATTTTTGCAGAGATTACCCTCGTATGGCAGTGTTGTGTAGAAGTCAGAGGGGACATGCAGGATGGCCTGTTGTTGTGCAGTTTTGTTGCAGTGAGGGGGAAATTACAACAATAAATCAATAATTAATTAACTTTCAGTCCAATTTAAGAATTAATGCAAAATTCAATGTAACCTAAATGTTTCATGTTTTATGCAATGTTTTGCATTTTAAATAAGCTTATTTGTATGATTTTTATTTTATTTAAAAAGATTAAATCTTGGTCTGCTCTTCTATTTTTCCCCACTATTGCTGTGAAGGTTGGTTCCCATTTTCAGGGGCGTTTCTAGTGCCAGCTGACCCTGGGATGTTTTACCCTTCAGGGCACGTGGGACAGGTGACATAGCCTTCTATTTAGATTTTCGATAGTAGAGAGCTTTTTCTCCTGTCTTCCAGGATGCTAGAATCACTAATTAGAGGATTATTATATAATGTCTAAAGTAACATTTTTGCATACACACACACACACAGTATCCCTAGAGCACGGATAGGCTATCCACTCCAGTATTTTTGGGCTTCCCTGGTGGCTCAGACAGTAAAGAATCTGCCTGCAGTGTGGGAGACCTGGGTTCGATCCCTGAGTTGAGAAGATCCCCTGGAGGAGGGCGTGGAAACCCACTCCGGTATTCTTGCCTGGAGAACCCCCATGGGCAGAGGAGCCTGGCAGGGTACAGTCCATGGCGTCGCAAAGAGTTGGGCACAACTGAGCGACTAAGCACAGCACAGCACATGCACACACTATAAAAGCCAAATATAATAATGAGGATTATCTTGGGACTTGTGAGAAAAAGTACAAAACCTTATGCATGCCCATTCAGGAAGGAATGCGTGTGTATCCCCCACTTCCCTACTTTGGAATCATAGTTGCACTCTGAACCTTTGGTTGACACTACCTTTCTTCTCTTGTAGGGGACACTGAGGTCCTGAGGCCACCAAGATGTGGTGGGAGCACATCCTAAAAGGGACTTGACTTAGTGATTAGCTGTTGCCTTGGAGGCAGAAAAAACCGTTCTTTACTCCTCCTCTTTCCTTCGTAGTTGCTTTTCTTAACTTTTTGTTTATTGGTATATTTATTTGCAAGCTTTAAAATAACACTGGTAATTATGGCATCAAGAGAGCATAGTCCTGATGTGATGGGTCTGTAACCAGCACCATTTGTTCAACCTCAAGAAGCACAGTGAAACCGCGTTCTGGTTGGCACTGTGTTATAATGCACGTCGCTGTGCTTGGTTAGGAGATGATGTGATCGTCTCCCACAGACGAGTGTGGAAAGCCTGTGAGATGTTTCTGCAGAGCACAGAGTTATTTTTAAACAACAACTTCTGTGTTTTTGGATGTAAAACCTGATCCACATTTACTATCTAAAAGTTTTTAGAAAAATGAGGGGAAAAAGAAGACAATTTGTCAGTACTCCTACTGGGCATAAGTAGCCACTGTGAAACCCATTGGTGCCTCTTTCCTAGATTGTAATTTTAGCCAAAATGAAATCTCTTTAACAAGAATGAGATCTTGTAGAAGGTTTTGTAATTTTTTTTACTTAATATTTTATAAGATTAATCTCCCTGAATAATCCTTTACAGCATCATTTAAAAAAAAAAAAGGAACCAAGGAAATTTATCATATGTGTAATTGATTTGGACTACCAGAAAAAATGTTAAAAGAATAATTGGGCAGAAGCACTACAATTTTAAACAAAAATTCAGGTCTGCAGAAAGAATGACATAAAAGAAATTAAGTACAATTTCTTTTATTTTCTTAATTTCAGGCTCTAAAGCACATCATTTTTAATGGCTGGATATATTTACCTGATAGTAAATGGATATACTGTAATTTATTTAAACAGACTTTCATTGTTTGACATTCAACTTATTACTAGCTTCTCACAACTCTTGTCAACATCTTTGTAGTTCTATCATTGAATGCATTCAACATTATTCATCTAGAATAAATTGTTAAATGGAATTATTGCATTGAATGGTATGTAGCTTCTGAGGCTTTGGATGCATATGTTACCCAATTGCACCCTTCTACCAAATATGGTACTGAATATGCGAATAAGAGTGTGCTAGATTCTCTGCTGCTCTCATTGAGGTACAGAGGTATCTTATAGACATGTGAAGCTAGTTGAAGAGTGGATGCTGGGGATAGTTCATGGAACTATACAGGTCACTGATGGTGAACAGGAATCTGATTCAGAATGGCCTTGCATTTGCAGCAGGTGTCCAGAGCTCACAACTAGTTAGTTGCCTGCTGCCCTGATTTGAAATTTCCCAGTGTCTGAGATGCCATGTGATGTGCAGGACAGAAGCCAGACTGTGTATGTCCCTGCCTGATTCTGCTGCTACACTCATGCAGCCATATAGAGATCATAAATACGAAAGCACTGGGAACAGTTCCCAGGGCCACAGGAACATGTGGTAAATGAAGTATACCGCTGTTGTTATGTCCCTGGCTTGCCGTTCTGACCATGAGGAACACTCTTCCTGGCAGGGGGAGCTAGTGGCAGCCCAACATCATAGCCAGTTTAATCACCTATTGATTTTCTGTCTGCCTGTTGCAGGAAGAGGCTGGACTGATTGGCACTGATGCTCGCTCATGTTAAGGACTTCCACAGAAATGGCCTCTGGTAATGTCAAAGGCTTGCTGGAGTTTACAGATAAAAGATATTTGGTATAAGCAAATGATGCCCTTTGCAATCGTTTTGCAAATTACTTGTGGCTTGCTGGGAAACTTGCTCAGTATTCTGTTCCACAAACTTCTGCTTAATGAGATAATTCTTCCTATATTTATGTTGCTGGAGCTAGGCCATTTTCATGATGCTTGGTTAATGCTCTGTTGTTAGTGACCCTGGTAAGAGGCGGACGACTTGGTTTACTGGAATGCAGTTTTTAGAGTAGCTCAGTATTCTGTTCCACAAACTTCTGCTTAATGAGATAATTCTTCCTATATTTATGTTGCTGGAGCTAGGCCATTTTCATGATGCTTGGTTAATGCTCTGTTGTTAGTGACCCTGGTAAGAGGCGGACGACTTGGTTTACTGGAATGCAGTTTTTAGAGTGCAGGGGATGTACTCGCGTTTGTCGCAATGCCGAAGACCCAACTCTGGCAAACCCTGAGAATGACTTAATGTTGTTTCAACTTGGTGCAAAAGAGCAGATTGGCTGGCAACTGTTAAATCTTTGGAAAATATGACAGATAAGATATGAACACAGGCTGCATGTATTATATGCCACCCGTGAAGTGCAGGAAGTTTTTTTGAACAATACAATGTGTTAAACATGCTGGTTTTTTTCTTCAGCTATTTAACAGTTGGCTGCTATTAAGATTATTGAATAGTTTTCACAGGTTTGGATTTGCATGATATTATATGTGCTGTGATATTTATATCACATCATTTTACCTTACAATAGAGCATCTAAGAATGGTCTTTTATGTATTCAACATTATGCTGCTGCTAAGTCACTTCAGTCGTGTCCGACTCTGTGTGACCCCATAGACGGCAGCCCACCAGGCTCCCCCATCCCTGGGATTCTCCAGGCAAGAATACTGGAGTGGGTTGCCATTAACATTATAGTTATTAATAATTACCCAGAAATTATTACTTGAAACCACCATTATAAATAACCAAAATAACATGCCTATCTAGGCAGACTTTATCTTTTTGAAACATGGAAAAAGTTTAACGTGCTCTTCTCCTTTGCTTTTCGCTTCTCTCCTTTTCACAGCTATTTGTAAGGCCTCCTCAGACAGCCATTTTGCTTTTTTGCATTTCTTTTTCTTGGGGATGGTCTTG